>JASEVX010000001.1:201858764-202349680 GCA_031761405.1 Serripes groenlandicus
CACTCATTTCTACGCAAACAAAGGCTTCTAAGGGACTTAACTTGGCTGTAGAACAGCATGGCCGCAGATGCATTTGGCAAAATTTGACCTGTAGGGTCTGGTTCAATGATTTCATACAGATTTAAAGGTCCAAATGAGGAGGGGTATTCAGCTCTTTTCCCCACAATTTCTCTCTTATTATTAAAGCAAACCCTATGTTGTATACTCAAGAATCGTCTCACTGATTTGTTTTGGATTAAATATTTATACCCCGATAAACGAAGTTTAGAGGGGAGGGGGTATATTGGAGTCGCCCTGTGGTTGGTTGGTCGGTCTGTCGGTCGGTCGGTTTGTCCGTTGCGATTTTCCTTGTCCGGAGCATAACTTTAAAACTAATTGTTGGAATTTAATAAAACTTCATACGATGATACAACACATTGAGAGGAAGTGTGGTGTACAGGAACCATAACTCTACTTACCTAAATACAGAGTTATTGCCCTTTGTTACTTTTTCTTGTCCAGAGAATAACTAATAGATGGAATATAATAAAACTTCATACAAAAGTAACAATGGTAGAGCACAATGAGAGGAAGTGCAGTGTACAAGAACCATAACTCTAATTAACATAATTACAGAGTTATTGCCCTTTGTTACTTTTTCTTGTTCATACAGTCTTGTCCGGAGCATAACTTTAAAACTAATTGTTGGAATTTAATAAAACTTCATATGATGATACATCACATTGAGAGGAAGTACGGTGTACAGGAACCATAACTCTATTCTACCTAATTACAGAGTTATTGCCCTTTGTTACTTTTTCTTGTCCGGAGAATTACATAATAACTAATAGATGGAATCTAATAAAACTTCATACACTGGTAGAACACAATAGGCAGTACAGTGTACAAGAACCATAACTCTAATTTACATAATTACAGAGTTATTGCCATTTGTTACATTTTCTTGTTCGTAGAATAATTTTCATCGCCCTTTAATTCTTACTTTTTTCTTGTCCGGAGAACTACAAACTACAAGTTGGAATTTAAGGTGAGGTTTCTTAATATTCCACTACCTTTCCTATCAGGGCGACGTTCGGGGGTATTAATCGCATTCAGTGATAATTCTAGTTTAGTTTAAACTTATTTATTTTACATTGATTGTGAAACAAGCTTTCAGCTCATATTAATCATGCTCCATGTCTGTCTTAATATTTTAGACAGAGTTATCGCCCTTTGCTACTTTACAATATAGTAATTATTGTCCGATCACAATATTTTCTACTCTGTATCAAAGAAGGTATAGTTCCAGATTTCCAATTATTACATGTTTTTCCAAGGGACAAATAATTGCTCAATATGAGCAGTTACTCCTATTGTCACAACATTTTCAGATATCGTCTTTTACAGATGCATAAAAATGCATAATCATATGTATGTGGGAAAGTGTTTCTGAGAGTTCAGGGTGGGTGGGTGATATGATGCTGTCTCCTTTGACATGGGTCTATCTCTTGTTTGTAAGGCCCCTGATTAATTATGCAACAATTAATCATGGCTTATCTAAGGCCTCATGTTTAATCAGGCTTTTGGGCAAAATTTATAATAGTAAACGAGAAATATATTGGTTTACCTGGCCTATTTTCACCCCCTTTTATCTGTATGAATGCAGCGGTATGCCGATAACAAAGAGACGTTTTAAAACCCTTTGAATATTCAATAGGATATTAGTCGCATATCAATTACAGATAGAATTCTGAAAACATTGAAGGAAATGTAGCCACTATGATTAATAGCAATGGATACATTTTATCAAGGTCTTTATCATACCAGACAATTTATATCATTTATGTGAATTATTTTACAGGTTTTAGATTGGTTAGAATGTTGAGCATGAGGAAAAGTGTTGATGAATGCATAGTTTAAATATCTTAACCCTTTCCCTCATATAGACGCTTTCTGACGCCTCTGCAGTAGACGGCTTTTTGAAAACATAGTGACAAAAGAAAAAAATTCTCCTTTTGCCACAATGTTTTCCACTTTTAGTCAGGTTATCCATTCAATTATAGAGATTTTCTATTTTTTGACAAAATATGTTAAAGTCGTCTGCTGCAGAATTGTCGTATGAGGGAAAGCTTTAAATATCTTAAGGTGTCATGTTTATTTATATAACACTCTCATTTTCTCTCCTTTTAACTTTCTTGCAAAATATTTCATTGCCCTGTGCCTTTTGTTTCATATTTAAACAGTGTTATAATTGTTTGAATTCTAACACTAAAATAATTTAATAGTTGTGCAGTTAACACCTTTTTTGTTAGAGAACTGAAAAAAATGTAGTTTTCAAGGGGAAAAAAATAATTCAAATGAAATTAATGCATAATGTTCAATTAAATTCTTCCAGGTTCTTGTAAATAACTCCATAATAGACTATAAGCCTCAGTTAACTATGATTAAAACAAATTGGATATTCCATTCCAACAAACAACAAATCTACGCAGACGGCTTTGAAAACATACCCGAAAAAAATGGAAACTCCCTTCAAATTAAAGTACAATACTGTAATTGAATAGTGTTGAAACATGTTGACAAAAGGAGAAATTGCTTGGTTAGATCAATTTCTTCTTTTGTTGCCATGTTTTCAAAAAGCTGTCTGCTGCAGAGGCACCAGAAAGCGTCGGCCATAAAGGAGGAATTTCCCAAAACAACTGATTTCTCCTTTTCTTACAACCATTTTAGCTATGTATCAAAACTATATTTTCAATATTTATTAGATGTTGCGTTAATTTCTTCAGATGTTTGTCTGTGCAGGCATCATCTTATAAATATCATATATTAGGTTTATCCTATTCATTCACATATTTTAGATCTACATGTATATGCCATAATTATGCAGTGTCAAATTGTCACATTTGAAGCAGATGACTATTATAAACAATATTGTTAGCGAATTCTAATTTATGATCAAACTTTGACTGATTTGACGGAGTGGATTTATTATATATCAAAATGTAAAATAAAACATCCATATTTTTACCTTGGTGTTTTCAGTTGTCTGTTTCAGATTTACTATAAAATGCTGGGAATGGTTAATATGAGATTCCCTTGTGTTAAATCAGACCTATATACAAACTTCACATCTAGATATATAATGATTTGTTATCAATAATATTTCTTATTTGTTTAATGAATATATAGATCATTATGATCCTGTGCATTTTACAATTTATAAACCAGATTGTTGATGATTTGTTTTCGATTGTAGTAAAATTGCCTTTTTTTTTAAATTGTATATAATAGCCAAGGAATGTCCCTAACAATCTTCACAGTCAAAACTTTTGGTTTGTTCCAATATTTGGTTACCGTAACAATATGATATATACATTGTAGTTTTACTTTTATCAATCACATCATAATGATAGAAATCTTCCAAAATCATAACTGTAAATGACTTATGAATATCTATATGCTTTTATCTACCCATAAATCACTTTAATCTTTTTCATAACAATCATTACCTATTGTATGACACTCAACAGAGAAGGTAATTCATCAAGATTTCAGTGAAAGAATGAAAGGACGTGTTAACTCCCCTTAGGGCACCCCAAGTCACATGACCAGAGTATTGGAGAAATGTGTTTAGCAGAGAGTGTTCATTCAGTCTATATCATTGAAGTGGTAAAGTGTGGATATCAGAGCGTCTAGTAGAAGTGCAATTTAATGACTGTGGAATTTTAATTGTTATTGCTTATCATTTTGCAATCAATAAAATCAGATAAAATATAATTAGAGGTAATTTTCGAAATATTTCATAGAACTAGATAGTTTGGATTAAAAAGAGTAAACTTTATGGATAAATAGCAATGTAGATTGTGGTGATCTTTATAATGTCATCACTTCATTTGGATTGTAGACATACATGTATTTATAATGAATTTAGGTTTTTGTTATCCTAAATGTGGACATATAATGTCTTTAGTATTCCATCATTTTTGGATTATACCCTTCTGTATGGGGTCAATTATAACTGTTGTTCAAACTGGAGAAGAACAACTTTTTAATTGGAATAAATCAAACACAATGTAAGTTATGTTTTGTCTTCTTCTTAATTAATTATTTTCTAATTAAATTGTATGGAATTCTATTTAAATGATTTAATAGTGACTTAGTTTGTACCCTTCATTGATTTATCTATTTTAAAATAACATACCTGGTGATCCATTTTGTTATTGAAATGTTATTATTTTCTAGATTCTAGAACAGCTAAAACTATTAGTTGAACCCTGAGAAATTCTACTTTTTACCAAATGTTTCAAAATGTTGTCTGCACTGATTTCTCTGATAGTTACTCAAGCTTGAGTATAAATACCCATATATTTCTTTTTAATGTCAGAGACAGTTGTATGCATATTTCCTTGAAACAATAAATCATACAAGATTTATTATAGGAGTTTCTGATTAGGTTAATGATAACCAAATGATAATGTTACAAATATCCATGGTTCATCGGATGAGTTATATTCACCTGTATTAATAAACTGAAATAAATATCACAAGGAAATTTAATACATGGCTGTAGATAAAACTTGGAAATATATATATATATATATAATTCATATATATATGTATGTATACATGAGTTTGTATTCATATTATACTGTTAGTCTTACTTCAGGATATTTGCTTTTTTTGGAACCTTCTAAATTGAAAAATTAGATCTATAAAATCTAAACAAATTAAGCATTATTTGGGAGAGAAAGTAAATATTGTATAATAAAACATTGAGAGAAAAGGAAAAGTGTTTCTCATCAGTTATTGCTCTCTGCCCATTGCAATGTCATCAAAACTCTTTAATCCTTTTCCACATAAAACAAACTTGCATCAAATCATTTAACCCTTTCCCACATATAGAAGGTTTCTGACGCCTCTACAGCAGACGACTTTTGAAAACATTGTGACAAAAGGAGAAATTGCTAAAAACGAGCTATTTCTTCTTTTGCCGCAATGTTTTCAAATTTGTTCAGTATATATATATAGAGATTTTCCATGTTTTTGCCTTTATGTTTTCAAAGTTGTCTGCTGCATATTCCCTGAATGTGGGAATGGGTTATTAACCGTTAATGACTTAGAAATCAAATAGTTAAATGTTGAACATCATTCCTATTATCCTAATGCAAGTGTAAGTATTGAATACACTTCTGAGTAATTTCTTATCTTCTGTCACTGTTTTCAAAAGTTGTCAGCTGATGTCTCGGGCATCACAATGTGGGAAAGGGTTGAAGAGCAAAAACAGAGAAAGAAAATAACTTTCTGTAATATATTTGATATATGTATATTGTATAAGTTTTGTCACTCCCATAATGATTGTCAATCTTATTAAAACTTCCAAACATTATCTTATTCTTATGTAAGCCACATACAGAAGATTTTAGTTGAAAATGTTTTGGAAATAGAAAAAAAACAAATCTTGGCAAAAATATTTAATATTGAAAAAAATCACTACCGGTATTTATGAAAGTTATATACTTAATATTGGAATGGGATTGAAAATTTCTCCTTTTTTCATTGCGCAGCAAACAAATAGCCAAAATCTCAATAAATGTCATTATATTTATTGGATATAGAGTTTAAAACATTGTGGATAAAGAAGAAATTGTTCATTATAAACAATTAATCGCTTTGCCACAATACTTTCAGTTTAAAAGATCGTCTGCTGCAGAATTTTGGGAAAGTTATAATGTCTTCAAGTGGGAAAGGAATAAGCTGTCAGTAATGTACATATTTATAAGGGAAAAGTATGGTAATGGGATTTGATGGATCTAATTTTAATGAGACTGTCCTGCTATAAAACTAATTTTTTATTCACTCCATCAAAATTTAAGGTATTAAAGTCTCCCAAAACTGGCCATGTGTTTTTTTCTTCTTTTAAATGCCAAAAAAATGCTCAGGAAAAATTTATAGGAAAATAATATTATATTTTTGATACTCATTTCCGGAAATCTTGTAATTTACCCCTACAATGCCTGGAATTTGAAACATCATTATAAAAGGAGAAATTGGTGATTATGGTTGAAATGAAAATTCAACATATATACAAGGTTTTGCATAATATTTAAATAAAATTATCCCTATCCCACCTGTAGACGCATTTTGACGCATCTGCAGTATACAACTTCTGTAAACATGAAGTAATTAAACCAACAATTATAGAGATTTTCCATAATTTTGAGTAGACATTTTTAAAGTTGTCTGCTGAAGCATTGTTGTATGTGGGAAAGGGTTATAGAAGGAGGTCAACAAATTTGCTCTAAGAGCGTGTCACTTTGTAAATGTATACATGAACCTCGATTCATTATGACTAAAAGACGGATCAGTTTTCACCAAAATGTATTCGTGTAACTCGAGTCTTTGTTTTCAAATTGCATAATTATGGTTGAAACGTTTACCTGGTCTGTAAATGTTAAAACCCCTAATTTACCTGTGCGACTATTTTCGGGCTCCCAATTATTACAGATATTGACTTTAAATGAAACATCAATGGGTGCATCAAAAGTAATCATAAAAGAATTTGTAACCCTCAACTTTGTGAGCATATATAACTTCGGTTACTAACAGGATTTTGGACTTTTCTTTAATTACTCGATCAATTGAGAACAGGCTGTCCTGTTAGAATTTTCATGGGATTAAAGGTTTTATTAGACACCCACAATGAACAGTTTTATTGGACACGCAAAATGAATTCATGCTGTTCTAAAGTAACATTTAGGTAATATAAAACCCACCAAACTTTCCCACATAGATTTCAATTCTGCAGCAGACAACTTTGAACACATATGTGTAGACTAAGGCCAAAATATTGAAAATCTCAAAGATTAAAAGTGAAAGGGTTAAATTTCTTGATGCTGAGTCAAATATTTCGAGCTTTAGTTTACAAATGTGTGCATGGTTTTAATGGCACTTTAACCCTTACTCTGATAAACATTAACCATCATGTTCTGAAGCTGGGGTTGTAGAAAATGGGGGGAAATGTCCAAACTAAGCAATAATCTTATTTCCCTCGTGTCAACAACTGTATCAAATTTATAAATCTTTGACCCCAGTTTTTAGATTTACATTTTTATTTCAGATGTTAATTAACCCTTTCACACATTATATACAGTCGCTTTCTGACATCTCTGCAGCAGAGGACTTGAACAAAATTTTTAATGTGGCAAACGGAAAATTGCTCATAATGAGCAATTTCCGTTTTTGTATTAAAAAAAATACTGTCATTCATAGAAAGTTTTCTTATTTTTGTGTGCATGCTTTCAAAGTTGTCTGCTGCAGAATCGTTGTATGTGGGAAAGGGTTAAACATGTCACATCAGGTAAACAGTTCAGTTAACCCTTTCCCACATACAACAAATCTGCAACAGACGACTTTGAAACAATCAAGGTTAACATATCTGGAATGAAAGTATGATTATTAAATTGAATTAAAGTTTAAACACATTTTGGCAATGGCAGAAATTGCTCAAAAGCCGTCTGCTGCAGATGCATCAAATTGCGTCTGCATGTGGGAAAGGTTTAAGCAAATAAAAGTCCTCTTAAATTATACTTACTATGATACTGGGTTCTGACCCTTTTATATATACTTTTATAAACCTATGAAATTTAAATTTTCTCTGATTCATTTGAATAATAACATCACAACAAAAGGAAAAAAAAAGAAATTGTTGGTTAAGAGAGCATCAGCAATGTCTGTTGTTAAGGTTTTTTTCCCAAGTCAACTGCCTTTGATTCATTCAAATTTATGATATGGTTCTCTATCTTGTTTGAAATCATTTGATATGTATAGTGACGGTGACAGTAACTGACTTGGTTATTGGCATACTCAATTATTTCAAAATATTTCTTCTACATATTTTATTCTCAAACAGATAAAAGGACACCTAAGGATAAATATCCAATCCGATTTCAAATAACTAAGTTAATTATTGCTAATTCGAGATACATGTAGAAAAGGGTTAACATGTCCGTGTTGTCAACGAGTGTATCTGATGGGTGTTGTACATCTATCTTCCAGACGCTGACTTGGTCTGTTTACACAGACGAGATTGAAGTAAATTGGTGGAGTAATTGTCATTTCTCCTAACCTGTAATTTTACCTTTTTATACCTTTTTGTTCATCTTTACCCAATTTTAAAGACCTTTAAGTTTTCTTTCTATTCGACTGTAACACATTGATCATATGATAAACCACTAAACAGCAAGTCCTTGTACACCCTTTTCCATTGTTAGTGTCACCAGTCTTGTCATATTTGAAACAAAATGAAGAACGTAATGATTCTAATCAATGCAGGCCTTTTTCTAGGCATTTTTGGAACAAGAATTTGGCCCTTTATTGTGTCACCCTGCGTACCATGGTAGGCACTTAGGGATTACTTTTTTTTTGTCCGGCGTCTGTCTGTCCGTCCGATTTTTCGTCACACTTTCAATGAGCAGGTGCAGATGGCACTAGTGCTCCGCGGAGCACTCCATTCTAGTTTGGGAAAATTTATCGCTATTTTTGTTTATTTAGGAATTCTGCATGATTTTAAAGACATTTACAAGCAATGAGGAATATGGGTCAGAATATCTGAGTCTGACCCGTGGGCTGCCTAGTAAAAGGTCTGCAATACTGTACATACATGTCTATATTGTCTAAGATATTCATTACCAAGTTTGAACATTAATTGTGCATGCAATCTAAGAAAACCAATGTTAAAGTGAAATGTTAACAAAGATAGATTCTTGTGAGTTAAAATTTTATTCTGTTTAAGAGTTGCTCAATAAAAATAAAATTGGTAATACATTTGTAATATATTTGCTCATGAAATTTCAGGAGAGAATAATAGATTTTAATTAACATCATAAATTGAAAATGTATTGGACAGCCATAACCTTTGTGGTATATGATATTTCATGTCATCTGCAAGTTTAATATTGACTTTATTTTACCCCTATCTAGATACACAATATTTAACAAAAAGGCCCCCAAATGACTGAAAACTGGGAATACTTCATTAGTTCACAAAGTTTTGTATTAAATCATCTTTTAAACATTAATGAAAACATAGCCATTGCTCATTATTTTTTAAGCCAACTAGAAAGTTTCCATGATGTTTTAAATATACGGAGTCTACAAAACTTTCAAAAAGATGTCTGCTGTATTAGGGAAAAGTGTTAAGTGTATTTATTCTTGATGCAACCCCCTCTTACATCAGTATTTGCTCAGATGAAATACTCTCTAGTATCTAGACAGTTTTTGCCCTGTGTCATATGCTATGCAAACATCTATATCCCTTCAATTGATGACCCTGCATAAAATTCTTCAAACTCAGCAGCAGAGAACTTTAACTCTTTCCCCCCCTCATACAACAAATTTGCATCTGAAGACTTGCAAAATATCTTTAAATTAATAGAGTTGAACACAATGTGCCGAATGTGGCAAAAGGTGAAATTGTTCATTATGAGCAATTTTTGTTTTTGCCACAATATTTTCAAAAGTTGTATGCTGCAGATGCATCAAATTATGTCTTCAAGTCGGAAAGGGTTATCAAATATATTAGCCTTCCTATGTCGTTCATGTTGTTACACAGGGATCATGAATAAGTGAACTGTCGTCGTGATATAACTGAAATAATGTTAAAAACGGCGTAAAACCCCATTAACCCTTTCCCTCATACGACAATTCTGCAGTAGACGACTTTGAACGTATTTTGTCAAAAAATAGAAAATCTAATATAATTGAATCGATAATTCCTATGACTAAAAGTGGAAAACATTGTGGCAAAAGGAGAAATTGCACGTTTTGTGCAATTTCTTCTTTTGTCACTATGTTTTCAAAACGCCGTCTGCTGCAGAGGCGTCAGCAGGCAGACAGCGTCTGTATGAGGGAAAGGGTTAAAACAAACAAACAAAATTGTTCATGTTGTTGGTACAAAGAAGTTAGACATATACAGGTATGAACAATTGTTTGTTTATGATATTTTTTCATGAGACTGACACACATTTTTGAAATAGTTTTCATTATTGTATACATAGTCTACATTACTAGTTGCCTTTAGAATGAATCATACAGCCATATTATTTATGATCAAAATTCTAGATAAAGGAGAAAATTAAACATTCAACATGATTAGTATATTTCAGGTAAAAATGATATTTTACAATTATTTTGATTTTGTTAGCTTATTGGGACTTTGCCCCAGATGTTGGTACCCTGTCATTACTGTCTACAGTGTTACTGTTAGCAAAGTGGTCAAACTGAGTGCCAACCCAGGTTAAACCACTTATTTTCCCCTGATGATTGACAAAATACATTCGTCTTCCACAAAGAGCTAGGTTAATAGCCTATGCAGGAAGGCAGCCAATTTACCTGGGAAAAAAATTGTGTGAGAAAGTCCGATACACATGTTAGGTGAACTAGTCTCCATGATATAACCAAAATACTGTTGAAAATGGTGTTCACACTTCAAACAAGCTGTGTGCTGGTGTCAGGTGACTTTAAGTTTGTCATTTTCAGGATAAGGACTAAAAGTGAAATGTTCTGTTCTATGTTAACCCTTTCCCTCATACGACAATTCTGCAGCAGACGACTTTGAACATATTTTATCAAAAAATAGAAAATCTCTATATTTGAATGGATAACCTATGACTGCAAGTCACTAAAAGTGGAAAACCTTGTGGCAAAAGAAGAAATTGCTCGTTTTGAGCAATTTCTTCTTTTGTCACTATGTTTTCAAAAAGCCGTCTGCTGCAGAGGCGTCAGAAAGCGTCTATATGAAGGGAAGGGTTAAAACAATAATTTAGGCATCTTGGTCGTGATAAGCTCTATTAAATAATTGCTAGAATGGAAACAAAAAAACAATAGCCAACAATAATTTTTCAATGAATTAGCAATGAGCTTTGAGACTTTTGCAATGCTGTTATATTGTCCCTTTCCCACATACAGCTTATACGCGACAGAACACTTCAAAAGCATCCAGACTTTAATTATGGAAAGTTGCAATAAATGTGCATGTATGTATAATTATAGAATAGATTTGAAAGCATTGTAGTAAATGGAGAAATTGATCATTATGACTAAATTTCTGCTTTTGCCACTATGTTTACAAAAGTTGTCTGCATGTGGGAAAGGGTTAATGGCAATCGGGGGACGGGGGACTTGAACTCCACAAATTATTTAACAGTGTTCACAAGATGTTGAGCAAAAAAAGATGTGGTACTTTTTTCTTCAATTATCCCTTTTTTCCCATTGTTAAAACATTGCTTTCTTTGCTGCAGATTGAATTCTTTATCCCTTACAAATTTATTGTTTTGTATGTTGTACTTGAAAAAAACTATATCAGGTTAATGGTTATGTTATAATGGCATTGAATGTTTTATACGCATGTTTCATTTTCTTGTCATTGTCTAATCATTCTAAAGGCTCATTGGATAATGAATGAAATACATAAAAAGTAAAGACGCGATCCAAAAATATGGACGATAATAATAAAAGACCTGTCAAACAGATATAAATATAGTGCAGTAATTATGCTAATAATCAATATCTGATAGTATTATTTCGGGGGGGAAATCTTTAAGGAATAAATGACAATGGGCATAAAAGCATTTTACGATTTACGGGTGATAAAGTTGCGTTTTCGATTGACAAGTTTTGTTGTTGTCCGTGCAGTTTGATGGTATCGCTAATGTCGTGTTGAAAAGGGGAAAGCTTTCTATTCCTTATTGGGACATTCCTTTATCATTAACATGTAAACATACAATTTGGCTTCAAGTTCACTTAAAAGCTTTTTACCTTTTTCAAAAACTTGACGCGAAACATGTTATTGCCAGATCATTACCCTTTACTATGTATCCTGCTTGGGTGGCCACAGAGTTCCATTATTCCATTTTCCCCCCCAACAAAATCTTGGGGAAAGGAGCCTTTGCTCATTATCATACCTTTAACCCTTAATTTCCCTCATACGGCAATTCTGCAGCAGACGACTTTGAACGTATTTTGTCAAAAAATAGAAAATCTCCTTAATTGAATGGATAACCTATGACAAAAAGTGGAAAACATTTTGGCAAAAGGAGAAATTGCACGTTTTGTGCAACTTCTTCTTTTGTCACTATGTTTTCAAAAAGCCGTCTGCTGCAGAGGTGTCAGAAAGCGTCTATATGAGGGAAATGGTTAAAATAACCACTACTGTCTAAATATGCTTGAACTCATCCAAACATCTTTAAATGTTTTCCCATGATATGTATAATGTAGGCACACAGTTGAAAATATATGCAGCAGATGACTTTGATACATTGTGGCATTAGGAGAAACTGCTCAAGATGAGCAATTCCTTCTTTTGCCACAATGTTTTCAACTCTCAACATTTGTCCACATATATGTTTTTCTGCGCTTAATTTTCTGTACGTCATAGGATATTGTTAATTAGCAGTGAAGAGCTTATTATATGAACATGTTGAAGTCACTTCATTAAATGAATGCATAGGAGAAACAATGTTGGGCACACTTCAAGTGTGCCCAACATTGTTTCTCCTATGCATTCATTTAATGATTGAAGATGCTACTTTTGTGAAAATTAACTATAATAAGTATGTAGACCTCCTTATGTAATGAAGATACCTGAGGACTAAAGATCTAATTGTATTTATCCCTTATCCACATACAGTAAATCTGCAGCTGACGACTTAAATCAACTACTTTAAGGCAAATATATGGAAAATCTCGAAATAATTGAATAGAGACAAAAAATTGTGGAATAAGGAGAAATAAATATGGCTCATAATCAGCAATTTCTCCTTTCGTCATCATGTTTGTGAAATTGTTAAATGTGCTGCTTATAATTATGCATCTGCTTGTAGTAAAGGGCTCATACAGTATTTATGATGCATTACATTCTTTTCTGCAGTGCTTTGTTTTATTTAGTTCCCCTTACGCCGCTTAATCGACACAGCATTTGACTGTTCCACCCTCAAATAACTTTTTATTCACTCAAAATGGCGTTAGATCATCAAATTATGTATAATGATTCGCAAACAATGTTTTCCTAAATAAAGTTTAACAAGACGCACAGCACAGACTTATCCTGATTTTCACTGTTTGCTTGCACATTTAGCAGTTTGAGTTTGCAGTGAAAAAGGAATAATCTTTATCAATATAGCTGAGTGTCTTTTTCAAGTACCTCTTAAGCCGGGCTTTTAAAATTTATGAAGAAAATTGTGAGATTTTTATGAGTCTTGAGCAGTTTTCCACTCAAAAATGATTATGAGATAAAGAATAAGGAATGTTCCTCTTGGTGTCACAACCTTCCCCCCTATAATAATAATGATGCATCTGTGCCAGACGTTTTATTAAGTAAATTATAAGAAAGGGTGTGTTTTTTCCCTCAATGTTTTCTATTTTTCAAATTATTGATTCTTTGACCTAGCTAGCTGTCTTTCATCCTGACACAATTGAAGCAGAGAAATTTCTCAAAAATGATCACAATGTTTACCTGCATTGGTGACACTTTTAGAAGCCTATTTTAAGTAAGATACAGGTGTAAATGAAATATATGTAAACTGTTTTGTGTTGACCCAACAAAACCAACCTCATCTAGGGTGATCATGAAAAAAAAAGAATCAGTCGCAACAGGGTTCTGTTTTGAATCTGTTGACTTAAATAGACATTTGGAGAAGTATTTTAATGTAGAGAGCTGTAATTAGCTTGTGAATTCAATTTCAAGTTGGGTCTTCTTCACAAAAACTTGTTCACTCTGACTGTTCACTCTTTCTGTCTGAGGACACCTTTTGATCAACACTTTTCTCTCATGATTTTGTTTTCTATTACATTGCAAAAATTGAATTTAAACAGTTGAAATACGATTTTTTAAAAATCGAAATATGGTGAAAGATTATTGATAGGTAAACAAGTGATTTGATGAATATTGTGAACACAGTTGCATTAGTTTGAAGGAGCAAATGCTGCATATACATCCAGCATTTTCAAAAGTTGTCGGGTTCAATTTTGTTAATACGCAGTGTGTGAAGGTGTAGAAAAAAGCCACCCAGCATAATAGAATGTTGCACACCAGGTGACTCTAAAGTCAAGAAAGAGAAAATGGCTGACTTGTGTTTGAAAAGATCAGCATGATATGGGGCTAGATTGCACTCTCTTGTCAGGGAGATAAATAATGTACCCTTTATTTTGTCTGTATTTATTGGTTCGAAAATTTGATTTTGACAAGATTTCTTTTATTATATATATACTAAATCATTTTTCATGTATCTAGATCTTGTGATAATTATTAAAATAGAACTGTAACCCTTACCGGCATGCAGATGCTTTTTGATGACACTTCTGCAGCAGACATCTTTTGAGAGAGGAAATTGCTTATAATGTTTTTAACTTCACTTATCATACTTTCTTTCATAAAGATTTTCCATACTTTTGCACAAATGTTTTCAAACATGTGCATCAATATATTCAAGTTCTTGTAATACGTTAACCGGTACTGACTTTCTACAATGTTTGCCATTAAGGCAGCATTTCAGCGACATTTTAAGAAGAAGAATTCTATGGAATTCATGTAGAATATGATAAAAGAATGTGTCAGAAAAAAACACCACTAGTGGATTTATGGACATTCCTTCCAATGAAGTGTTTCTGCAATTATTAGCTTGTATCTCCATAGGCTATTTGGTGAGTATGTTCCCCAGCTGGAAAAGGCAATAGATCAAAACACTTGATTCATTTGGCAAATGATCATCTTCAAATAAAATGACGTTCTATATTATACTTGCAAGCAGTTGTTCACATCATTTCTGCCAAAATAGTTTGAGAATTACTTTCATAGGATGTGATTTTTTATGCTCCCCAAACGCATTTGGGAGAGCATATAGTTGTTGCTTTGTTTTTTTATTGAAATGGAGGAGAGAAATACAAAATGGTATTACATTATTGCAATTACATCAAATTATCAAGTGAAAATCGGCTTACAATCTAACGAATACGTTGATTAGATGTTCCTCGAGTGACATAGTAAAAACCAATACCAGTCGTACATGGGAGCAAGAAAATATAAGATATTTAAACCAGTCCTTTCCCACATGCAGCAGAATTTTTTTGAAAACATGGTGGCAAAAGTCGTCTGCTGCGGACTCTTCAAAATGCATCTCCCATGTGGGAATGGGTAAACAGTAACTGTTTAGCCCACATTAAAATGATTTGACATTTCTAAATTTATTCTGCTTTGATAATAGTTTAGGAACAAAATGTTATATCTTGAAATGAGGAAATAATAATGTTCTTAATTAATGAAAACTTGTAGACATTGTGACAAAAGGAAGAATTGCTAATAATATTTTCTGCTGTAGATACGTCAAGTGAGGTCTGTATCAGAGAAGGGGAAGATCATCATGTTACTTCCTACATTAATACAGATACCTCACTAATTCCTTGACCATACATCACTTGATTTAATCCTCCTTAATTGATGGTAATCCTTACCATATGTGTGTTTTTCACGGCCCTTGAACTTGATAAGCATACTAGGAGGATGCCAGATATATCTATTGCAGCAGACAATTTTTTGAGAAATTGCGAAACTTAGAGATGAGTTAAAACTGCTTTAGTTAGCCATTGCCTACAGGCAGTTGCATTTTGAGGCCTCTGCAGACGTGAACATTTAAAAACATTGTGACAAAAGGAGAAATTGCTTGTACTGATTCAATTTTCCATTGTGGCTATTTGACTTTTTTGTCCACCATTGTGTCGTTAAAGACATGTTAACCCTATCCCACCTGCAGACGCATTTTGACGCAATAGCAGCAGACGACTTTTGAAAACATTATGACCAAAGGTGAAATTGCCACAATGTTTTCATATTTATTTAACAATTAAGCTATCTTTTATGTAGATTTTTCAGGTTTTTGTCACTATGTTTTCAAAGTTGTCTGCTGCAGATTTGTTTTTTGTGGGAAAGGGTTAATATTGACCAATGTGATGAAGGGTTGTCCTGATCAGCCTGGCTGGTTATCTGGATCATTGATACAGCTGACTTATTCATGGTGTCTGATGTCTTTTGATCATGTAAGTCTGTAACCTTGTGCTCCTTGAAAACCTATCTGGACAGTATGGTACCCCAATCTCTCAAACCATTCCGTTGATCATACAGGAATGTAATATATAGAAACTTGTACTCCAGGGACACCTGTGTAAAGTAATTAGTGGGGCATTGCATATAGCCAGCCATACAGCTCCCTTTCTGGGTTGTGAATTCAATTGATAACCCTTTCCAAAGACTTACAATTAAACTGCAGCAGTATGGTACATGAATCTAACCAGTGACTGTTGATCATACAGGAATGTGATAAATAGAAACTTGTACTCTAGGGACACCTGTACATGTTAAGTAATTAGCGGAGCATTGCATATAGCCAGTCATACAGCTCCCTTTCTGGGTTGTAAATTCCATTGATAACCCTTTCCAAAGACTTACAATTAAACTGCAGTAGATCACCTTGAATTAACCCTTTCCCTCATATAGACGCTTTCCGACGCCTCTGCAGCAGACGGCTTTTTGAAAACATAGTGCCCAAAGAAGAAATTGCACAGAACGTGCAGTTTCTCCTTTTGCCACAATGTTTTCCACTTTTTGTCATAGGTTATCCATTCAATTATGGAGATTTTCTATGTTTTGACAAAATACGTTCAAAGTCGTCTGCTGCAGAATTGTTGTATGAGGGAAAGGGTTAAAACATATAGACACATATAGACACATATAGACACATATAATGGAACATCTCTATCAATGAAAGTTTGATAATTGAAAATAATTGAAGACATAAATTGTGGCAAAAGATGAAAATTCTCATTTTGCCACAATGTTTTTAAACTCGTCTGCTGCTGCATTTTTGTCAGATACAAGGAAATGAGATAGAGCATGTTACTACTGATTTAGAGCTCAACTTTACAGCATGGAAAACAGTTAACTTTGTTTAATGGACCTTACCAGAATTTCTGGGAGAAATACACAGAATTAGATTTCATCCATGTGCAATTATTTAACCCTTATCTTTGTTCCTTGGTGAAAGCATGAATCGTCTTGTCTAGAATGAAAGTCTGAAAGAAAAGAAGCTACATTATGCAAGTTGTTCGACATGGTTTCATGAATGTTGTGTGTATACACAATCATATTTTCTTGCTCTTTGTCTATGATTTGAAATTCAATCGACTCGTCTCTTTTAATATTTCATAATGAGACTTCCAGACTCCAAACCCACAGCCCAAGTGGGAAAATATTTAATAATAGCGAGTAATTATACCGTTTTCTGAAGCACAAATCGTTCATGTAAAGATTCCATACATCAAATCTAAACAGAGCTCGCCATGTTTCCGGTCATTGGACTCCGCTCTATTTGTATGGAGCAGACTTGTCCTGGAAGCAAACAAATTAACCCTTTCCCACATACGACACATCTGCAGCAGACAACTTTAAAAACTTACCCGAACAAAATCGAAAACTCTCTTTAAATGAAAGTACAATAATTGAACAGAGTTAAAAACATAGTGATAAATAGTGAAATTGCTTGTTTTAAGCAATTTCTTCTTTTGTCACCATGGTTTCAAAATGCTGTCTGCTGCAGTCTAGGCATCAGAAATTATCTGTATGTGGGAAAGGGTTAATTGTTTTTCAAAAACACTGAATTGAAATTCTGAGTCTTTGGTTGTGGTTAAATATTCAACTTAACGGCCTTGCTCATTTTCATTATATAAATTATAAGAGACTTTTTATTTCAATCTCAAATAAAAGCTATAAAAACTATAGATTTATAAAAAATAAGAATAAAAGAATGAATAAATATGAGTTGTGCTTTAAATTTCATCAATATTTTCATAACATAGTGTGGTCTCTAAGTGTAAAACTTATGCATGACTTTCTTTGACGATAAAACCGAGTTACCATAGTTTTTGCACTAAGCGGATGATCACTATAAAAGTTGATTAAATAACTTTATATTCTAAAGTGGCTGTCTTGACCAGGACAAGTATAAAATCAAATTGCTTTTATTGCAATGTTTCAATTGATGTCTGTTGCAGAAAATAGCCGGAATGGGTCATGATGGAAAAGAGTTAACAAATAAAGAGCCTGAGTGATCAAACAACTGAAACAAAGGCTATGTCTGATGATTAATGGTTGCTTTGACAATTAAATTTTTGGATATCGTTCAAATTTTGACAGAAAGTGGATAATTGGCTGCTCCTTTTATTACAGATTTCTGTTTATAATGATGATTATGTGAAATCCCAGAATCGGCTCTTATTTAACCCTTTTCCATTTACTGCATATCATGCTGTGGACGACTTTTGAAAATAATGTGGCAAAAAAAGAAATTGTCACAATGTTTTTTTACTCTATTCATTTCTAGATCTTCCATGTTTAACCCTTTCCTTTATTTAGACGCTTTCTGACAGCTCTGCAGCAGACAGCCTTTTGAAAACATAGTGCTCAAAACGAGCAATTTCTCCTTTTACCACAATGTTTTTCACTTTTAGTCATAGGTTATCCATGCAATTATAGAGATTTTCTAATTTTTGACAAAATATGTTCAAAGTCGTCTGCTGCAGAATTGTCGTATGAGGGAAAGGTTGAGCCCACATTATTTCAAAGTGGGCTACTGCAGATTTGTCAAGGATTAATATGTTTGTTACCAATAGATACTGCCGAAGTTATGCTGTTTCTCTGAAAGAATTTTTGTGATATGATCAGTCTTGTTACCATGAGGAAAATAAGATTTATTTTTATACAGACTGAAAAACATTGTGAAAATTCAGCTGCTTCAGAGGGGATCAAATAAGGATTTAATCCAAATAGTACTTTTGTATTTGTATCAAAAGAATTTAGACCATACACCGTTTTAAAACATGATGGCATAGCATATCATTTTCTTTTAATATAGAGAATTGCTTCAAGTCATTGAGTCTACATTAAACAAAAATGCTTGTGTCCTGTTTAAATTAAATTTTATGAGATACATGCACAAATATTAAGTACAAAAGGAAAATAAATCGAAATATTTGATGACAGTATGGATTTGTTTACACTTGTTGATGAAATGCACCTAAAAGTGTGGAACAAAGGTCCACCCCTGAATAAATCATTAATTAAGTAATGCCCCAATATTCGTCAAATGCAATATCCCCTCTTAAAACTCAATTAAGGAAACCTGAATATGCTTTTATTGAAAATAATGGGCAAACAGAAAAGTGTAATTTAGCTATTTATCCTTATCGTTTGGAAGGTGGGACATTGTGTCTTATCACTGACAGTGAAGTTTGAGATTGGATTGTAATGCATTGATGGTCTATTAAACCACGGTCAAAACCATCTGACTGACAACAAATCTGCAGCAGATGACTTTTGAAAACATCTTGACAATTATATGTATTGTAAAGTCTCTATAACAAAATTAAAATTAATGAATAGAGTTGAAAATGATGTTGCGCATAGAGAAATTGCTGATTATGAGCTTTCCATTTACTACAATGGAATACATTTTGGAATAAATGTCATCTGATCAAATGTGTGTAAATGTTTTTCATGTGGGAAAGGGTTAACCGGATAACATTTAGATAGACTGATCACAACTCAAACATGGAATAGTCTATTGCATAGACTTAGAGGGATAAGTATTAACACATTCCGTGCCATGAACAATTAGGGAATAGATAGAAATGAAAATGAAATTTGGCTATGAACTGAACATGTTGTGTAAACAGTAAATGAGTTTAACAATAATCATTTTCAAGTTGGCAAATGAAATATTAGATACTTTGAACTGAGTTTCTTTTTGTAATAAAAGCCTATAACGAAAGGAATTGGTATTTGAGTTCCCCAAGCAAACAGTCCATGTTTACTCAAGGTCGTTGTGCAAATGAAGTCAGGTTTTTGACGGAATTGCAAAAAGTGGCTGGTTGTGAAATCTAAACAAGAGGTGTTAAATATATAGATTTTCACTGACTAATATTATATTTAATCTTTCCTACCATTATTTGTGTTAGGAATGAAATTTTACTGTGCAATTATGAACGGGGGATATGCTAATTGATAGCTCAAACTGTGAACAGATAAGGGAAGTTCATTGAAATTACTGCACCAATGAAATGAAATATTTTGAGAGACGTTCAAACAAACCAATAAAGGTATTCACGACTTGTGCAGACCCATATCAGCCAGCACATTGGTGCAGTCTGACCTGGCTCTGCTCTGTTCACCAGTTTGCCGTAGAAAGTTTCAAGACAATTTTGTAAAGTTGTATCTATTTGGATCCTATTTTCCTCACATGTAATAATTACATTATAGTTGGTTTTGCAGAGCGGTTTTACAGAGCTTCGCTCATAATGTAAATATGAAAACCATAGTGAGTTTGCCAGTCTCCAGTGTGTTTCAAAAAAAGTTGCAATTCTGATTTGTCTGTGTATTAAGAGAGTTGTCGACAGCAGTGTTGCCAAAATGTAGGATTGGGTTATGTCAGAAAGACAAAAGACATTTTTCATGCATGTCAGTTATCAATTTAGGCAATAAGAAATCAAATTGTAACAGCTTTGTTTCCCCATGTGTAAAAACTTCACAACACAATATATTGCACAATTGTTACGATTATGATGGATGTTTACCAAAAAAATACCCCAAAGATGGGAAATTGTGCAAGACGACTGTCTTCATTTCTTTTTTGTTGCACCTGTCTTCTTATTCTCTTTTCCACCATCATTCTATTGAAACCTTTTTTTTGTCTCAGTAAGATGTATTGTAAATTGGATTTAATTAAACATTCAAGCAGCAGTTCTGTTTTGTCATTCTATCTTATAGTCAGATTTACAGATGCTTTCTCGAAAAAACAATTTTCAGGATTAATAATGATAACTTGATTCAATGAATCAATAATTGTTCTTTCATCTATAGAATTGCTATGTTTTTAACTTAACATTTTTAAATTCGTCTGTCGTAGATTTGTTGTATGTTGGAAAGGGTTGAGCAATGAAGTAAGGAATTAAGAGAATGTTGACAATTACAAAGTCCCCCCTTGAGCCTGTACGGGAGACAGCAGTCTGCTATGGGAGACATAAATCTCCTTTGAAGCGTGTTCCCAAATGGAACTGCTAGGTCCCCTATAATGCTTTTCAACTAAGTATTTGTTTGTGACTGCAGGGAGAAGGCAATCGAAGCAGTTGAATAATATTCTGCAGGAGAACTAAAACCCTAACAAAAACTGATGACAGATCGGAATTTCATGCATATTTTCAGTCATTTGTCTTTATTCCTGTCACTATAAAGAAAGGCAGAAATCACAACAGTTCTGTCAGAATAAATAAAACAACGGATTAGGCTCTCCCTGCTTCCAATTGTGATAAAGTGTAGATCTGTCACTTTTGTAATATCTCAGTTGCGCCAGCTATCACAAGGGAGTTTTGCTTCATATATCAGGAAATGTCTCCGAGACAAAAGACTTAGATAATTTAACCCTTTTACTCATATAACAAATCTGCAGCATATGACTTTGAAATCATCTAGGCAAGCATATATATAAACCATCTGTAGATGAAAGTTGCAGATGGGTTAAAATTCCCTTTTCTTCATACATTTTCAAGTCTAAACAGAGACATATAAACTGGTCTAAATATGCTGAGAATAGAATCTTACATTAAATGGTTCTTCAATAAAATTGATATAATACTCATACATAGCATACGGTTTTGAGTTTACACTCACTACTGGCAGTACTTTGATGGTGAATATATCTCCATTAATTAACCAAATGTTACAATACAGCCACCATTAGCATGTCATTAAATGTCACATATATATGTATATAAACATACCAAATACGTCAGAAACTGGTTAAATCAGCTGTCATATATCTAGGTGTACTGAAACAGTGTGTCAAAACCACAATGATACCGCACTACAACAGCCTCTGTGTCGCTGTCATAGCCAAGCAGCCCGTCATGATTAAAATTTAAGCCACCATAAATGACGAAATAACATGGAAAGATGTGAGCAAAATAAGGGAGTTATTTTCATGTTTTGATATTGCAAGCACAATCAAGTTTCATATACATCTACCAAACTGTTTTTTAAACTAATGCATGTTTTACTATATATATGTGGGGTGACGTGGCATCTTCACCAGCTCTCTTGATTGTTAATGTACTTATCACATTTAGTAAATGGACAATTCAATGGTGTAATTGTAGAAGATAAAAGGTTAAACATGTGAAATGCATTTCTGTAAGGGCAGAAGGTTAATACAATCATGGTCAATCATGTGATCACATCACTTTAGGTGCTTCAGAGCAATCTCCTATCGCCCTAAACCTTGTGGTTGGTTCCCCATTCTCATTTCTGATATTCATGTGGAGAGAAACCATACTAAGTGATCTTCTGTTTTTTGGCAATACAAATACAACTTGAGATGACAAGATGAAACTATAGTAGTGTATGTTTCAATTTCCAATTACTCTGACCGAAATGGGAGGCGGGTAAAATGGTTCACAATAGTAAGAAGGCCATTGGAAAAGTTGTACTACAATGAAATTTAGATTTGATTAACCCTGCCTCCATTTGTCTTGCAACCCTTTTCCAAAGCATGACAAAGCTGAAGCAAGTGACCTGGAAAAGATGTATGCAATTTTGTGGTAAAATCTCTGTAAATGAAAGTATGATTATTAAATATTAAATAGAGTTGAACTCATTAGTGGCATGAATTATCAAATTGCATCTTGATGACTAGACATTAAACATTTGTATATTTTTGTAAATTTAGAAGCAGTAACAACTCTTTCATGCTAAACCATCAATTTGCATGTTGGAAAGACTTAAAAGTGGTTCATAGACATTTAGCATATACATGTAAATGTATTTTGAGTGTTAATTACATGAAGCTAATAACATGTTTTATGTATTGGTAACATCTAACATCAGGTTTAATTTTCTCCCATCAAACTTTGATCAGAAGAATGTCATTTATTATCATTGTGAAATCCTACACCTCTCATGTGATCCAACTTTATTCAACAAGTGATAACAATGGCTGATAACTCTAGATAAACAAAGGGTTATAACTAGCTTACAACACTTGGGAGATCAGATAGTGAGTGAACTGACACTTCCTTCTACGTGTAAAATAATGTTCCATTTGTTTGATTGATGCTGAAGACTTCTCAAACCTTTATTTTATTTAATCAATAAGTCCACGAAAATTATATTAAATTTTTAACGCATTTAGCAAGGAAAATAAGTGATAAACCTTGTTACTATGAATAGAAGGTGATGAAAATTGACAGATAAAGGGATGCTGATTATCAGTTAACAATATTAGTTCAGTGATAATGATACTGATTATCAAAACTATTTTCATAGTTCATGGAAATCAAGGGTGTGGTATTAAAATTAGACTCAAATAAGGAAGCCCTGTGTCCAATAAGATATTGAAACTGTGACATCATAGCAAAACCCAGTTTGTTTAATGCTCTACAACTTGCAGGTGTATTTTGACGCATCTGCAGCAGACGACTTTGGGAAACATTGCGACAATGCAATACTCTTTTTCGATCAATATGTCCACATGCATGTAAGGGATTTTACATGTTTTTGCCTGCATGTTTATAAAGTTGTCCGTTGCACTAAATGCGGTATGGGAAAGTGTTAACCCTTTCCCACATACAGAAAATCTGCAGCAGGCAACTTTGAAACATTCCCAATTTTGTTTAGAAACTCCCTAAATGAAAGTACACGTACAATAATTGAATAGAGTTGAAAAAATGATGACACAAGGAGAAATTGCTCATTTTGAGCAATTTCTGCTTTTGTCAACATGTTTTCAAAAAGCCGTCTGCTGCAGAGCTGTCAGAAAGAGTCTTTATGTGGGACAGGGTTACCAGTACAATAACAGTGTCTATAGAATACAGGGCTGGTAAGGAGCCAACTATAATGTTGTTTTTGAGGGTGTTATATGCAAAACTAATGATTGCTTTTCTATCTGCAGCCAACATAGCCGTTCCCAACAAGAACCCCCAAATAATTTTGGGTTTTAACCTTTAATATTCGAACTTCTTGAATATATACAATGTCTTTATGAAAAAATGGGAAATTGCTCCTTTTGCCCACAATGTTTTCAGCGGTTATTTGGTATTTTGAAGGTTTATCTATGGTGTATCTATCATATATCTAGTAGTTGATCAATACTAATGTTTCACTCGGATTCAAAGCTGACAACAAAGAACACATCAGGAAACTCAACAAGTTAAGTGAATCATACAGAAGTATGATGAATGCATAAATGTTGCACCATGCTTTTGACATACATTTCTCAATGTCAAGTATCCCAGTATTTCTATAAGAGAACAATTGTGATTGAAGAAAATGCTTAAATTGTTTAATTAAACATCTCAATTGTCTCATTTAGGAATTTCAAGAAATGGAAATTTCAATCCCCCTAAAAACATTAACCCTTTCCCTTATACGACAATTCTGCAGCAGACGACTCTGAACATATTTTGTTGAAAAATAGAAAATCTCTATTATTGAATGGATAACCTGTGACTAAAAGTGGAAAACATAATGTGGCAAAAGGAGAAATTGCTTGTTTTGAGCAATTTCTTCTTTTGTCACTATGTTTTCAAAAAGCCGTCTGCTGCAGAGGCGTTTATATGAGGGAAAGGGTTAAACCATTCAAATTGATTCTGTCTGGAAAAGTCCTTATTTCTTGTAATAGTTAACCCTTTCCCAACATGCAGATACACTTTTACACGCATCTGCAGCAGACATTCCTTCGAAAAACATTGTGACAAAACAAAATATTGCTCCTTTAATAAGTGTGGCTCAGATTAATTGCTTCTTCCACCACAATGTTTTCAACTCGATTCAATTATAATACAATCATGATTTATTGAGATTGTCCATATTTTTACACGATATTCTCAAAGCCGTCTGCTGCAGATTTGTTGTACGTGGGTAAGGATTATTTTGAAATACCACCCTTATCCTGATACAGATGACATAAGACACCTTTGCAGCAGACGCTGTTTGAAAACTTTTTCAAAACGAGCAATATTTCCGCAATGTTTCCAAACATTTATTCAACTTATCACATGAAATTATCACATGAAGTAAATGGTAAACTGCATTGGAACTCGGGATCGTTCCAGAACGAGCCAATTTTTCATGATTATTTCTATTTCTCTGATTATTTTTTATTTCTCTGCTTTCTGTTTCCCAGAGGTTGCCTTAGATTACATGCGTCCTAATTAATGTAAATGAAATTTGCTATTAGTTCCATCCAGCAGTGTTTATTCCTGTTTATTCCTCGGGTAATTAGAATTCATGGATATCTTGCTGTGGAATATTGCTCTGCAGCTTGCACTCTCTTCTAAACCCTTTCCAACATGCACACACAAATTGACACATCTGCAGCTGTTTTTTGCTATTGATGAACGATTTCTTTTGCCACAAAGTTTTCAACTCTACATTATAATTAATTCAATTTTTTCATAGTTTTACAAAGACGTATTCTATGTCATCTGCTGCAGATTTGTTGCATGTGGGAAAGGGTTAAAGCTGTGCAATAATAAAGCTCAGATAATGTGTTCTATGGGGCTTTATTGAACATAAATAAAATACTCTTTAACCCTTTCCCTCATATAGACGCTTTCTAACGCCTCTGCAGCAGACGGCTTTTTGAAAACATAGGTTATCCATTCAATTATGGAGATTTTCTATGTTTTGACGAAATACGTTCAAAGTCGTCTGCTGCAGATATGCTGTATGTGGGAAAGGGTTAATAGCTATGTAACTGTTTACCTTAACCCTTTCCCTCATACGACAATTCTGCAGCAGACGACTTTGAATGTATTTTATCAAAACATAGAAAATCTCCATAATTGAATGGATAACCTATGACAAAAAGTGGAAAACATTGTGCCAAAAGGAGAAATTGCACGTTTTGTGCAATTTCTTCTTTTGTCACTTATGATGTTTTCAAAAAGTCGTCTGCTGCTATTGCGTCGAAATGCGTCTGCAGGTGGGAAAGGGTTAAATGATACTTTTACAGCTGTCTGCTTTCACAATTTCTTGATGGGCTCAAAAATTGAAGTATAATTATTGAATAGACTTGGATATGTTGTGGAAAAAGGCAAATTGCTGTTGTATGATTGTGGTGACGGGATAAGGAAAAGGGTGAAGAAAAATAGATTTATTCAGAAACTTGGATGCAAATTAAATTGCAGAGCACCACTGATGTAAAAATAATTCCGAATTCATCATTCACTCAAGACCCTCTAAAACAATCATGAAAACATGTTAAATGTTTTGTATGGGGTCTTTCATCAGTGAGCAACAGTTATTTAACCCTTTACCACATGCAACAAATCTGCAGTTAGACGACTCTTAAAATATCTAGGTAAAACTGTGAGAATTCTTTATAAATTGAAGAATCATTATTGAACACTGGGTTTAAAACATTGTTACAAAAGGAGGAATTTGTCGTTATCCGTCTGCTGTAGAGACCTCAAAATGCCATAGAATAGAATAGAGTTTAACAATAAAGCATTACATACATGACTGTGTAAATGCTGTAGATGACTTTAAATTCAGCAATTTTATGTCAAGAAGTCATCCAGCGGAAAAATGTTGTCTGTCTCGGGGATTAGCAGAAAATCTAAAGTTTTATAAATTTCAGGAATTTGTTCTCACAATTTTGACTCGGGTTAGTCTAAACTTTGACCACCAGGGAAAAGTGTTGACAAAAACATGTTTCCAAGATTTGCAGATGATACAATCAATGTTTTATATCCTAGCTGTGATACTGTATTACAGGGAAAATAATCCTGTATTGTCTCAATCCTTTGATGTATTGGGATTTAAATGGGATTTCATCATTCCCTTTTGGAAGTGAACCTAATGAACACAAAGTCAGAGGGATTATCCAGATGGAGCACTTTCAGTAAGAGACTCATATTTTACCCTTTCCCACATACAACAAATCTGCAGCAGACAAATTTGGAAACGTCTAGGCAAAAATTTGAAAATCTTGATAAATGAAAGTCGAATAGAGTTCATATTTTTTTTTCAAAAGGATATTATAATTGCTCAACATGATCAATTTTCATTTTTACTACAATTCTTCTTGAATAATGCTTCAAAATGTGTCTGCAAGCGGGAAAGGATGAACCCTTTCCCTCATACAACAATTGTGCAGCAGACGACATTGAACATATTTTGTCAAAAAATAGAAAATCTCTAATTAAATGGATAACCTATGACTAAAAGTGGAAAATATTGTGGCAAAAGGAGAAATTGCTCGTTTTGAGCAATTTCTTCTTAATTTGTTTTAAAAAAGCTGTCTGCTGCAGAGGTGTCAAAAAGCATCTATATGAGGGAAAGAGTTAAAGTGATCCTGTGGTTCCTGGATTTCAACATTTGTACTGCCTG
This sequence comes from Serripes groenlandicus, assembly GCA_031761405.1. Classification (NCBI taxonomy): domain Eukaryota; kingdom Metazoa; phylum Mollusca; class Bivalvia; order Cardiida; family Cardiidae; genus Serripes; species Serripes groenlandicus. The sequence goes on from JASEVX010000001.1 coordinate 201,886,228, forward strand.
GACAAGGGTCAGCTGGATAACTTCAATTTTGAATGCTGTGGTGATTTACATTTGTTATCTTTTATGAAGTTTTACTCTGTCTGAAGTGATACTTACCGACAAACTCCTGCTTCTGAAGATACAATCATGCACCTATAGAAGTTATTCAAAACTCAAAACTAACATACTGATATAAATACAGAAACGTCGTGTTGAAATATTATTTTTTATTAAAACATTTTGACTTGAGATATCTATAGCTATATATTCTTAAAATGCATGGATGTACGTACTCCGGTGACCTCAAACCATGAATGCAAAATTAATTACAAGCATAATTAATTCAGGACTGACATGCCTCTTATGAAAATATGAGGATTTGAATGTGGAACATTTGGGTTGCTGTTAGTCATGCATCCATAATTCAACTTGATGTGAACATTTATATAGATGACTTCAGATGGCCTGCAATTTGCAGCAGACATCGGCTGAAATCAGTGTTTAATTTAACCTTTTCCCTCATATAGACGCTTTCTGACGCCTCTGCAGGAGACGGCTTTATGAAAACATAGTAACAAAAGAAGAGATTGCTCAAAAGGAGCAATTTCTGCTTTTGCCACAATGTCTTCCACTTTTAGTCCTAGGTTATCCATTCAATTATAGAGATTTTCTATTTTTTGACAAAATATGTTCAAAGTTGTCTGCTGCAGAATTGTTGTATGAGGGAAAGGGTTAAAATGAAGATATTGTGGGAACTATTTCTGAAGGTATTGCCATTACCTACAATGAAATAAAGATCTGTGTTGACCCTTATACTCACTTACAAAAAATCTGTCAAGACGACTTTGAAAACATCACATAAAAGTATGGAAAATCTCTGTAAAGGAAAATACATCTATTGTATAAAGTTGAAAAGATTGATGGCAATTAGAGGAGAAAATTATTTTGATGAGCCATTTCTCATTATTGCCACAATGTTTTCGGATGTCTTCTGCTGCAGATTGTTAAAAAATGCGTAGATCATGCTTATATGGGAAAAGTGTTAAGCAGATGGGACCTTAATTGAAAAGAAGGTAATGTATAAATATGAATGGGTAAACATGTATGTACATTATTAACCTGTACGGTTCACTACACATGTACCTTTATTGATACATAAGTGTCAATCATGTGTATTTATTCTACATACCTAAACTAACATCATTCTGCAGTGAATCATGGACGAAAACTGTTATCCACATTTTGCTTTGATGTTCCTTTTATTACTTGACTATGAAAAGAAAACTTTAGATTGTACAATGTTGTAAAATTAGTGTATTCCCGTAAGAATATTAGCCTATTGGACATTAGATCACTTAAAGCAATAAACAGAAATGGGAGTCTTGCATTGTATGAACACATGTTGCAAAGGTTGGTAATAAATAGGTTTGTGAGTCCTTATAGAAAATCCAGACAGAGTTAATTGTATGGTTTGTTCCGGATAACCCAGGTCTCGCTTTTAATTAGATGAGAGGACTTTTACAATAGTCCTCTAAAATGACCATAAAGTTTAATAGAAAGGCTAATAAATGGAGTAAATGTAACGCTGCCTTGATACTAATAGCAAACTATCTCAGCATGGATGACTTAGTTTTAACCCTTGACCCTTTACTATATATGACAAATCTGCAGTTGACAACTGTGATAGCTAGCATAAAGACACAAACTATGAGAAAGCTCTATACAATTTTATAAAAGTACCGGTACATAATGATGGAAAATTATAGTTTAAAGCCTAATCTCTAAAAGGACATGCAGGTTATTATGAGCATAATAATAAATTATTCCCTAATTTGCCAAAATGTTTTCCAAAGTTGTCTGCTGCAGATATGCCTGCTGAGTGCATCAGGGAAAGGGGAGTCAAGACCTCCCTGATCATGCTTTCAGAATGTTAATGAAGTTTACATCTCATTAGAATTTATACAATTGTTACAGAATATTTTTTAATGAAATTGAAACGCAGAACTGCCAATGCAGACTTTGCTTGTATCAGGTTTCTCAGGTTTTTCAAAATCTTAATTAGCTGTCTATTATTCACAGACATGTCAAGTCATTTGGTCAAAAGACCAGGGTGCAATTTAACACAATTTGTGTTAGTGCTGGCCTTTTTTGTATGGAGTAATTTCTAGTTAACTGGACAGCTTTACAATGGTTGCCTGCAGTTTAATAACTATAATCAAATGTTTATTTTCTTGTCTGACCTTTGCCATGTGTTGTGTTAGACTGTAATACATGCCCATAAAACTAAAATTACAAATGCCAACCAGTCAAAGATTGAAATTACTTTTAGGTAGTAATGGGCACCCATCGTTTGTATGAGTGACTTTGACCTTTGTTGTTTTATGGGTTTATGCAAGACTGATGTGACTATTGTATCGTTTAAAATTCAGTTAGTACTGTTTTGCATGTCCTTTGCATTATCCTTTGGAAAACGTGTGGTGATAATTAGAACAATTAAAGTTTAAAAGTTAACAGCGTTTGTACAAGGTGTTGCTTGGTGAAGGTGAGAATAAATGCTGGTTTTATGGAATTATTAGTTTCTTTCCACTGCACACATATGCCTTTCTGCACACCTTTAAACTGAATACTTGGTATAGATTTTTAAATTTGTCTGCTTTGAATAAACAGACATGTATATCAGAAAATGCTATGTTATAACTCTATAAAGTCTTCATTGACCAATAGTTCTAATGAATCTTAACACAAATTCTGCAGGAGCCGACTGAAAGCATCTTGGCAAAAATGTGTAAAATCTCTATAAATGTTTTTAAAAAACTGAGACTGCTGAAAACCAAAAACCCAATAAAAGCTGACAAATTAATGCCAGGACAACCAAGCTTGATGTCAAGACTTACCCCTCTTTGGATTCAATTTCCCTAGTAAATTAACATCAACCAATCTATGTATTGAATTAAAAGAAAATACCCCATAAAATTAAAAGTGTTGAAACTTGTAAAAGAAACAGTAAAAACTTAAAACCAGGATTACTGTTATAGGATATAGAGACTGCTAATGCTAATTGAAAATATTGAAGGAAACTAGGAAATTGCTTGTAATGAGCACAATTTTAAACTTTTTCCTCAATATTTTGTCCTTTTGAAAAATCATAGATAAACTGTGTAATATTGATATATTTAGTCTTTCTTTCAGTGCATTTTACATTGGAGAATTCTGAAATATATCAAATAATATGATAAGAAATTCGGGATTGCCTTATGACAAAGCTGATTAAATTAATCTAAATATTTAAATAATCCACTGAAGAGATCCCAAGTCAGTGAACTTATGAACACATTGTGGGAAAAGCAGCCATTGATTATTAGAGAATTAATTATGAAATGCACATTTTAACTACTTTCTGATAGCACCATTATAGAGTTTTGCAAATTAAATACATCAGATTCAGTAATAAAAAGGGAACCGAAAGGAGATTCTGTTATGAGGAATATCTTTTTCAACAATATTTTCAAAATTGTGTCTGCTGCAGAATTGACAAAACCTGTCCTTAACAGAAATAGGGTTAAATGAAGTAAACCATAATATTATAGAAACAACTTTAGATAATGTTAAATACTGTCAGAATTGGATTTCATTCCTTTTTTCATGCACAGTGAAGTTGAAAGAAAATTAATTTATAGCTTAGAAAAATATACGACGAAGGTGTCTTGCTAATAAAACAACCATTCATAGTTCTTTATGCTTTCATGGGCTTTGAAGTGGAAACCTACAAACAACCCTTTTTTTTTTAGGAAATCTCATTAATTTACTAAAAAACTGCCCTTTTTAACCTTTTACCCGATACAGACTGCTTCTGGTACCTTTTTGCAGCAGACAGTATTTGCAAACATTGTAGAAAATCAGAGATATGGTTCAAAATGATTTAATTTTTTCTCCTTTTCTCATAATGATTTCAATATCTTGAATGTCATCTGGGTTGTAATAAAGTTTTAACCTTAAATCCTTTCCCTCACGCAGACAACATTTTGACAACTCGATCTGCAGCAGATTACTAACGAAATCATGAATTGCTGACATCTCTTTTTGCCATAATGATTTAACTCCATTAAATAATTACTCTTTCATTTATAAATAGAGATTTTCCTTAATTTTGCCGAGATGTTTTCAAAGCAGTCTGCTGCGGATTTGTTGTATGTGAGTTAGGGTTGAAACAAGCCAATATTCCTAGTATTTTGTCAGAAGTAGGAGAAACCTGGGAAAAACAACTGTTGAATCTTTTAATCAACATATATATATATATATATGTAATTTTTTCTTCAAAAAAATTATAGGCCAGCTTTTAAAAGTCTTCAGCTGCAAAAGTGGGAACAAACCTTCTGCCGTTTCCTGAAGAAATGTGTGGGACTATGGGGGAAACGGCCCTAATCTGTATTATAAACAAGGCCTAGTGTCTCAGTAATAGCTTAATATCGGCTGCCTTAATCCTTCCAATTTTCTTCTGCTATAATGTTACATCAAGGATGGCATCCAAATATTTAGAAAATCCCCTAATGTTGATTTAAGGGCTGTCCTTTATATGCCATTATTGTTTTGTCCAAATTATTCCTCAAAAATATTCTCTTTCATTAATTTATTATACTTCTTTCTGCCAATAATCTGTCCTTTTCCGGCCATGGAGATAGTCAGTACATGCTTTTAAATGAGAATGCATAATAGATGTATCATAGCTCAAATGTGGTAGAAACTTGTACCAATTAATGAAAGAATATTTGCAGTAACCTCATTAAGAGATATAGATGAAATTGTAAGGATTACCTTTTTTTAACCCTTTCCCTCATACGACAATTCTACAGCAGACGACTTTGAACATATTTTGTCAAAAATAGAAAATCTCTAATTAAATGGATAACCTATGACTAACAGTAGAAAACATTGTGGCAAAAGAAGAAATTACTCATTTTGAGCAATTTCTTCTTTTGTCACTATGTAAATTTTAAAAAGCTGTCTGCTGCAAAAGCGTGAGAAAGCGTCTATATGAAGGAAAGGGTTAAGGTTTGAAAACAAAAAGTGTCAAAGCATGAATACTGATGGAAGGCAGTATTGTTAAGGCATACATGAACCGGAATGTTATTTTTGGGACTTTGAAATAAATCCTATAATATGAAAAAGTAACTTAGTTACACAATAGCTGGCAGGCACAATTTTGTATCTGAGCTATTCGTTGGTATTGTATAAAGATTACATTGTTGTAATAATTAATACTGTTTTCAGACATGGCAACCATTAACATTTAATTGTTATTAAAGATTTAAAATATTAAATAATGTAGAATTTATCCTCTTATAACTATTTTCCAACATACAACACTTATGCTGAAGGCTATGTTGAAAACAGTCAAACAAAAATATGGAAAATCTCTATAAATTAAAGTACCATTATTGAAAAGGGGTTAACAACATTGTTGCAAATCTAAATATTGTTCATTTCGAGGAATTACTTCTGTTTCCACAACATTCTCAGAAGTCGTCTACTGCAAATGTGTCAAATGTCGTCCATATTAGGGAAAGGGTTGAGAAATGAAGGGAGCGTCCTGTGAAGATACTATCAAATATGTTAATAAGCTTAACAGACTAATAATTTGTATGAAAATCCCTGCAATGAATGGCAATTGACAAATTAATGTGGCAAGTCGGCTTTCTCTATAATATTGTCAAAAGGCAGATAACGAAGTTTTATTAAAATGACGCAAATCTTAATCCTTTACACGCCAAACTTTATCATTATGTAATTGACATTGACTAAATTGATTAAGAAATAGGTGTCCATTTTAACAATGACAGAAAAGTTTACCATTTCATCATTAAGTCTCACATTATCGATTCACATGGAATCTGTTTACATCTTTTTTAAGTACCCTGGCCAGCCCTTATAATGTGAAAATCTTTGAAGAAAGTTTAACCAAATAAGGCCTAGATGTCTTGGCGTCTTCGACACAGTCACTGGTGAATTAACAAAAGTTATTAAACTTTAATTTGTATTTTCAAATCAAATGTTTAGTGTAGAAGTCGATTAAAGTGTAAGTACAAGTTATTGAGATAGTTATAGCCAAGATAGTAAAGACTTAAGTCATAATGTCATTTACACTTTTCTACATTCAAATTACTTGAATTCAAATTTCTTATTTCATCAGTCTAGAAAGGATAGTAAAAGTAGATTTTGTTGGCTGAGTCTTTTCATTATTTAAAACAAGATTGGTTTTTTTTGCAGATGACAATGGCGGACTGCAAGGTTGATAACATTTTCCACTTATTCAACTTGATTCAGATGAAAAATGGTGAAACCTGTCATTTTTCTTCCGCTTCTGTCAAAGGCAAAGGATACATTTATTAAAACATTTTAACAAGGCTGTAAAAAACAAATAGAAATTTCACGTTTGCTATCAAAATTTAAAAAGTAATTGTCATAATGCACCGGAAAAAGCCGCTCTCCTGTCCAATCATTTTTACAAAAAACATAAGTGTTTGAAAATTATTTCTTTCTCTTTTAAAGAAACATGAAATGCATTTGGGTAAGGCAGATTTAATTCCTACCATTTAATTCCTAATGGTACTGGTTTGTCGTCCAGGGATCACGAATAAGTGTTCTGTTGCTGTTAGGTAATTGAAATATAATGTATTGTTGAAAATATCATCAAATTCCAACAACAAAATATCTTATCTCTGCCATGGCAAGGAAGCAATAATGGTTCAAAATGTGTAACTGTGGTACCATAATTCAACAGTCGATGTGTGAAGTATCCTCTTTAAGACTTTTTTTAAATTTATTTAGAATTCTGTTGTTTAAAATATTGGCACATTTAGTAAAATATACCGGTATGTGAAATTATAAAGTAAAAATGTTTACAAGTAAACAGTTGTTCGAAATTTGATGATTGAAACAATAATGAACAAGCATTGTTTTGTTTTTAAAAATGAATGTATTAAAACATTCCAAAATTTGGATCAAATCGGGGAAAGCTTGAGTTAAGGTTTTAATTCAGGACTTTTTTTAACCTTCTTTTGTTTTCCTATAACAAAAAATCTGTTGGGCTGAAATTTTATATTTTTTGTGTTGTGTTTTATTTTGTCATGGTTTGGTGAACAAGATAAAAGAGCTGTGCTAATCATTAGTTGTGATCAGTCGGTGACAAATTTGATGGTTTTTAGGCATTTCATTATCATTAAAACAAATCTGAACATAATTCAATGCTTCAATGTGTAACCTGTTGTATAAACTTAACTAGTCGGAGATTGATATCGGGGTGGTTGAGATTTTTCAGTGGCTTTTCAGATAAAAATTTCTTTTTGTTTTTATGAATTATTGTGAATTTGTAAATTTTTGCTGTAATTTACACCTATTTTTATCGCTTGTTCATGCCATGGTTTTGAGCATGTTTCCTTGGTAGTTGATCATTGTCTACTTAAACAGAAAGAAGAAAATATTGATGAGAAATTGAGATTATCTTAGGCATTATATAAAAAGCCAAGGTTTTCATGTGGATGCTCTATTTTGAGACATTTTTGTCAAAAGGTTTGTAATATGAAACTACAGGAACAAAAAATGGTAACATTTGTAATGATTCAAGTAGCTATCAGGCCATTTATCAATGAAGATGAAATTTAATATATTTTAGGTTCATCAGGTATTTTAACCCTTATTTGTTTAATGGACTCGTCAAAACTTGAATTGAGACACATACTTTTGTCTTTTGAGGGGTTATTCTACATAAAATTGATGAGTCAGCACTATAAGACCAAGATTTCAGGCTGATCTTAGTTGGGACTGAAACTCAAGTTGCTTTTTAGTTCAAAATGTTTAACCCTTTTCCACATACAACACATCTGCAATAGACGACTGAAAACATCTTGGTAAAAAATATTGAAAATCTCTATGAATTATATTATAATAATTATATTATTATGAAGTCTGCAAATGGCAAAGGGTTTTAAGTTAAGGAAGCATTTTGTTGTAATGTATATGCATATAAACAAAACACTATATATATGTTTTAGCATTCAAAACATTCCTTTATCTTAACCCTTTCCAACATACATCATAAAGAGCAACTTCAATTTTTGCCAGACTTGTTTTCAAGTCTTATTATTCTGCTGCAGAGGCTTCAGAAAGTGACTGATGCGGGAACTATATTCTTCTTCAAATGTATTAGTAGTGGAGGAATCTAAATTAAACTTGTCGCTAATGGACAAATGATGGTGTGCCTAGGCCACACTATTTTTCCAGTTCATGGAGCTGCAAGAGCTAGTTTTACAAATTAGTGATTATGATGGGTGGGTTTTAAACTCCTATTTTCAAGTGAGTTACTCTGTAAATGTGCACTCTGACACTTGACCTCTCAGAGAACATGTTTTTTTAGACTCAGCAGCTACAGTTGAAAAAATAATGTAGGAAGAGCAATGTTGCTCATGATAAAGCCATTTCTAATTTATGTTCTTAACTTAATCTTCTCTTTGAAATTTTGTCATTTGTTGAATTGCTTTCCGTTCCAAGCTCTAGGGTGCTTGCATTAATAAACATCTCAAATTGTTCATGAGGGAAAGGGTTAATGAAATTGGGGTGAACGAAATTACATGTACTGATGCCCTCCGTGTTTTAAGTGTAGGTTTCTTAGAGGGCATTTGATTTGTGCATGTCCTGGATGAGGGCCTAACTCAATGTTTGATGTCTTTTTGAAAAAAAAAATATTTTTTGGAAGCATTCAGTAAAATTACAATGATGAATGTTTGATGTCTTTTAGAAAAAAAGTAACTCTGGAAACATTCTGTAAATGAACATATTATTGACCAACTGTTCATTATGAGCCATTTCTCTTTTTCCTATTACCAGTATGTCTTCAAAAGTATTTACTTCAGAGAAATAGAAATAACAAAAGGCTTCTAGTATGTGACGTTAACCCTTTCCCTCATACAACACTTCTGCAGCAGATGACTGAACGTATTTTGTCAAAAAATAGAAAATCTCTATAATTGAATGGATAACCTATGACACAAAGTGGAAAACATTGTGGCAAAAGGAGAAATTGCACGTTTTGTGCAATTTCTTCTTTTGTCTCTATGTTTTCAAAAAGCTGTCTGCTGCAGAGGCATCAGAAAGCGTCTATATGAGGGAAAGGGTTAAGAGGAAACATGTTCCCACCTGCAGACACAATTTGAGGCATCTGCAGCTGGTGACTTTTGTAAACATTGTGGCAAAAAGAAAGTGCTCATTATGAGCATAATATTATCTTTTTGCAAATATGTATACCACTCTTCTGAATAATTGTACTTTCAATTACATGTATAGAGATATTCCATAAGGTTGTCTAGATGTGTTCAAAACGGTCCGCTGCAGATTTATTGTATTTTAAAAAGGATTAAAATAAGAGCCAAATTAGCATCTTTATCTTAACCACAGGAAAATGCACTTCATGCAATCAATGATTTCAAGTTTTTCATTCGATACAATTCAAAACAGATGTAAAAAATTTGCATCTTTTCTATGTAGAATTAAACAATAATCAATCACGAAAACGTCGTCGGTGAATTTACTGAATTCTAATGAAAAGTCCAAATATAGATGGTTTAATTCTAAATGGACATAACTGCAACTTGTTTCCTAATGTTCCTACGCCCATCTCGAATAAAGAATCCTGATATGCTTTCTCTCTATGCAAATTAAGGATTTCAGACTTAACCAAAGTAATCCTTTTTCTAGCCTGTCAATTTTATTTGTGTAAAAAAATAATCTAATTCCCAGTGGGTCGCTTTTCACGTAGAGCCAGTGGTCCTAAATATGGAGTGGGATTAAATCATGCAAAATACTTAATTTGGTGATAAGTGCCCTTTTCAAGGTTATAATCCTATTTTTGTTGAAAAATGGTTGAAATTGAATGCAGCGGACATGCCCATCACGTTATATTGACTGAATCAGCACTTTTCCTGATTAACACTTTTCTCTCATTCAAGTTGATTTCTTATTTAGCAGACAACAACTGAACATTTATTGTTAGATGTCCTTTCCCTGGATGTTTTTCAATGATTTTCCTGATCAAGATATACAGTAAAGATTTTTCTGTCCATTGTGTGAAAAATTAAATATTTAGATGTTAAGCAAAAAATCTGTGGCTTTATAAAAGACATAATGCTTTATCTACATAATCCAACATCATACAATTACAACTTTTCTGCATGTAGCCTTCGTGTAGTAACGTTTAATGAAACATGAAATATCCCATATAAAGACGGCTCTGCCCAATTTGAGCCGAAGAGCCCCAAGTCGCTTGGTGTCACCTGTCACCTAATGCACTAATTATAGAAGTGATTTGTAGATATCCTTTTGATCTCAACCCTTTCCCACATGCACCAACTCTGCAGCAGACACCTTTGAAAATATATAGGTAAAAAATAAAGAATGTCTATATAAATAAATGAAAGTAGTTTAACCCTTTCCCTCATAATTATGACAATTCTGCAGCAGACGACTTTGAACATATTTTGTCAACAAATAGAAAATCTCTATAATTGAATGGATAACCTATGACAAAAGTGGAAAACATTGTGTCTATTAAAAAGGAGAAACTGCTTGTTTTGAGCAATTTCTGCTTTTGTCACTATGTTTTCAAAAAGCTGTCTGATGCAGAGGCGTCAGAAAGCGTCTATATGAGGGAAAGGGTTAATTGAATGGCAAAGGAAGAAATTCCTCATTATGAGCAGGATCTCCTTTTGTCAGAATGTTTTCAAGAATTGCCTGCTGTGGTTACGACAAAATGCATCTGCAGGTGGGAAGGGTTAACAAATGAAATCTCAAAATACCAGTTTTGAAAGCAACCCCTCCAAAAAAAAAAAAAAACACTATTGTGACTGAAACTATTATTGTTTTTCATCCTCTGTACATTGAAGATAGATGCGACTAGCCCGTGGCAATATTGCTCGATTGACGATGTCGAATTTTACATGCCGAAATTGTGATGGTGTCTGATCATCATGTTTCAATTACCCATGTTGCTATGGGCAATGAGTTTCCATAGTAACCAATCAAGAAATTGTCCTCCCCAGTTTATGTAAGGTAAAGAAACGCAGTCATTCCTTAATCATGTTTTTTGATTCCCGTTTTTCTATTTTTAATGAGGCGGAAGGCCTAGTAGGAGAGACATGTGAGCTATGACATTTAGTGTTGTCACCGACTTTAACTGAGGACTAGATAAGGAGAACTTTTAAAACTGGTCTTTTACCACCAATATTTATCTTATGACTCGGCCAAACCCTATGTTGTGGGGTACTCAAAGGAATCGTCTCACTGAGACGATTCTTTTGAGTTCCCACAACATAGGGTTTGTGTATCAAATCAGGATTTTTGAATTCAAAATACTTGCATTATCTTTAGAGCTCTGCTTTAATAAAGAAAGAGTGTAATTTCTTATTGCTCCCCATTATAGTTGAGTCTTCATCATTTGTGGGATTTATTAAAGCCATCATTTTGGTATTTAATGCTACCTTTTGCTAATCATTTTATTATTTTCATATAATAAAGTCAAACCTGTCTAAAGCAGCCTGGTTCCATCCCTGATCAATACTTAACCCTTTCCCTCATACGACAATTCTGCAGCAGACGACTTTGAACATATTTTGTCAAATAATGGAAAATCTCTATAATTGAATGGATAACCTATGACTAACAGTGGAAAACATTGTGACAAAAGGAGAAATTGCACGTTTTGTGCAATTTCTTCTTTTGTCACTATGTTTTCAAAAAGCCGTCTGCTGCAGAGGCGTCAGAAAGCGTCTATATGAGGGAAAGGGTTAAGTCTTTGAAAATGGTAGTGGCGCTGAGGGATAGCATATCGACTGAATTGCGACAATGTCTGGTTAAGTACCGGTAAATTACCCAGAAAAATGCTGTGATATATAACTGAAAGAATGTTGAAAGTACGTGGCAATTAGAACACTATTCAAACAAACAAACTGAAGCAGACAGTCTAGGGAATTACAGAAAAGGAGGCTTCCATAAGAAGAAGACAAAGATATAATGGAAGGCCACCATGGGGAATGTAAAAATACCCAAAACACATCATGAGATCATAAAATATGGCTTAGTTTTCCATAAAACCCTGTCTTCTGAGTTAATTCAGATAAATTCATTAAGTCCAATTGTCCAATGGCCAATCTAATCGCATTGCAATCTCAGTCTGCCCTATTTCCTATAATTGATCAAAGTCACGGGTCACTCATGTGTGGTCATAAACGGTCAACAATGGTCAAGTGACGGCACCAGACCAGCGGTCATCAATATCAGAAGCGGTCATCTGAGCCATATTGATTCAATATAAACAACGGTATGGTGATGCATTTCATATTGACCACTGTACATGATAAGGTTGCCGTAGAAAATTGGTATTAATCTTTTAATCTTTACATTTGTATTTCTCTTTGTAATCCTACATTGTAGGTACTCTGTAAACCGTTATTAAGCTTTTCCCACTTACAACAAATCTGCAACAGACGACTTTGAAAACATCTTTGCAAACGCTGTACGGAAAATCTCTTTTAAATGAAAGTACAATAAATTAATCATTTAATAAAGTTGGAAATATTTGGAAAATGGAGAAATTGCTCATTATGTACTTTTCCTCACTCTGTCTCAATAGTTTCGAAGGACGTCTGCAGCATATGCGTCAGTAGGGATTTAAACAGCCGATGCTAATGCACAATATGCAACATGAAGGTTAAGGTCTGGAATTTATAGGAAAATATGGCAATGTTAGGTTAAATTGCACCAATTATCTTGGATCTCTCATTTAAACATGAGGAACCCTTAACCCAATGCTGATGTCTTAACCCTTTCCCACATACAACAAATCTGCAGCAGACAACTTATGACTAAAGTGACAAAAACCCGAAAAATCTCCATAAAAATAGACGCTTTTTGACGCCTCTGCAGCAGACGGCTTTTTGAAAACATAGTGACAAAAGAAGAAATTGCACAAAACGTGCAATTTCTCCTTATGCCACAATGTTTTCCCAATTTTAGTCATAGGTTATCCATTTAATTATAGAGATTTTCTATTTTTGGACAAAATATGTTCAAAGTCGTCTGCTACAGAATTGTCGTATGAGGGAAAGGGTTAATTGTGAAATAAAGTTGAAAACATTGTGGCCAAGGAGATATTTCTCAAAAGTCATCTGTTGCTATTGTGTGAATATGTGGGAATGCGATAAGACATATTTACAGCATACCGAGGGCTTGGCGTAAAACAGTTGTAACTCAAAACCTATTTTGAAAACCTTGGATTAGGGGCAATTTTGACCCCTTTTGTAAACAATGCAAATTTAGGTGCCAATGCTCAGAACGAGCAATGGCACCTAAACTTCCATTGTTTACCAAGAAAAATGATATAACGCCTTTAAAGACTTTATGGCGAGGTAAATAACCTTGGTAAAAAAATACCAATTTTAGTTACAACCGTTTCACGCCGAGCCCTCGATACAACCTTTGAAAACAATGTGAAAGGAGCAATCCCTTGCTCATGATGAAAAGATTGGAACAGTTGCAATTTTGTCTCTTATTCAATATGGTCTCGTTACAGCCGTCTTGCTTTGAGCCATGCTATTATTTTTCTGGGAAATGACCGATGGTCACTGTAGAGTGGACACTGATTGTACTCGTGATGTCTCCCTGGTCACTGATTTATTTGTCAGAATCGATACACATTGTCACCCCCATGTATTCATGCAGAGAAATTAATTCATGCAGCATACACAAATCACCGCGAACCCTCCATTCTAGTTTTGATACATGGTCATAATTGAATCCTTGGGGCCTTCAATAAGTTGGCTGCATGTCTGGGATGAAATTTCGATAGTATATGACAGGTTGCAGAATTCATTCTAGTAGTTTATGTGTCAAAGGCATTGTTGGAAATAGAAGCAAATGCTCCTTTTCTTTAATCTTATCCCAAATACAATAATTCTGCAGCAGTCGACTAAAAAAGCAGATTGACAAAAATCTTAAAATCTCAATAAATTACGGTTCAACCTATATTAAATAGAGTTGCAAACATTGTGGCGAAAGAAGAGATTGCTTGTTTTCAAAAGTTGTCTGCAGCAGGGGCAGGTGTCAGAAAGCGTCTCTATGTGGGAAAGAGTTAATCCAGTCGTCTTCTTAACCTTAACCCTTTCCCTCATATAGACGTTTAATTTATACGACATCTGAAGGAAAATGAAAGTCGTGATGAATTAAATTTTACTTTTTCCCAAAAGTGGCTGCATAATTTTGATATAAATTTGCACGACAAGAAGACTTTTAAGACGGAGTACACTGTATAGCCAGCCTATTATTGTTTGTTGTATGGGATATAATTTGTTAAGTATTTTAAATTCTAGTTAAATTTCATTGTCATCGAATTAGACCTACAGGGATGGATGAATCATGATCAAACAATAAAAATGATTAATGATTAAACAAAAGAAAACAATTGACATAATCTGAAAAAAAATAATATAAATCAAAGAACAATGACTGAATGTAAAACAAAGTATTTCAGGTCGTTGCGCTTTGACTTCCTCCTAAATTTGACAGCATATATAGTTTACTGTAAACATATCAATGATTTCATGCAAAACGGTTTTAACTGCATCTTATAACAAGATGTAGTTTAAAACCGTTTTCCATGGAGTTAACTATATGCTTACCCTTGCCCACATACAACAAATATGTATCAGTCGACTTTGAAAACATTTAGTCAGAAGTATGGATACTCTAATGAAAACATGAAAAAGCAATTGTTAAATCAAGTTGAAAACGTTTTGAGCAATTTCTTCATTGGAATTTGCTACAATGTTTTCAAAAGTCGTCTGCTGCAGAGGCTTTACCATATGAAAGCATCTGTTTGTGAGAAAAGTGTTAAACATCTTTATAAAACTAAAAGTTCCCTTGCTGATTTAAAACTGAAACACATATATACATAATTACATATATATCTCCTTCTTCAAGATGTCTTTTTACGTATTAGTTATTACTCCTTCTTCTAGATGTCTTAATATACAAAGACATATATATACAAAGAAAAAATAACAAACATAATTTTGGTTCACATAAGAAACTGTAAGAAGAACAATTTGATCTGTCCAATCACAAACAGAACAAACATAATGTCGAGATAAAATTGATTTATTTTGGTGCCGCCCTGGATGTGAGAGGGGCTTAGTCTAATAAATGTTAAATTGTTTCTATCCAAAATAAAGGCCAAAGTTCAATTCCTTTTAGTTTAAATAGCTGCTTTTATTAATCTTTGATGGATTACATGCATAATGAATTACCTGTAAATGTATTGAATATGTGAATCACATAGTTTATCACAAGATCTATATGAATACAGAAGTCTTAACCAATGAACTATAAGAAAAAGGGTGAAAGACATTATCCTAATGTCAACACTTTTCTCATCAGTTTTACAGAGAAAAGGTTGATGCTTTCAAGCTTTGTGTTAGTATAAGTAAGGACATCAATCTGGGTCTCGGAGAGAGGTTGGCTAATCAAGATTCTTCCTATATCCAAGATTAGATTTGTAAAATAAATCTTCATTAGTTGAAATCAGAGTCCCGTTAAAACAACACATATGGCCATTAACACCTTCTGACCCACAAATCGTAGGACATTTTCTCTTTCACTGTCCATCAAGGAATTGGACAATTTTCCAGATTTTTTTCTTAATCCCTTCCCACAACTTCCCACACAGGATAAATCTGCAGCAGATGACTTTGCAAAGACCCTGGTAAGAAAATGGAAAATCTCTATAAATGAAAGTACAAGTATAATTATTGAATAGAGATAGAGTTATGGCAAAAGAAGAAATTGCTCATTATTCAAGTCTTCCGTTGCAGATGTGTCAAACTGTTTTTGCATGTTGGAAAGGGTTTTTTGTCTCTGTGTCCTGATAATCTCTAGTGGACTGAACCATGATACTCTATATTGTCTCAATAACAAGAATAACCCTTTCAGACATACAAGAATTCTACAGCAGCCGACTTTGCTAACATCTCCGCTAAAATATAGAAAGTCTATATAAATGAAAGTTTTATCGTAGATTGGAGTTGAAACCATTGATACATGTATAGCAAAAGGATAAATTGCTCATTATGAGCAAGTTTTCATTTTGCCACAATAGTTTTCAAAACTGCTGCTGCTTTCAGTTTCTGTTTACGAATTGAGACACCAAAAAAACCATCCTCAGGGAGAACAAGGGGTTAATCGTGGCCTCGTTCTTTTCCCCATACTCAGTATTCGTTATTTTTTGCTCACTTTTGGATAATTTGGTTCTCATTGTAGCAGAAAATTCCATTATCAAATTACCATGTTCGGGTGACAATTTTATGGCCGAATCTGATAAGAAAACAGCTGCTACTCTCTTGTTTAACCCCCTCCCACATATAACAAATCTTCAGCAGACGACATTGACAACATTAAGGCAAAAACATGGAAATTCTCCATAAGCAAGACTTTGTATAATATCATTATTGAACAGAGTTGATTTTTCTTTTTGGCAAAAGGCGAAAATGCTCATTATCAAGTAATTTCTCCCTTGGCAAGAATGATTTCAGAAGTCGTCTGCTTCAGATGTGTCGGAATGTCTGGGAGTGGGAAAGGGTTTATATCTACTTCCCAGTCTCTGAGATACTATTGACTCTTTTAACCCTTTCCCACATACAACAAATCTGATGAAAAACAACTTTTAGAATAAGAAAGTCGTCTGCTGCAGAAGCATCAAAATGCATCTATAGGTTGGAAAGGGATAACTGCTTATGAAGGAAAAACTAATAAGCTATATGTGTGACAGGAACTGTCAACATACAATTCTAAAGCTGTGAATTTTAACAAGGCATCTATCAAGTAATTTGGAACCTTAGTCTGCAGCTAATATGGAAACTGCAGTCCTATAGATAAGGCCTCCCCTCCAGACCAATTTTAGTGTCATTCAACCCTGGTTATAGTGAAACGAGCAATTTTATTGCACCCTTCCAATTTAGAAAACTCATAACTACAGTAACAAAGTCAAATAAAGATATTTTTAATATATATTCATGTAATTCATGTTCTAAGGTGGTTATCGCCTTCCCAGGTGCAATAGACTCAGACTGAGAATTTTAGTATGATATAGTAACCCTAATTCCCACGTTCAGACACTTTTTGATGCCTCTACACGCAGCAGACGTCCTTTGAATCATTATGAGTTTTCATATTTTGCACTATAGACTTTTTCAAAGTCATCTGCTGCAGATTTGTTGTATGTGGGAAATGCATAAATTAATGGGAAATAAAGAAGCGTTTCTGCTAAAAAGTAATTAGCTAATTTGGAAAGCTGTTATTTGGTCTAGAACCTGGCTTAGGATTGTGTGGGGAAAACAAGAATGGTTATTTAATTGCATGAAAGCTTATATTTTATACCTCAAAGAGTTTGGACTTATAAGCCCTAATCTAATCAATGTTTAAAAGCTCATTGACTTTATGTGAATATGCCCTTTCCTACATAAAGATGGTTTCTGACGCCTCTCCAGCAGACAACTTTTGAAAACATAATGTTAAAAGGAGAAATTGCTGACATAATGAGCCTTTTGCCACAATATTTTCACCTTATCAAGCAATTTTACCGTCATTTATAGAGATCATTTTATGTGTTTTTGCCTAGGAGTTTTCAAAGTCGTCTGCTGCAGTTTTGTTGTATGAGGGAAAGGGTTAGTGGATACCTGATATAGACGCTTTCTGACGCCTCTGCAGCAGACGGCTTTTTGAAATCATAGTGACAAAAGAAGAAATTGCTCAAAACGAGCAATTTCTCCTTTTGACACCATGTTTTCCACTTTTAGTTATAGGTTATCCATTCAATTATAGAGATTTTCTATTTTTTGACAAAATATGTTCAAAGTCGTCTGCTGCGAAATTGTCCTATGAGGGAAAGGGTTAGAGTACCGGTAGTCTGCTTTGAAGATATCTCACAGTGCATATATATCTGAGGATCAAATTTGTAATTATCTGGAAAAATTTAATCTATTTAATAATTTTATTTCCATTTCTTTGATATTATGGCCATGATCGGTTTTTTAAAGTCGTCTGCTGCAGATTCGTTGTATTTGGGAAATGGTTGACTGAAGCTGAAGTGGAATCCTTGCCAGATGTAGGTGACATTCTGTCTCTTGGTAGATCTGCTCTCTGAAACATGCAGGCGAGATCAAAGTACCGAGGTTGCCAGCGTGTTTCTGCTTAACCCTTTCCCACATGCAGACACATTTTGATGCATTTGCAGCATACAACTTTTGAAAATATTGTGGCAAAAAGAGAAATTGCTCATCTGGAGCAATTTCTTCTTTTGCCACAATGTTTTCAATAATTAATATTCAATTATTTCATACTGTTTTTATGCTGGGACACTTTACCTAGATGTTTTCGATGCCGTCTGCTACGGATTTTTTGTATGTGGGAAAGAGTTAAATACGAAGTGATTTTGATGTGTCCTACAGATGTACCTGGTAACTATGACAACAAAATGCTGATCAATCTGATTTGGGAGCTAAAAAAACAACAGACTCTTTAACCTCTTGACTTCCTACCTCCTACGCGGCGTTCTTTTTAATTTCAGTGACTGCATAATGATTTAGTTTTTTGAAACAGCAAAACTCTCTCCTTAAAATGTTATCATCAGACAAAACTATACAAATAGAAAATGTGCCACGCATTTTATATTTTAAACTTTCATCAAATTTCCGAATTATTTACCTCGTTTTTAAGATTTTATTTTGGGTGTTGCAGTTTATCTAGTG
Source organism: Serripes groenlandicus (assembly GCA_031761405.1). Taxonomy (NCBI): domain Eukaryota; kingdom Metazoa; phylum Mollusca; class Bivalvia; order Cardiida; family Cardiidae; genus Serripes; species Serripes groenlandicus. The sequence continues at coordinate 201,905,049 of JASEVX010000001.1, forward strand.
AATTGTAACAATACCATTTTATCTGTGTTTTACATTGGCATGAAATAAATGTTGCGATGCAAGACATTAAAGATTGATGTGAGCTCAAATATCTTCCTTGAGTAACTCAATAATTTAAACTTGATTTGACAAGCGTAAAATCTGAATGAAGTGCTTTAGAAAACAGTTCTGCTCAAGTTAGCTTTGAAATCCAATGCACAGGCTTTGATTGACTGTCTCCGTGTCATAAGGCTGGAATTAAAGTCATGCATAATTATTAGGGAAAAACCTTGGTGAATTAAAAATACATGAGCGTTCCTTTATGGATAGAAAGGAATTTCTGTATATTTGCATATTTTGAGGACTTTACAAAAAATTTACCTTGCCTACAATGTTTGCAATTGAGTATTAGTTTTGATAAGCATATTTCCCACTGCCCCAATGTTTCTGAATGTCGTCTGCTGCAGAGGCATCAAATAGTGTGTATGAAAGAAAGTGTTTTGGAGTCCTTAAGTACAGTAGACAGTTGTATGTACTCCCACAGAATCACAATTAAAGCATGCAAACATTTTAGCTGATCTTTGCAAAAAATTAGAATCATGGAGTCGAGGAGAACTGTGACATGCAATCAAAGTACAGGCAGCCGTTCACCCTTCCCTTGATGAACTACAGCACTGAAAATCTCCAAAAGACAATTTGTAATTGAAAACTGTAAAACTGTATGAAGAGGTTAATTCTAAGGCTTAACCTTTTCCCACCTGTAGACACATTTTTTGACACATCTGCAGCAAATGACTTTTGAAAACAGTGTGACAAAAGGAAAAATTGCTAGATCTTTTTTCAGTAAATAGAACCTCATTTATAGGGACTTTCTATATTTTTGTCCAGATGTTTCCAAAGTCATTGCTGCAGATTTGTTGTATGTGGGAAAGGAATTAACATATTTAACGTAAAGTTCTTGTCAGCTTATAACTGCTTTTCGAGTCATCTGCTATTGTCATCATTTATTTGAAGTTAATTTACTTAGATACCTAAATTTAAGTAGTACCAAGTCCTTTCCTGATATAATAGCCTGCTTTAAAATCTAGATATTTAATGATAGTCATTCCTTATATGACCTCAATAATATTATTATACACTGCTGTCGAAAGTGTGAGACAATTGTAGATAGTAGAGTCTAGCATTAGGACTTGGTTGGTAATAAGTAAACAATTAATTGGTAGAACAGAATCCTAATTATTAGACTTAACCACTATACTATACTCATCTGATTACATTGTATCCTTTTGCAAAAGATGCATTTTCATGCACTGAATGTTAAAAGGCTTGCTTATCTACACTTTTTCTAGTTAAAGACTTTGTATAAACTGCAATTGATTACTTCTTATATTAATAGCATTATTCCTTGATTTGCTATCCATTTTGATGGGTCTTAAGTGGTTAAAGCGGTTTAAATAGCAGAAAACAGGGTGCATTCCCTGTAACAAAGACAAGACCATATAAATAACAAGATAAAACATTGCACACAACAAATTAAGCTAGAATTAACCAGTAATTGCTGGCCCTCATGCTATGTTCCTTGCCTTAATGATGTCAAATCAATTTTTTTTTGCCAGGGAGACATTTTCCAATGTGACATTGGACAATTCCTCCAAAGCATGGTTACAATAGTTTTCTCCTCATGATGATGCCTGCGGGGCTTGTTTACCCATTGTCCACATAAATATGCTTTCTGACACCCATGCAGCAGACGACTTTTAAAAACATTGATGCAAAAGGAGAAATTACTCAAAACAAGCAATTTCTCCATTTGTAACAAATTTTTAAACTTTCATTTATAGAGACTTTCCATGTTGTTGTATTAATGATTTCAAAGTCGTCTGCTGCAGATTTGTCAAAGAGTTAACCATTAACCTCATACAACACATCTGCAGCAGAAGACTTTGAAAAGATTTCTAGTCAACAATATGGAAAATTGGTATGAGAACAAGTATTGAATCCTGTAGTCAAAACACTTTCAGAAGTTGTCTGCTGCAGAGATGTTAGATAGCGGCTGTGTGTGGGCAAGGGTTATTGTAAATTTAATCAAAAAACATCCGGAATCACAAACAGAGAGGTTCAAAACTAATGACTAAAACTGTTTGGCTTTTTGAGGTGGATGTGATGGCAGCCATGTTGGATCAAAGCTTCAAAAGTATTCCTTTCAAATGTATGTTTTGAAATTTACAGTTGAGTGACTCAGGCAAAATATGTTAAAACCATTCTGAAATATTTTTGAGACTTTCCTCTACACTTATAAATTACATTAATTTTGATATATCTGTATTTGATTTGGTTAAAACAATGTATTTGAATTTGTCTTTTTTTAACAATCACAGATCTGAGTCAAACAAACAAAAATACATGTACTAATTATGTATGTAGGTTGAGAAAGCTTTGTTGTTTTTCCACAATGATTTCTAAAGTGTTCTTGTATAGGTAAGAGTTGAGGAATAAGAGGGAAGAGTGTTGCAATAATGTTTAAAATGATTATTTTGTCAATAACCCACCCAAAATGTCAAAATAACAAAACCTTTTGTGAGTGTTAAAAGAAACAATTTAGGAAGTCTTAACAAAACAGGGTCATTAGCTTACCTACTATTTAGGTAATTACTGTTAAAGATCATTCTTCCCCTTTACTCAGAAATGATATATATTTTTGTTTAACTATTCACCAAATACAACAAACCCGCATTGGAATTGACCTTGAAAAGATCTAGGCAAAAGTATAATGCAAAAAACTAAATATCATTATTAAAAAAAGAAGTTTCACACAATTAGCAGTTTCTCTTTTGCCTCAATGTTTTAGAAATGTGTCTGCTGTGAATGTGTCACAATGCATCTGCAGGTGTGAAAGGGTTTATTTAACTTTATTAAATTTGAAGCAGATACAAGAAGATCCCTGACATTTTGAGAAAAGCAGCAATTGATATTTTTTGTGACAATAATGTGGGTATTGATGAGAAAATTTATGTCATCACACAATCAGAGCAACGATTTCATTCTCAATTTTGTTTTCCGGATCATTATAAGTCTGCTTTATATTGACAAGGTTGAAAAGAGAAATTATGAAAGTTGAACTTGGCGTGACTAATAGCAATTTCGGTACGGGTATGTAACAGGTAATAGGAACAGCACAAATTACCCACGTCTCCTTAGTATAGTAGACACTTTCTTTAGACTAAATTATGAATCTGATCGCGTCTCAACATTATGCTTTTCAGTCTACAGTTTTCAAGTTGACATGCAAGTGTCTGCTAAATTGCAGAATTTATTACCAGTGGCATCTAAACCAATCTTCCTTCACATTTGAAAACAGTTTAACCTTTTCCCACACACAACATATCTGCAGTAGATGACTATATAAAACATGTATTCAAATATAATTAACCCTTTCCCTCATACGACAAATCTGCAGCAGACGACTTTGAACATATTTTGTCAAAACATAGAAAATCTCTATAATTGAATGGATAACCTGATGACTAAAAGTGGAAAACATTGTGTCAAAAGGAGAAATTGCACGTTTTGTGCAATTTCTTCTTTTGTCACTATGTTTTCAAAAAGCCGTCTGCTGCAGAGGCGTCAGAAAGCGTCTATATGAGGGAAAGGGTTAAAATTCTCTATATATATTGAATAGAAATGAAAATATCAATGTTTTCAAAAGTTGTCTGCTAGGTGTGAATATGGTGGAAAGGTTAAAGCGAAATTAAGGTAGAGCGTCCTAGGATTATTAGGGAGAAAAAGTTGAAATAGTTGAGCACTCTTATCTATTGTGAAACGTCTTTATTTTAAAATCGGAGATAAACTCGGGAGTGATAAAAGGCAATATATAAAGATTTTGTCTGTCGCGATACAAATCCACCGTTTTGTCATCAGATTCGTTACTTGGTCTACTTGTTTGATTCGATGGATTAAAATCTTATGTTATTTGTTGAATAAAGTGTCTGGAATTTCTGGGCAAATCTTTCTCATTCAATATAGTGAGGCCATAAATAACCTTGTTTAATATCAATGGTTCCATGGATGGAAATTCTAGCTTAACCCTTTCCCACATGTAATTTTTCTCTTTTCCGTAATGTTTTCAATTGTTTTCTTCTGTAGATTTTCCATCCTTTTGCCAAGATATATTCTACTGCAGATTTGTTGTGACAATTGTTGGAATGGGTGTCGGTCAACAATGTCTTAATTTTAAAACTTTCCCTTCTGCCGTAGTGGGGTAAAATGCCATCTGTATGAGAGAAAGGGGTCTAAAGATTCATTTGAGGTGAAGTTAGAGGCAGAGCCTATTTAGATTTTACTTTGGTCATTAATATGTCCCAAGTTTGATCTAACAATATTTTGATATAACTTGATTTAACAAAGTCCACAAAAATCGATAACTTTCACCAGATTGACCAAACACTGTCCCATTTGAATTTGTTAACCCTTTGGAAAGATTTTATCTTTTTTTTGACCCTTTTTTATTCACGTCGTTTAATTTATTACAATAGCATATTCTTAAATATTTACCAATCAATTTTCTTTTGATAAATTTAGGAAAGAGTCTGAGACTTATAATTGATATTAAAATTTAAAATGTGTCATACAAATAAGTGCATGTTAAATTATCTAAGTATTAAATATGTTTCTCTATTGAGTACAAATTTGTAATGTGACAGTGAAATACAAATTAAAAGTTAAGTGTTAAAGGCTGGTGATCTTAAATATAATAGTGACCTCGCTTAACTGCTGACCATGTCATCAGAAAGGTATAATTTAGATGAGATGTTGTCCTTTCATTGTAAAAAAGAGTCAAAAGACTGTTGTAATGGCATTCCCTCCTTGGGGCTCAGGATTGTTGGATTAGCAATTACAAGTGACATGCTGGTGTCAGGATAAACGGACCAGAAGTACTGGTACTCACCTAGATAATGCCATGATCGATATAACTGAATTTTTTTTTAAAGCGGTTTAAAACATCATACAAAAGTTTTCAAATCAGTCAAATTCTAACCCTTACCCTCAAACGACAATTCTGCAGCAGACGAAAGTGGAAAACATTGTGGCAATAGGAGAAAATTGCTTGTATTGAGCAATTTCTTCTTTTGTCACTATGTTTTCAAAAAGCCGTCTGCTGCAGAGGCGTCAGAAAGCATCTTTATGATGGAAAGGGTTGAACATATCTGGGAACTTGCTTTACATAATATTATAATTCTGGATGTTTTCCATATTTTTTGGCCTAGATGTTTTCAAAGTCGTCTGCAGCAGATAAAATTATTGTAAATGGGAAAGTGTTAACCCTTTCCCTCATATAGATGCTTTTTGACGCCTCTGCAGCAGACTGCTTTTTGAAAACATAGTGACAAAAGAAGAAATTGCTCAAAACGAGCAATTTCTTCTTTTGCCACAATGTTTTCCACTTTTAGTCATAGGTTATCCATTAAATTATAGAGATTTTCTATTTTTTGACAAAATCTGTTGAAAGTCGTCTGCAGCAGATAAAATTATTGTAAATGGGAAAGTGTTAAGTGAAAGAACGGATTTCATCTATTTTTTCCATGCATAAACCTCTATAATCCTATGAATGCTGCTAGAAATGCAGAAAAAAATGCAACAATTTGTTTGTGGATGCATTGTGTATTTTCTTTTCTTTGTCAAATACGGGAAAACATTTTGCAGCATTCTACAGTGAAACAAAACCTCAGTATGTTGGTAATTTTAGTGGCCTGTGAGCCGTGTTGCTAATTTACTGGAAAACCTAGCTTTACAAGTGTTTTCATTACCACATAGTAGCTGTATGTTTGTTGTTTACCTTGGGATGCTGATTCCCTGGTTCCCTGTCAAAACAGCCTGTTATAGTGATTTACAGGAACCTGTGATCATTTAGCCATGACAGTACCATTAAATGCTTATCTCTCCCTACAGATTGTACAATTGCTGTCAAATGCCAGGATGTATGGGAGTTTCATCATTGCAAAGGCAGTTAATTACCTAATTTTCGATCTTCTTTTTTAAACTTTTCCAAAAATAAATATATAATTTTGTGTAAATTTTTAAAGTAGAATTAATTATTGTGATTGTGTACAAAATGTTATATATTGTAGAATCACGTATTTCGACAATATTAAAATACAGTATACAAATTACAATCTTTTAGCAGGAAAAGGGATAATTTAACATACCCATTTTCTCTCCACTAATTTTCTCTCATTTACTGAGAAGTTTTTGGGAGGTGAAAGCCCTGATGTCTGTTCCAAGTAGCAACGTTTATATCCCACCTATAAGTTTGTAAGGAATTAAGAAAACATAAAATTTGGCATGTATAATGGTGCAGTATTTCGTAATTAGCAGGAAATATTCGGCGGTGTAATGTGTAACGAGCCTGTAATGGCGTGTTAATTATATTAAGACACGTTTCCCGGGTAGAAATGCATTTTAGTTGTCATCAGGATGTTGTTTATGCAATCAAAGCCTAATTTCTGGGAATAATTCAAAGGAAAACGAGGGAAATGTTATTGCTATCAGGGCTTCAGATCTTCGTGAGGCAGACTGCTTCACTATTAAGCACATAAATCTACCATGTAAACCGGGTTCATCCTATTACCTCAAAATTACTGATGATTTTTATTGTTGTCTGCTTTGAAATCTATATACAGTCAAACCTGTACTAAAGACCAACTTTGTTAAGCAATTTCTAGTCTATAGCAACCATACTTTTAATTTCCTAATCAATTATTTTCTGCATAAATGACCCTGTAATTAAAGACCACCAGTGAACAAAGACCAGATTGTTCTCTTCCCACGGTTGGTCTTTAAACACAGGTTTGACTGTATTTTAATAATTAAGCTTCTTTAATTATAATGCTCAGGTTTTCAATTCTTGTGACCGATTGATTCCTTAATTCTTATGTAAATCAAATCTAATTATTGCTTTCTCTTTTCTACTTTCATATTCCTGTTTCCTGTTGCTGTTATTAGGTGAGTAAACAAAATATTTATTATTACACCTTTTAAATGAAATATTGAAAATTTAATTTGACTAATTTGAATCTTGTTAATCAAATGAAAGTGTGTAGTCAATTTTTTAGACAATGAAGAAAAACATTTCCAGAAAAGTAAGCTATTGCGGTTTTAAGCAATTTATTACAGCAATGTCATTCACAATCCAGTGCTGATAGGTAAAATGAAAGTTTGTTGGTTTATAATGTTGAAACAGGTCCCTTTCCTACAATTATATACATACAACAATCTGCAGCAGACAACATTGAAAATATCTTTCCAATGATATGTAAAATTAATATAAAGGCAAGTATGATTGCCATGAGCAATTTTCCTTTTGCCACAATGATTTTATATAGCTCGCCTGGATCAAGACTCGTCTGCATGTGGTAAATAAAACGACAGGATTCCATCTAAAAAGTCTAACATAAGCAAATGTACTCTTTAACCAACTTTCCGAAATGAAATATGCAAGAATTACAGTTTTTCGTTTTTTCCCTGGAGAGTGATGCGTAATATGCACATGGTCCAAGATAATCGTAGCATTCCTTTGAGAGTAATTTTGTTATTAGATAAAGGTCAGGCACTTCCCTGTAATTTATCAAAAAAAAAAAATGGGATAAAATACAACAAAAATGTTACATTATCTTGTCATATTACCAACACGTTTTGCGAGAATATTGTGTGATTATGTATTTTTCTGTTATTTTATAGCCATTACCGCACACAAAATATTTACAGAGGTTGTTTTTAAAAATGGCAAATGTACAAATTTTGTTTCTATCTGATTTTCTAAAAATGTGTTAAATTTCCCACACCAAATCTAGAAATCTGCAGCAGATCACTGAAAATATCTAGCCAAAAAATATGGGAAAAGCTCTTCCAGTTATTTGGAAAGTGTAGGAATCTATTTTGTTTTAAACTATATGTATTCTTAAATATATGTGATAAGTTAAAGCATTTACAATTTCTGTCTTTAATATGGTTTTCTGGATGACTTGTTCGTATCGCCATGGCCAGCCCCAACCAATTTGAGTCATCAGCCAGCAAATATTCCATTAATGGGAAGAGTTCAGAGGAAGAGTCATGTAAATTCATTTCCTACAAATACAAGATTATATTGCTGACACTATCGTGATTGTTTCATGTCAATTCAAAGTCACAGAAAATCTGGCGGGACAGTGTCAAGCACAATCTATTATCGATAGCCATGTAGCCATGGTATTTTCTGAGCTAGATCTGTATTATTCAATTATAACACCCTTCGTTGTGGGTACAGTAATTGCAAGAAAAATTGCACAAGGATATTCTAAAGAGTACACACAGCATAGCGTTTTGATGGAGAAGTTACAAAAAATATTGTGTGCTAAAAAAGGAATATTCCCCCCCTCTCTTATCTGAAACTGTTGATAAGTTACAAGGGATAGGCTGTAAAGTCCCAGAGGATAGTTTAATTAAATGTTTTGTTGTAGATAAGTGTTATCACATCCAGTTGCTCCATTTTATGTGTTTGCCAATATTTTCACTGTGATATCAGGGCATTGGCTCTAAATTGCCTCTTTACTCTGACCATGTCTCCATTGTTTTCAATACATCAATTCACTATTGGATGAAATAATAGGAACAAAGTCTCAAACGAAGACAGTGCACACATTATGTTTGACAAAAAATGTGTAACAGTGTTTTTACAGAAAAACCAGTTTTGCGCTGGATGCTATTATCTTTGGTTTAAGAATGTAATTCATGAAAGCAGTTAGTAAGAAAAGGCAAGGATAATTTAACCCTTTCCCACATACAACCAATCTTTAACAGGAGAATTGACTAACACCTACCTGTAACCTGGCAGGCAGAATTGTTACAAATCTCTTTAAATGGTAGTATGTATGTTTATTGAAAAGAGTTGAAAACATTTGCCACAATATGTTTTTAAAAGTCATCGGCTGCAGTTGCGTCATAATGTGTCCGCATGTTGGAAAGAGTTGATTAGTTTTTACCTGTTCCATGGGATGCAGCATCTGACTAGCCAAATCGAAAAACCCTTTCCCACATACAACAAATCTGCAGCAGACGACTTTGAAAACATACCCGAAAAAAAGTTGGAAACTCCCTTTAAATGAAAGGACAATAATTGAATAGAGTTGAAAACATGGTGACAAAAGGAAAAAGTGTTCGTTTTTAGCAATTTCTTCTTTTGTCGCCATGTTTTCAAAAAGCTGTCTGCTGCAGAGGCGTCAGAAAGTGTCTATATGAGGGAAAGGGTTAAGGAAAACAACTTCTTCTTTTCCGACAGTGTTTTCACATCTTTTTCTAAGTCATGCCTCCAATTTCCCCCATGCTTAATTACAAAGCAGATAACTCCTAAAACGTGCATATAAGGAAAAGGATTCAAGAGCTGCCATGCATTTTAAGTCTTTTGTGTCCGTTTTTCTTCAGCCGTAATGCATTTGATTTCTGCTAACCTAGTAACGTCAAAAAATATTCCTGGTTTATTGAATATTAGAACAAGCTTGCCTGGGAAAAACTAATCAAAAAGTATGTCAGAAAATAATCTTTTTTTTCTCTTCAGAATATAAACTACTTCACAGCATATTACATCTTGCACTGCATCTGCTTCCCCGCCCCAAAATAGGTTTTCTATGTTAGAAATGGTAAATATCTTAAGATTATGTACATGTAGTTAAAAGATTACGTTCTTAAGATGAGGTGAAAAATCACTTTGTATGCTGCTTAAATCTTCTAGAAATAAAAATTCATATTTCATAAATTTCTTTTTCCGATGCGAAAGACTAACGTATATATAATGTACATATCTATATGTAAATGTATATGGACTCTTTCATCAAGTTTTTCTCCTAAAATTGGAGACACAGCAGACGAGTTTTCAATATGCTGTCAGATTTTAACTGGTTTCCTGACAAAATTCCACCCTGCTGTCAGTCTCAGACCGGTCATGGGATTTCTTTGTCGTTGACAATAAGATATTAACTGTTTACCTGATACGATATTTTTTGCTGCTTTTTACCCTTTACCACATGTAGACGCTTTCTGGCGCATCTGCAGCAGACGACATTTGAAAACGTTGTGTCAAAAGATGAAATTGCTCAAAATGAGCAATTTTACATTTTGCAACAATGTTTTCAACTTTTTTTCGGTAATTATTTCTTCATTTCTAGAGATTTTCCATATCTTTTCAAAGACGTCTGCTGCTGAACTTGTGTATGTGGGAAAGCGTTAATTTGGGCCAAACTTAATATTGAGCTAACAAGTTAAGTATAAATACTTGTATGCTATATTATACTTGATATGTTTGATTTTTAAAGTCGTCTGCTTAAATTTGACAAAAGAATGAGGAAAAATGAGTAGCAGTTACACCTAGAAATTTGAATGTTTAGTCTACAAACATTATAAAACAAACAGTACACAATGTGAATTATATCAGAGAAATTCTTTCCCATTGAAATAGCCCCAAATCACTTAACTTTTCGGTAACAAGGGTTGAAATAGAAAATTGGAAAGTATGAGAAATACATTTCTTGGATTGTAATATCCCAGAATTCTTATCAATCACGATGTCATCCTCTTTTCTAATGTGTCTGAGCCTTCGGAACCTATTGGGTTTTCCGCTGGTATTTGGCTTTTGAATATTGATGCTCCGAGTTTTAGTAATAACTGCTGGAATTTTGTAAAGAATTTCTTCATTTGGTCCATCGGACATTTACACTCATACTCAATTGTGTGGTCTGGACGCATCTCAAGAGAACATATTAACCCTTTCCCACATCATTACAGATGCTTTCTGCAGCAGTCGACTTTTCAAAACATTGTGACAAAAGCAGAAATTGTTCATAATGAGCAATTTCTTCTTTCGCCACAATGTTTTCAATCAACTTTATTCAATAGTTGTGTTTTATTTATGGAGAGTTTCCATATCTTTGACTGAACGTTTTCAAAGCCGTCCGCTGTAGTTTTGTTGTATGTGGGAAAAAGTTAACCCTTTCCAACTCTTAACAAATCAGCAGTAAACGACTTTGAAATCTTTGGCAATAATACCAAAGAACTCTATAAATAGAAGAATTATTATTGTATAGAGTTGAAAACATTGTGGCAAACGGAGAAATCTGCTGCAGATGTATCAAAATGCAAGGGGGTGAATATGGAAATGAGACTAAATGCTCAAGGGCACACATTACCATTGGTGCCGGGGCGGGGATGCCGGGAGACTTCAATGTATGACTAATCTGGCAGGCTAAGCCACTCAATCCGTGTATATATTCCTCCAGTATCGGTAAAATGGGTCCATTGTGACCTCGATTGCACTATTAAAATGCATTATGTTGGGGGAAATAGTCCAAGATATTTACCATCTAGATTGATAAGTCCCAGTGGATGTTTTATACTATTATGTATGCTTGTCTCCTCAGACAGCCCCAATTGCACTGCATCATTGTTGATATACCCCGATAAATTATCCTATCCTACCATTTTCCTTCATAGACGGACATTTCTATCTCACCATAATCTTGTGGCGTTGATATGCTTAAGCCTTTCCCTCATACAACAATCAATTCTGCAGCAGACGACTTTGAACGTATTTAAATAGAAAATCTCCATAATTGAATGGATAACCTATGACAAAAAGTGGAAAACATTGTGGCAAAAGGAGAAATTGCACGTTTTGTGCAATTTCTTCTTTTGTCACTATGTTAACAAAAAGCTGTCTGCTGCAGAGGCGTCCGAAAGCGTTTATATGAGGGAAAGGGTTATATGAATAACATGACTTGTGAGGAAGGAAATATAATGGAGGTTAAGTAGTGACTTTTGTAACAACAAAAAAACTTTTGGCTTTGAAAGTATTGTGGGAAAAGGAAAATTATTTGTTTGGGCCAATTTATCTTATTCCAACTATATTTTCAAAGGTTACAATTGTCTGCTGCTGCAAATATCGCGTGTTTCAGGAAAAGGTCTGAAGAATTTCATAAAACTATAATGTCTAACATATTTATCCCATTAAGCTGCATTGATGAAATATGCCAATAAACTTAACCCTTTCCCTCATACGACAAGACGACTTTGAACATATTTTGTCAAAAATGGAAAACCTCTATAATTGAATGGATAACCTATGACTAAAAGCGGAAAATATTGTGGCAAAAGGAGAAATTGTTCGTTCTGAGCAATTTCTTCTTTTGTCACTTTGTTTTCAAAAAGACGACTCGTGAAAACCTTAGCAAAAACACTGAAAATCTCTATAAATTGGAGTATAATCATCGAATAGAGTAGAAAATATTGCGGCAAAAGGAGATATATTGCTCATTATGAGCGATATTTCCTTTTGCCAACCAATTTTCAACAGTCGTCTGCTGCAGGGGCATCAGACAGTGTCTGTATGTGGGAACGGGTAATATTCAATTTTGGTAAGCCAATCACAGGGATAATAGTATTTTTAGCGTCGGCCAGATCTGGTGATAAAATGGAAGGAATGGAAGTTGAAAATATTATGTGAAAAGGAGAATTTTAAAAGTCCTTGTTTACATCAATTATTGAGTGTATCAGGAAATAGTTTGAAGTCTTTAATGAAAGTTATGACTTACCAGAAGTGTCGTCTGTTGCAGTCTCAGAAAGCATCGGCATGAGGGAAAGGGTTATGAACTTTACAGATAGCAAAACAAAAATAAACCAGGAGAGAGAGAGCGAAAGTAAATTTTATACTACAGCAAAGAGTGAAATCCGAAAAAGGTTTGTATCTTCCACAATGTCACGCTGTGATAGAACGCATTTTCACGCCGGTAAAATATTGGACCAGAGAAATTCATTTACAGTGAATCCCCATAAGAGACGTTTGAATTTGCTTCTGAAATTTACAGATAATCTTGCGCAGTTTTACTTTAATTTAAAACGGAAAAACTATTTCCAATTGCGTGGAAATGTTACTTCGTTTCCCAGTTTGAGGCTTTAAGTAATGCTGGGTCCAAAGTTTTTACATTTTTTTTCAGTTTTAAACCTTTCCCTTATGTAGTTGCGTTCTAACGCATTATGCAGTAGACAACTTTTGCCTAACTGTCTTCAACTCTATTAACCCTTTCCTTCATACGACAATTCTGCAGCAGATGACTTTGAACTTATTCGGCAAAACATAGAAAATCTCCATAGTTGAATGGATAACCTATGACAAAAATGGAAAACAATGTGGCAAAAGGAGAAATTGCACGTTTTGTGCAATTTCTTCTTTTGTCACTATGTTTTCAAAAAGCTGTATGCTGCAGAGGCGTCAGAAAGCATCTATATAAGGGAAAGGGTTAAATAATTAACTTTTATTTATTAAGAAATTCTCTCCTTTTGCTGAGCTATTTTAGAAATCGTCTGTTGCAGATTTTGTTTATGTGAGAAACAGTTAATTTCTTGTCTAAATGCAAGACTAAAATGTTTGCAATTTTCTTTTCATAGAATTCGAACGTCATTTTCAAGAATAAGCATTTGATTTATTGGAAAACAAAACCACCTTAATTGTGTTTCAGTGTTCAATTCCAATGAAATTTCATCAGTTTGTTTCAAAGCTGTACATTTTGAACACCTCATTTGTTACTAAAAGAATGACGAAATTAAAACAAGAGTTTGTATTATGTAAACAAAATATCCTGCTTAGGTGTTATGGAGGTCTGAAACGTTACTTATTTATACTGCATGGTGTGTAATGATATATTCAACCATAAATCACAGTTATATTTTTGTGAACACCTTGAGTGCTGGACCATGTTTCTTAATTATATAACTCTTGGAGTAGACTTTCAACCCTTTGCCACATAGAACAAAATTGCTGTAGACAACTTTGAAAATATCAAGGCAAAAAAATGGAAATTCCCTTATTTTCGAAAGTTTGATTATTGAATAGTTGAAAACTGTGAGGGTGCTATTTAATTGGAGAAATTGCTTCAGAATATTTCCTTTCAAAACATTGTTTTGAAAAATCAATTACTAGTTAAGTCAAAATGCTTTAACCATTTCCCACATACAACAAATCAGCAGCAGACGACTTATTGACAAAAACCTGAAAATCTCCATAAATGATAGCTTAATTGTTAAATAAAGTTGAAAATATTGTGGCCGAAAGAGAAATTGCTCATTTCACCTTTGGCCACAATGTTTTCAAAAGTCGTCTGCTGCTATTGCGTCAAAATGCGTCTGCAGGTGAGAAAGGGTTAAATTATGTGCAAACTAATTCTCCCAGTTTACCTCCCAACTTTTGTGTCTTCTCTAGTTCTAAATTCAGAAGTTTATTAGTTCAAATTATATTTATATTCTTTTCTGTAAATGTTTTGAATTTGGAAGACTTCAAAGCTGAAAAGGGAAGGAAATAGGGGGTAACTAATGTTTCTCATTCCCGTGATTTATTTATTCCCTCATATCACAGCTTTCGGTAATAATCGTAATGGGACCGATTTCCCTCATCAAAACATTCTGGTTTCAGAGGACTTTAATAGGATAAAGAGGAGTGAACTGGTCTTTTCCCATCCATATAGATCTCCCTTATGACTCCACTAAAACGTATGTTGTGGGTACTCAAAAGAATCATCTTGCTGAGACAATTATTTTGAGTACCCACAACATAGGGTTTGAGGGTCAAATAAGGATTTGGGGATGTGAAATACTCTTCTCATGATCTACTCGGAACTCTGGGTTTCAAAATGAACGATTTTCATCTTTTATAATTCAGTTGTCTGCATGTGAGCTGATTCTTACGAGTAAATGTACCTCATAGGATTTGAAAGTTAAATTAAAGCTTTGCTCTTCCTCACATGTGGACAAATTTTGACGTACAAATGCACCAAACGTCTTTTGAAAGCATTGTGGCAAAGGAAGAAATTGCTAATTTGTTTGCGCAATTTGTGTTTTGCCAAATGTTTTCAACTCTTATGATTCAATTGTGACTGTCATCAATAATAATTTTCCATATCTTGGTCTTAAGTGTTTTCAAAGTGTCTTCTGCAGCTGACGACTTTGAAATCATCTAGGTAAAACTTGAAAATCTCTAGAAATGAATTTTCTATGATTACTGCATATAGTTGATTTGTAACATTATGGCAAATTTTGAAATTGCTTATTATAAGCAATTTCTTCTTTTGCCACAATGTTTTCAAAAGTCGTCTGCTGCACATTTTAAGAAATTATAAGCATTATCCGAAATTGTTATCAAAATAATATCTTGTTTCCTCCGAGGAAAGGGTGAAACGACTCACGTCCATATATAAGAAATACATTAGTACCGAAGTAACATTTCTTATCTGGGGGACTGTTCCTGGCATTTCCATCTAATTTTCAGTCAATTAAATTTACAAAACATGGGGGTTGATGGCGTTAAACATAAATTATATCTTGTTTTCGAGAAGATTATTTGTCTTTTGTAATCCAATTTACAGTAGAGAAGCGGGAAAAATTATTACAGTACCATGTCTTCCGCTGACATTTCTCAAGACCTCAATCCTGTGAATGCTGTGAGAAATGCTTTGTCATAAAGAATACCTTGTGACATGGTCTGACAAATGATGTCTACATCATGACTCAAAGGATAAGCTTCAGATGTTATCTTTTCCCCTCATGCAGACACAATTCGATGTTTCTGCAGCAAACGACTTGAAAATATGGCTATAGTGCAAACTTAAAAAATCTTCTCCTCCAAAAGTGTCAGGCCGATTTTCAAATAATTTTGTAGAAATGTTCCTTGGGTGACCCTCTATCAGATTCCTTCAAGCCATGTTGATTGGTCGAAAAACATGGCCGCCAGGGGGGGCGGGGCTATTTTGCCTTATTAGGCTATAGTGCAAACTTAAAAAATCTTCTCCTCCAAAAGTGTCAGGCCGATTTTCAAATAATTCTGTAGAAATGTTCCTTGGGTGATCCTCTATCAGATTCCTTCAAGCCATGTTGATTGGTCAAAAAGCATGGCCGCCAGGGGGGGCGGGGCTATTTTGCCTTTTATGGCTATAGTGAAAACTTAAAAAATCTTCTTCTCCATAAGTGTCGGGCCGATTTTCAAATAATTTTCTAGAAATGTTCCTTGGGTGACCCTCTATCAGATTCCTTCAAGCCATGTTGATTGGTCGAAAAACATGGCAGCCAGGGGGCGGGGCTTTTTTGCATTATATGGCCAAAGTGAAAACTTAAAAAATCTTCTCCTCCGAAAGTGTCAGGCTGATTTTTAAATAATTTTGTAGAAATGTTCCTAGGGTGACCCTTTATCAGATTCCTTCAAGCCAAGTTGATTGGTCGGAAACTATGGCTGCCAGGGGGCGGGGCTTATATAGCTAAAGTGAAAAAAAAAAACAGGTGAGCGATTCCAGGGCCATCATGGCCCTCTTGTTTGAAGTTGTCTCAGCTGCAGATTTATTTACATGAAAAGATTTATTTACTGTAGAATATATCTGAAGGTTTTTATACTATTTATGTATTTGTTGGTGCTACATTGAATTCCAAAGTTGTATGTTTACATCTATAATAAGACAGTGATATAGTATGATAAATGTATAAATGATTTTCTGGAATAATTTATAACGGTACCTAATTTACGGATTTTACAGGCCCCTAAAATATTTTAAATACATGTAATGTAAGGAAAGGAATTAAAATTACCCCAATATGTACTAAGTGGGAAAAAATAAAAATATCTGTCATGAGCAGCTTTTCCTGTTTACACATTATGCTTTTCAATGACTTCGAGACCGCCTCTGTGGTACAGTGGCAGGGCACCCACCCTGGATGCAGGAGGTTGTGGGTTCGATCCCAAGCCAGGTCATACCAAAGACCTTAAACATGGTAGTAATGGCTGTCCTCCTTGGTGCTCCTTGGAGTTGCAAAGTTAGCATTACGACTGACTGGCTGGTGTCAGGATAAATGGACCTTGAGTACTGGTAACTTAAACAGGATACGACGTGGTATAACTGAAAAATTGTTGAAAGCAGCATAAAATACCAAACAATCAAATCAATGAGTTCCGCAGTTGTTTAACCCTTTCCTACATACATACAACACATATGCAGCAGATGACTTCAATAAACATATATGCAAACATTTTGAAAATCTCCATAAATGAATGAATATTTATCGAATTGATTTGAACATAAATATTGTGACAAAATGAGAAATTGCTCAATATGAGCAATTTCACTTCATGGCGCAATGATTTCAAAGTTTGTCTGCTTCAAATTGTGTCTGTTAATTGGAAATGGTTAAAGCCACACATCATTCCTTGTCAGTGTTACAGTCAGTGTTACAGTCAGTGTTACAATCAGTGTTACAGTTCAATCCGCTATTTAAACATTACCAGGAATATTTCTATGTATTATTGATGATATAACACTGCCCTGGTAAGATCACCATGAATAACTAATGTTTTATCATAATAGCTGACCCTTCATCTCATTAGAGCAACATTCTCTGTCTGTAGAACTGATATAACCCTTTCCCATTAATATGACATCTGCAAATTTGTAAACATCTAGGCAAAAATTGGGAAATGGCGATAAATTATTGTAGTTATTAATTTTTAAAAAAGTTGAAATTATTGTAACAAAAGGCGAAATTGCTCATATTGAGCAAATCCTCCTTTTGCCACAATATTTTCAAGAGTCGTCTGCTGTAGATTTCTACTTGCTTCATCTGGGTGCTGTACTGTCTTCAAAACATTAATATACATGATCTTATACTTTTTTTATTCCTTGATCCCTTTCCCCCATACGACAATTCTGCAGCAGACGACTTTGAACATATTTTGTCAAAACATAGAAAATCTCCATAATTGAATGGATAACCTATGACAAAAAGTGGAAAACATTGTGGCAAAAGGAGAAATTGCACGTTTTGTGCAATTTCTTCTTTTGTCACTATGTTTTAAAAAAGCTGTCTGCTGCAGAGGCATCAGAAAGCGTCTATATGAGGGAAAGGGTTAAACAAAATAAAAAACATCTGAACAAAAGGAGGTAATTTTCTGTAGATTAATAAAAGTATAGCAGTTAGTAAGAGTATAATATTCATAATTAGTAATTCCACATTTACCCCCAATGTTTTCTTCTCTATTTTCTTATTAACATTGTATACTTCTATTTGTGTAGAATACTTCTATTTGTGTAGATTTTATGACCTATCTGGTTACTTGGGTTAACAATGCACTCCTTGCAATATTGATACTTAATGTCTTATTTATCTGATGGTTTTCCACTCCATTGTATGTTACCGTCTGCATGTCGCATGTCATCTGCTTTTAAACCATTTGATGAAAATTAAACTCTTAAGAAATGAAGTATTGCTAATATATTGTGATTATACCGTGTTGAAAACAATTTCAATGCTGAAGCAAAATCTTCTTTACCCAGAATATTTTCGAAAGTCGTCTGCTGCATCCGATGTCAGAAGGAACAAGAGTTTAGCCATGCATGCATGCATGTTAACCCTTTCCCTCATATGACAATTCTGCAACAGACGACTGAATTTGAACATATTTTGTCAAAAAATGAGGAATCTCTATAATTGAATGGATACGCCATCTGCTGCAGAGGCGGCAGATAGTGTCTATATGAGGGAAAGGGTTATTGTCTGGATGTAAGAGACAGGAGTCATTGTTGACATGTCAGGTGTTTAACGTGAGCCCGGTTACAAGTGACACACAGGCAATGACAACCTAAACAATGTAATTTGACATGTTCAAATAGCTTAATAACAGTTGATACTTTGTTTCTATATTATGATGTATTCAGACATGGGAAAATGAGACTATAATGCTTGCACTACCCTTTCTTACATAAAAAGAAAATCTCCACCAGAAGACTTAAAGGATAATGACAATTTCTCCTTTTCCCCCAATGTTTTCAACTTGCATTTGTATCTGGGAAGTGCTTAATGGTTTAAAGTATTCAAATGAAGGAGCTTTGAACATGCGCTTGTCAAATTATTCATGTACACATTAGCAAGCATTGCAGCTAAAATTCAGGATTATACATGATGCAATACCTCAAGTTGTTTGAGGGACAACATGATATATACAATTAGAAAAATCGTCTCAATATCTGTTGAATGATAACATAACCATTTCCCTTAGTCAACTATAATTGTTTCGGCTTTCAATCCTTTCGCACATACAATAAATTGCAGCAGATGGCTTTGAATATGATCTAGACCAAAGTATGGAACATTTCAATGAAAGTATCATTATTGTAAACAATTGAAAACATAATGTCAAAAAGAGGAATTGCTCATCTTGAGCAATTTCTCTTTTTGTCACAATGTTTTCAAAAGTCAGCTGCTTCAGATGTGTCAAAATACAGTAAGAGTTGAGGAAAAAAAGTTATCGGACTGATGAAGCAAATCGTGAGTCATTTAAAGGTTCATTTAAGTTGAACATTCGTTTTTTGTCCATGATTGATTGAGATGAAAGATCATGTAATTGGTTGTATAATTTTTTTCTGTTCTATGATTACCTGAATTTATGTTTTACACTTAGATATTACATTGTTTAGCTTATAATATTTTTTCAATTATTATGTTAAAATGAAGTTGCATAAGTTTAAAAAAAAAAGAATGATCATGCTGTTGTGATGTTTTACATATAACCATCAGCATTTTAGTATTGTGTGTATAAGTTTCGAAATTAGATACAAGATATGGGTTAATTGACATTTTGGCTAGCAACTACGATATTTACCATTTATATGCCCGTCTTTGCATGATTGAAGTACATATGTATATAGTTTACCATTTATTACCGTATACTGAGTCAAACCTGTGCTTAAACAATTCTCAGTCTATAGCAACTAATTACCTTCAGTTTCCCAAATACTCATTTTCTTTATAAATGGCCCTGCAATTAAAGACCATCTTTGACCAACGACCATATTGTTCAATTCCCATGAATTGTCTTTAAACACAGGTTTTACTGTATAAATGAGCCGTCTGCCTTGAAATAATTTGACAAACCATTTGACATCTTCAAAGTAAGTAATATTTGATTACAAATCGAGTTGAAAACTTAAATGGAGAAAAGGGACTTTTCTTGCTTGATTTGAGAGATTTAACCATTTTCACAATACTTTAAATATTTCCTGTGCTGTGCAAGGGCATCAGAAATTGTCCTCGGACTAACTTTAAAAACATCTAGACAAAAATATGGAATTTGTATTTCAAAATTTGTCAGTTCAGACTGCTGCAGATGCTTCAAATATGTGTCTGCAGGTGGAAAAGACAGATAGATCATAAAATTTGTGAAGATGGATCATAATTACATATCATGAGAAATTTGCTGCCTTTCACAATGTATTAACAATGATGCAGCTAAAGCATGACTTATCTCCTAAACTGAGGTCAAATGGAAGGGTATTTTATGCAAACCAGACAAGACTCAGCTGGTGCACACCAGTGAGACTTAAGTTCAAAGTGGGCGGGTACCTGCTATTGCATACCACACTCATTTAATGATCTACTCTCTGTAATGGTAGAATTCCCTCTTAGTGTGCAATTATCTGGCTAACAAGGCAGAGGAAACAGACTGCAAAGATTACAATTTATAACATAACATTTACCCTTCGGAAGTCTTTATCCGGAAGTCTTTATCCGCCATCTTTTTTTCCTCTAATCATTTTGCAGCCGACAAATTTTATGTAAACATTAGTGAGCAATGACTTCATATTTTGAGAAAAAATGAGACTTTAAATGTGTTAGTTTGATGTGGCAAATTCTCCATTTCTCATAATGTTTTCAAATGTTGTCAGTACTGTGGAGGCATCAATTGTTTTCTCCATTAGGGAAAAAGCAAACTATATATATACACTGTATAGTTAAATGGTTAAATTTCTAAAGTAGAATAATAGAACACACAGATGAATTTTTAAAAAAAAAGGCTGTTAGTCATTACGCCCAATTAAAGCTTCCTGAAATGTCATCAGCTGCAGTTGCAGGGGGAACCAGCCAGGGTTAAAGGGTTAAACTGTTCAGACAGCCACCCATTTGGGTCAATGTGTCTTGCCTAATTAGCATTGCAGTTTTGGTTGATTAATCTCTTACTAGACACAAGATAGCACCATAACCCTTTCATCCATGATGGCCTTGGTTGCTCTTTTTTTTTAACGAATTTTGCAGCATTTACTCTTAACATCATAATTTATTTGTCATTGATTGTAAAACAAGCATTCAGCTTCTATTAATCACGCTTTGATGTTTGCTTCCTGGAGACTAAACCAGTAGTTTTGCTGTTTTATAAATATGTTGAAAAATCCCAAAGTCAGAAAACTCACTCACCATGGTATGCACATTTATATATAACATTGTTATTTTCTTTTTGAGCCAACATCTTTCATGAAGTACGTGCTCCACATTAATTAATTGATTGATTGGGTTTTAATGCCGTTTTCAACAATTTTTCAATCATATCATGTCGGCCAGTTCACCTACTCACATGTTTCCTGGCTTTCTCACACCAGTAATCCACAAACAATATTTCCAAGAAACTGGCTGCATTTCCATATAGACTGTCTAAGCCCATTGGTTGAAGAAGAATGATGCTTGTCACATTGGCTTTTGTCAAATGACGGAAAGAATGTTGGCTGAACTGGGGGTTCAAACTCACAACCCCTGGATTGACAATGTGTGAACACATTCCAAATTGGTCTTTTCTGATGGCTGCAGGGACATTGTCTTTAATTTAAACACAGGTTGGGCATTTCTTTGAGAAAATCAAAGGGAAAATTTGTTAATCATGGATTGATATATTAGTTACAAACAATTTCAATGATAATATTTGGTTTGCACTGGTCTGACATCCCATCAATATCATGTTACATACAAAAATATTCTGATATCAGTGCTCTTATTCAGGACTCCTATGCATCCATCATTCTATTCGTATTACATCATGTTGATCAATGCTGCAGCCATGTAAAGATGTTCCCCCAATAAACAAAACTAACCATTTTCTCTGATATAGACGACTTCTGATGTAGGGAAAGGAGAAATTCCTCATTTTCAGCACTTTCTCATTTTCACACAATGTTTTCTACTCTTTATCTTATTTTCCATTTCATTATATTTCATGAAAAGCAGTCAACTTCAAACATAGCAATACATGTAACTGATCAATGTCGGCCAAACAGTTAACCCTTTCCCTGGTATAGAAACTTTCTGACACCTAACAGCAGACAACTTTTGGAAAGCATGGCAACAAAAGAAGAAATTGCTCAAACCAAGCAATTTCTCCTTTTGTCACCATGTGTTCACCTCTATTCAATTATTGTTCTATCATTTAAAGGGATTTTCTGTGCTTTTGCCTAGATGTTTTCAAAGTCGTCTGCTGCAGTTTATTTTATGTGGGAAAGGTAATTTTTCAATGATGAACGCCTAGGTAACACTATTATATGACATATTATGTTAGGATATGATACACCTGTCGAAGGCCATTTCATTTACTGTGTTTTTGTGTAGACATACATGACATTTTTACTGAATACTTCATTGTACCTTATATTTATTTTACTGTTTTATCTCTCTCTCTCTTTTTTTGCCACCATCGTCTATCTCCCTCTAGGCTCACTTTTAAAACCCTTTCCCACTTACAGCAAATCCGCTGCAGACAACATTGAAAACATCTTAAGTAAATAAATGAAAATTCTCTATTTAAATGAAAGTATAATTATTGAAATTAAGTTGAAATGTTGTGACAAAAGGTGAAATTGCTCATCTTGAGCAATTTCTTCATTTGTCACAATGTTTTCACAAGTTGTCTGCTGCTGAAGTGTCTGAAAGTGGAACAGGGTGAAAAGTAAAGAGGCTTAGAGGCGTATTCAGAGCTCATTAGAGAATTTTCTGGGCACCCAATTAGACATTGAACTCTTTGTTTCATGTAGAAGATATGCTATCTTATCTCAGTCAATCTAAAGGGGAAGTAATTCATTCTAATAGCCTTATCTGATGAATGTTAAAGGGAGGTAATACATTCTAATTGCCTTATCTGACTGATCTAGTGGCTTATTTGTTTGACTAGATAGACAGATAGCATCACTGTTTATTAAGACAGGTGCCATTAAGTATCCTTCTTGATGCTAACAAATCAGTTTCAGGAATCTTCAGAATTAAATCAGTGAGTAATATTAAGGATCTGCTATTTTCTCTACCAAACCCTATGTTGTAGGTTCTCATCAAAGATTGCATTGTTATGATAAGTACCCACAACAAAGGGCTTAGTGCGGACACTAACTATTAACCTTTTAATTCCCACATACAACACATCTGCAGCAGATGACTATGAAAATGATCAGTCAAAAATGAGGAATACCTATATCAGGGACAGGCAGATCTTTATATCTACGTTCTTGTCTCTATTTGTTGTAAAAGAGTGGCAACTTTGGATGCAGGAGGACGCGGGTTCGGTCTCCAGTAAGGTCAGACCTGAATAAAAGGGTAGTATTATGGCTGCATGCACTCCTTGGCGTTCAGGAATGCAGGGTTAGCATTTAAATTGACTGGCTGGTGTCAGGATAAATTTTCTGTGTTCTGTTTTCTTGAGGGATTTATGTCCAGCCAAGTTGGTCGATCATATGTTAAACTAGATAAATAAAGTCTAAGCTGTGCTGACATTGTAAGAGGAGAAGATCTTGTGTGAAATCTAAACTCTCTGCTATGAAATGAGATACAGTCATTAATTACCTCATTTACTGTCTTAACCGCTTACCACATACAGACGCTTTCAGACGTCTCGGCAGCATACAACTTTTGAAATTATTGTGGCAAAAGGAGAAATTGCTCAAAACAAACAATTTCTCCTTATTGCCACAATGTTTTCAACTCTTTTCAATAATTAAACTATCAGTAATAGATATATTCTTATTTTTATACCAATGATTTCAAAGATTGCTGTATCGACGGGGAATGGGTTATGGTACTTTGATTATATTTAGAAAAAAATATTTTTTTTGTGTGTTTGTTTATTTATTAGCTTACTTAGAATACTTAAAATTTTAATGAGAAAACAACAGTAACATTAGTTAGGGGTTTGTCAAATTTAAAGTATATGTAGTTCTTACGATAACTAGCAGGCCTAAAAAGGCTTATAGGCAGCTAGGGCAGTTATTTTATATTAACTCATGCATTTATGTCATGCAGTACATTTATTCTGATGTAATGATTTTGTTAGATTGTCATGGTCAAAAGTGGACCACATAAATTGTTCATGATCACTTTTGCGAGTTGTCATGACATCATATTATTAATTTATATCCCTTTTCCTTATATAGATGACTTTTAACCCCTCTGCATCAAACAACTTAGGTTAACATTATGGGAAATGCAGAAATTTACACACTGTATATATAACAATCATTTCCTTCTTTTCTAGCTAAGTTGAACTCTTTTTGAATTTTTTTTATCCAATTTACCAGATGTTACATTTTCTTTCTTGTATATTTAATTTCGAAGCAGATGACTAAAGAAAACTATCTCATGAGGTTATCAGTTAATTCCAAACAAACATAGCTACCTGTTGGCACAGGTTATACTTACAGTGGTTTGCAATTCATTCATCAATGTGTCTCCCTCAAATAAAAACTTGACACTGTATAAAAATGAATTCTACATCATTTTGAGTCGAGTGAAAATGAAAAGGCAATAACATATCCATCAAGCCCTCATAAAAAAACTTTATTGAGGTGTAATAAGACCTCTCTGCTCTTTGAAAACGTAGAAAGGGGCAGATAGAGTTTTATGAACGATGAATAATTCGATATCAGGTAGTCTGGATGGAATGCAAGACGTGTGAAATAACCTTATTATAAAAAATATGTCTTTGAACGTGTTTATAAAGCGATGTTTTTTTACGCAATTACTCACACTAAAAACTTGCGATCGCCCTGTTCATATTTCAACCCTGTCTCAATCATTTATGGTGAATATTATTATGATTTTAAAATGGGCAGCAAGTTTATGAGCAATATCTCCATTTGCCGTGTTTTCAAAAATAAAGTTGTCTGCTGTAGAGGAGTAAGGAAGTGTCTGTTTGTGGGAAAGGGTTTATTATAAATTATTACTTTCATTTTTTAAAGATATTCCATTTGTTTTCCTAAATTTTTTCAAAATCTTCTGCTGCCGATTTAATGTGTGTGAGGGAGGTCTAATTGATATATATACTTAATTTGTTTGAATGACATGTTTGAAAATATTTTATGAAATGAAAAAATAGTTTGTTATGCAAGTTTACTATCTGACCATATTTAACAGAGAGATTCATGCATATAAACCAGTGGCTTTTTTTCTGACAATGTCGACTATTTTTCCATCAGTGCCAAGTATGATTGATTAATTATCAAGCATGAATAGAGTTGAAAACATTTGTGGCAAACGGAGAAATTACTCGTTATGAGCAAGTCTTCCTTTGCCATAGTTGTTTGTCAAAAGTCGAATACAGCAGATGCTTCGGAATGCGGCGTCTGCATGTAGGAAAGGGTTAAAACCGTAATGTAGTGAAGGTCATAAAACTCTCATTTAGACTAGCACCATGTAGTCATCATCCATCATCTCATGTGTGTCACCAATATCAACCATTTCCTTTGTCACATACCTGTAACACACATAGCCCTGGTTTCCAGCAATTTACCTCGTCACATACCTTGCACACGTCCTGGTTCCCACATGCAGGCGACATTGACAACATTTAGGCAACATGCGGGAGATTTCTCCCTGCACAAGAAGTTTTTCCTGTTCCCACAATGTTGTCAACTCTTTTCCATAATAACACTTTCCTCTATATAGAGATTTTCCACATGTTCTTATAGGTGTCTCCTGCAGCTTAATTTAATCCTGGAAAGGACTAAAATGTTACAAATAAGCAATTTTGTTACATAACAGGAAAAGATCTGCTACTTATAAGCTTACTCATTGATAATTGATTGCATTGGGACTGGGAGAAAAATAAAATTACTGAGAAAAAAGGGTTACAACGTTTCCCTCATACGGCAATTCTGCAGCAGACGACTTTGAACATATTTTTTTAAAAAATGGAAAACATTGTGACAAAAGTTGAAATTGCACGTTTTGTGCAATTTCTTCTTTTGTCACTGTTTTCAAAAAGCCGTCTGCTGCAGAGGCGTCAGAAAGCGTCTATATGAGGGAAAGGGTTAATTGAATCAAGTATTGGCGCATTTGTACACTTTGCTGTTAAACCATGCTGTGTGGGGAAATGAATGAAATTCTAAATTGAAATTGTTGTGCTCTGTTGCCAAAAGCTTTCTGGAGTATGGGAATATTGCACCGCATGTTTGGTTTATTGGATGGTTTATCAATATTAACTAATGTAGAATGCTTAGACTTAGTATATGGTTTAATCAATTCAGTTTTTGAATCGAAAAGAAAACCAACAATTATTTGGTATAAGGAAAAAAATGTCTTGCTTCCCACACAGATTTTGAAAATAGATATATTTGAAAATTTGATACTTTAATTAACCCTTTTCCTATACAGAAGACGTTTCAAAACATGGTGGGAATTGGTGATTATATACAAAATGAGCAAATTTAATTTTTCCCACAATGATTTCAACTCTGTGGCAAAATAATAAAATAAAATGTTCTTTTTCTTCAGTTACTTTAAAAGCAGACGACATCATAACTTGCATATCAGATAAATAAATGGTTAAAACTCATTACAATCTTTAAGCAATCTTGAAACTCGCCAAATTGTATAATTTTAAGTTACAAATACGAAATAAAAGCATGAATTTCACAAAAAGATTAAAAAGAGCTCATGATCATGAGCCAATACAGATGTTCTATAAAAAAAAAATACGACTTTACAGAAAGCTGTAATTGTGTGTATGAGGAAAGGGATGATGTTATAAATTTTAAAAAAATACGGTATAGTGCTTTAAATTATAGATTAGTATTCCATCTATTAAATCCTTTGGGTTATTGACAAAATGTTCATGTTTAATGGCTTTAATCTTTTCATTTGATACGTTAGCGCATGCAGTAACTGTATTTTATTGAAAACCTGAATTGTTAAGGAAGAAAAACGATCTTGCTCATTTTTGGCTTTAACAAAATTTTCCTCTTTGTTTTCAAGGGTATTATGTTCAGGTTTATTACAAATTTAAGATATAGATTTTATTAAACTTTATTGATACGTTACATGTTCTAAAGCTTGGAAGATAAAAAAGTACACATTGATGAAAAGTGTCGACAATATCTGGAAAAAAAAATGTGTTGCACTTGAAATGCCTTGAAGAGATTGAATAACCTTTGATGATGGGGCGTGAACCAACACACATCAAAGGATACAATTCTGCATGCAAGTATTGAAATATTACTGCACAATTTGTGTCGTGTACATGTAAACACAATGCTGTCTGAAATCTCAAATTTCAAATGACCGTAAATTTGATTACCTACCATAATGTCGAGGGCTTGGCGTGAAACAGGTGTAACTAAAGTGGATATTTTTTTACCGAAGTTAATCACCTCGCTATAAAGTCTTTATAAGTGTTAAATCATTTTTCTTGGTAAACAATGCAAATTTAGGTGCCATTGCTCAGAATGAGCAATGGCACCTAAATTTTAATTGTTTACAAAGGGGTCAAAATTGCCCCTAAACCAGGGTTTTCAAAGAAGGTTTATAGTTACAACCGTTTCACGCCAATTAAGCCCTCGATGTGGTAAATGGCTCGAAAAAGCAAATATGTTTATATCTCTCTGTTGGCTGTCGAGTCATGATTACTAAGATCAGTTGGTAACATGGAATGCTATCAATCCGGAGTTCAAACATCTGCTTCAAGGCCATTCTGATTCATTCTTTCCAACAGTGACAATAGTCATTAAGTAACTGTAATTCGTCCCGCCTATGGGCTCAATAGACTCTATGTGGGAAGGTTCTGTGGAGTTTATTTTCAAGAAAGTCTGGAAACGTACTTACTGTGACCTGGCCGCTGTTATATTACTTCATGATATACCAATTAAATCAGTGCTGACCTCCAATCAATCAATCAATCTTTTAGTTATCATTTTTTTCCTATAATTGCTAAAGGCCCAACTTAATCTGAAGTCCTGGCTCAGGTAGTCTGCTTCTATGCTTTGTAGTTGGGTTGGAAGTCTAGATAAAGCTTGAAGGCCCACTTGCAAAGGATACCCTAACCTTTTAGCAGCAGATGGCTTTTAATAACGTTTTTTGAAAGAAATTGTATTTTCAGTAAAGCCATTGTCAACTTTTCTCAAAATATTTTCTATTCTATATTGAAATTATATTAATATTTGTCAAGATTTTCAATGCTTTTCCTGAAGGTAAGCAGTTATGTCTGAAGACACATGTTCACACATTCATAATATATTTAATTAACCCTTTTCCACATACAACAAATTAGCAGCAGACGCTTTTGAAAACATTCAGGAACAAACATAGAAATCTCGACAAATGAAAGTTATAATAACTAGTCAATAGAGTTGAAAACATTTTGGCACAAGGAGAAATTGATCACTAGGAACAATCGAAAATTCTCTTTAAGCCATACAGTTTGAAAAAGAAGTCGGCTGTATATATTTGTCTTTAAGTGGGAAAGGGTTGAGAATGTAAGGTGTATCAGATTGCAAATTGAGTGTTTATTTATGACCAAGATATGATAGAACCAAGTAAATCTCTTCATATTTATTTAACTAATGGTCAGTCATATTTGGCTGTGTCACAGTCTGAAGACCTTCACCTTTTCAGTTATAAACATGATACGATTATAAATTCTTCAGATGTCTGCTCTAAAAATGTCCCAGAAAAGTTATGTAGTAGTGAGACATTTGGAATATGCCTCTTCCTTCTGCAATCTGCAATTGAAAACATTGTGGCAAAAGGAGATTATGCTCACAATGTTTTCAGTACCTCTTTGCTGCAGAATGCATGAAAATGTGTCGGCAAGTGAGACTGAGAGCGCAAACATTTTAAATCTGAAGTGCACCATGTGTAAATCAGGGTACAATTTATTTCGTACTGGGCAACTGCGATCTTCAAGTCATTGAAAATTCAAAAGGTCATATAAAGTTAGTCATTTACAGCTGGACATGAATAAACCACAAAAATGTGATGGTCAATGTTTACACGCTTTTATCCATGTTCTATTTGTTTGTAAATTGTCACTTTCTCAATTATTTATTCATCAACAGCATAGAACAGCCATGAAGTGCTCTTTGCTTTACCACTAATTCAGTTGTTTAAATTTGAAGAACATGGGTGGGGCGGAGAATAAAAAGTGTTTATTTAAATGTGTCTCTGAGTGGGTTCAAATATGGCAGCTTATAATGTAGGGCTAAATATGAAAGTGTTGATTTTAAAGTATTCTGAAGTAGATAATATAAAACCATATAATTATATCTAAACTTTTATAAATGTCATACATACTCAAAGGTGTGTTTGAAACACATTTTAGTTGTCATTTATGACAATATGAATTGTATTTCTGTTCATATGATTGGTTTTTAAAAAGCTTTTAAGATAACTTCTCTTGAAAAGAATTCATAATTAACAGAAAAAGATGTAAGTGTTTTATTGGCATGGCATCATATATGTAACGTGTAACATATCTATGAGTTGTCTATGAGTTGTAATGGTATCAGAAATTACTGGAAACAATAGCAACATAATCTTCTTTTGTTACTCTCTTCGCTACAGAAGACCATTGCATAAAACTGATTCAAGGAAATTCTAATGTTTTAAAATTTGGATAAAGGTCTGTTATCAATTTGACCCTTTCCCAAACATATTTTGTCAAAAATAGAAAATCTCTATAATTGAATGGATAACCTATGACTAAAAGTGGAAAACATTGTGGCAAAAGGAGAAATTGCTTGTTTTGAGCATTTTTTCTTTTTTCGCTATGTTTTCATAAAGTCATCTGCTTCGGAGGCGTCAGAAAGCGTCTGTATGAGGAAAAGGGTTAATTAAGGCAGATAGGAAAGTAATTATCACCTTGTGTAACACTTGTCAAATTGCGCGAGCTACAGTTCTCCATACAGTTATCTATATTGTAACGCTTTCTGTGATACAGGTAACCTTATCCCTGTCCACACATTGGACAAATGTACAGCAGATGACTTTGAAAACGTTTAAACATAATGTATGGAGAATCTCTTTTAATGAAAGTAATATTATTCAACAGCGTTGAAAAGATTATGAGCAAGAACTTCTTTTTACCACAATGGTTTCTATTCAACAGTTTTCTGCTGCAGATGCGTCAAAATGCCTCTGGTAGTGGGTATCTTTACTTATGTAACTAGCGAAACAAATGTAACTACATTTTGTAACAACCAAAACTTACAACCCTTTCGCATGTGGACTTGATCTGAATCTGTGCTCCATAGAGTTTCGAATATACTGTGAAAATTGTGACAGATTGTGTGAAAATAGGTGATACAAGCTGCGACTAATGGTGGGTCATAATCACACTTGTATAATACAAGTGAAAATTGAGTTTGAAATTTCACAATGGCAGACAATAAACCTGTGAACAGTAGACCTGCTTAACTGTGAAGTTTGTCATATTACTCACAGTGTATACCTTCATTCCTAATAAGTTAACCCTTTCCTACATACAGCAAGTCAGCAGCAGACAACTTTGAAAACATTAAGGAGAAATTGCATCTCTTTTTTGCAAATATTTTTTCAATATATTTCAATAGAAATCATTCTTTCTTTTTATAGAGATGTTATATATTTTTCTTCAGATTTATCAAATTCTTCTGCTGCAGATTTATTGTATACATGTGTTAAATTGCCAGTTTCTAATGTCTTTTTCTTTTCTATTTTCATATGCTGATTTTACAAACTTGATCTTCATTAGGTAAGTACACGGTACCTTTGTTAAATATATTTAGTCTGAACAATTAACGTAAGAGATGCAGTTTATCTTGACCCTTTCCCTCATACAGATGCCTTCTGATGCCTACAGGAGATGCCTTTTGAAAATATAATGGCAAAAGAAGAATTTGCGCATGATGCGCAATTTCTCCTTTTGCCTGAATGTTTTCAACTATACTTAGTAATTGAATTTACATTTACATTATATGATCCATACTTTTGTCAATATGTTTTCAAAGTTGTGTGTGGGAAAAGTTTAATCCACTGGGTTTCTGCAGTCAGGGACACAGATTTACGTTGCTGTAGCAGTTCATGTAAATACATGTAGTATTTGACAATTTCTTTCCATCTTATATCACCTGTAAAATCTTATGTAAAAGTAGAAAAAAGGGTTAGCATGCAGTTGTGGTTACATTTTATTGTTTGATTGCCCTTATTTTGAAAATTTCTCCCAGAACATTTATCTCTTTTAGTTTTTCTCTTGCGGCAGAACCAATATGGTTGTTTCTTGATTACAAATTAGATTTATCATAAAATTGAAGTTAAATTGCTGAAACGATTTCCTTCAATTTATAGACGTTTGTCTGCTTGCCTAGAGAGAGAGGAAGATTTTAAGAGATGATTGTTCAGTAAAATTGGAAGATAACATGAAACTGTTTGACTACACTTTACCCTCAACCCTTTTCCTTGAGCTGGTTCAGGCTCCGCCCCAGATTTTTCAGTGCCATCTGTTGGAATCATGCAGCAATGGTTATAATATTTAGTACCCAAGCTTTATAGCCTTAGCCGGATTTATCATTCTTTCGTTTATTCTAAAGTAAGAACTCAAAGAGTAGACTGCCAAAAAGATCTGAAATAAAGTAATGCTGAAAACATTTTGACATTTTATAACAAATATTAAAAGAGTTTGACTGCACCAGAAGCAGTAACAGCAGCCGACTTTGAAAACATTTAGGAAATACTGAGTATAAATAAATGTATAATTATTGAAAAGAGTAACAGACATTGTGGGAAAGGGAGAATTTTTTTCATTATGAGCAATTTCTCACATTCCCACAAATGTTCAAAATTCGTCTGCTTGTGAGAAAGGGTATAAAGATTGAAATCTCCCATAATACAGGCAGTGCTCTTAACGTCCATATCCTGTTATGTTGTCATTTATTGAGGAAAATGAAATTTTTACTCCTGTTAAATTTTTGAAAAAATTCCAGGCGCCACTTGTCACTGTGAAAGCTGGCATATGTCTCGCACATTGATTTTGGGTTTGTTTGAAGAAGACTTCATTTTGAAATCCAAACTCGAAAGAATTTTTTGTTTCAAAGAAAAACACAGCCCAAAAGAGAACATAACAAACAAACATTCTAGACTTGAAATAAGCTTTGAAATCAGGCAAAGATGGAAGCCTTATAATATGTTAGCCAGAGAATTAGTGAAAGATAATTTGTCGATTCAAAGATATTGAATGAAGCAATATGAAATGATGAGTGGGGGACATGCCCTGAAAAAAATATACAACACTGATGTAAAATGTTATTATAAAAAAATAAATGACATATTGAGAGCATGATTATGATTTATAAATCCGGTCAAATAGTATAATGAATTCCATAAAGATTTAAATAAACTTTATGCAAGATTAAGGTTAGGGTTTTATGAAATATAACATGACATGATGGCAATCAGTTTCATTGCTTACCTAAAACGGAAAACGACCATTATGGGGTATCTATTGGTGTGAAGCCCTGACTGGTACATAAGTGATGGAAGATTGACATGAGCTGTACGTGCCATCACAAAACCCACATTATTGAATTTGGAAATGTAGTCCTTGTGAATTTTATATGAATTTATCAAAAATATTGTATTCTGTGTTAGCCTATTAAACCCTTTCCCTCATATAGACACTTTCTGACGCCTCTGCAGCAGACGGCTTTTTGAAAACATAGTGGACATGGACAAGAGTGAAATAATGCTTTGATATACATTGAACCATTTACCTGATAAAGTAAAATTTAACGGTCCATTTGGGAATATTCTGGTTGTGAGAATCTCATTTGAAATTTATCAAATTTAGAAATACCAGACTGTTGAACTGGAACTCGATCTTATTCCACTTGTACTTTTTTTTAATAAAGTAATAAATCATTAAAATAAGACTACAAAACTGATGCAGTAAAATTAGTTCATAACAGATTGTAGAAATCTTTCTCTAAAAAAGATGCAGAATGCATCTTGAAATAACCACAGAATATGACTGCTGAACAAATGTGACTAAATGGGAAATTGCTTTCAATGAGCAATTTCTGCTTCTGCCACAATGTTTTCAATTCTTTTTAATAATAATTATTTCAATTATACAGATTTTCCATAGACTTTTTTGAAAGTCATCTGCTGTGTATTTGTTGCATATATAGGACAGTGTTAACAGTGTTTGTTGTTTGTTTGACCATGTTTAACATGGATATAGTGACGTAGAGAAGTGTTCACAGACTGTTATGTGACAAATAAAACATATACACTGTTTGTTTTTCATGATGGATAGGTCGTTGTGTGGGTCGGGAATGTCCGCTAACACAATTTTGTGACCTTGGCATCATGCGGTTTTTGAACTCATCCCTTTTATAAAAAATAATCTAGAAATTGGGACATACATGTATATGTATTCAGAGGTCCAAGAACAGTTCTAGAACTATGCTAGCTGAATTGAATGCAAAGAAATTTCATATGCCATTATTAAACCCTTTTCCCCAAACAACAGATCTGCAGCAGACTTCTTTGAAAAAATGAAGGCAAAAACATTGAATATATATTTCTCTCTAAATGAAGGAGGTACAACTATTGTAGAGAGCTGAAAATATTTTGGCATGAGGAAAAGGATAAATTTTACTTGAAACTAAAACTAAAAGACAAAAATACTTTTTAAAAAAAACCTAGACAAAAGCGATAAATATACATGAAAGGAATACCCTGATTTAAGTCAAAAGTTGGATATAGACATTTAATTTTGTTCATGTCAAATTTACATCCATACCCATCGATTTGTCAAGTTGCCATTTTAAGTACAAATTTCATGTTTGCCAAAAAGAAACTGCAAGCTGATGACAACCTGGTGCAACCTGTCACCCACAGTAAAGTTCATCCCAAAGTCTAAAAAGACCCCACCCACTGAGTACATTTAGGGACATTTCATTGCATATTTAACCCACATACACAAATCAACTGCAGAATGCAAGACAAATATATTTGTTTTTAAAGACCTCCCATGAGAAGAGAACTGGTCTTTGTACACAGGTGGTCTTTAATTACAGGGTCTTTTGTGCAGAAAATGATTAATTGAGAAATTAAAAGTGTGGTTGCTATAGATGGGGAATTGCTATACAAAGGTGGTCTTAAGCACAGGTTTGACTGAAAAATTATTGCATAAAGTTGAAACCAATTAGCAATTTCTCCTTTTACCACAATGTTAACAAAAGTTGTATGCTGCAGATGCGTTAAAAAGCATCTGCATGTAGGTAAGTGTTAAAAGAATACAACTTTTTCTGGACAGTTAAATGAGAATAAAACACTGGCCTCTAGAGGTCATTAGCAAGTGCAACAAGCCATGCCAAACTATGTAGTGAAAACCATAAAGGCGGAAAATTGAATGTTGAACAATTCCAATGTTTATATCCATTCAGTGTCCCTAATGGCCGCTTTGATCTGTGTACGAATATCAAGGTCACCAAGGTTACAAGGTCTGGTGTCCAGCCATATTGATGCGTTCTGTCAAAAAATAAGTTCATGTGTTTTGGCTGAATGGTAAATGTCTATACTTATTGTTTGTGGTATAGAAGGATGTTTTACATGGAAATCTTTGAACTTGTACTAACCTGATGATCACATAGAACCCTTCCACACATTCAGACGCATTTTGTCATTTTACAGCACATGTAGGATGTATATTTATTCTTTGCATTCATAGATTTTCCATACTTTTGTTTTGATGTTTTCGAAGTCGTCTACTGCACATTTGATGTAAGTTGTGGAGAAAAAACACACAAAAACTGGTGGTTGCTTTTCCTGTGGTTTGGCTTATCTAGGAAAATAAACAAATGCAAAAATCAAACCCTAAGGCTTGTTCATGCAGATAGCAAAATCCTGGGATTGCAGCGAAAGCAAATATCACTGGAGACCGGATGATATATGTCATGCATTATTCCTCCGGTCCTGTCAGAGGTTTTCATCGAAAGATTGCCTCCAGAATCAGATTCCTCGCCATAAACGTCACATTTTGTACCGTTATAATCAGTTATTTGTCTTCATGGCAAAGTTATAAAAGCTGTCATAGCGCCATATTTCTGCAGCCCTGCAAATCCCAAATGAACATATCCATATTGTTTCTATGGAACTGAATTTATTGAGTAACACAATACACACAACTTGGTGTTTTCTGCTGTATTAGAGAACATGACATTTCTATTTAATGGATAAATCTTTCTCTTTTACAATTTTTATTGAGCACACAGACATTATTTTAAAAGTTAAATTTCTGGATCAATGTGTTTTTGACACAATGTTTTAACTTTTATCCTTGAAACATGCATGGATTCATTAAGATTCCATGAACCAGATTTGAATTTGGATTCCTCTAAAATATGCCTCTTTTGAAAAGGGTAATTCCTTATTCCCAGGACTACTTCCTGTAAAAGCTTGAATGGTTCCATGACTTTTGAGCTGATATCTGATCCAAACCACATTTATGATTTGTACCAGTCGGAGACATGCTGCTAATTACAATAATTGAAGTGAAAACAATGGTCACATTCGTCAGAAAATCAACATTTGTATTTGCTCAACCTTTCCATTACAATACCTGCTGCTTTCTAGTAGGAATATTTAGAAATAGTTGAAAAATAAAGTGTACGTTTGATCACAATATGTTTTAATTTATCCATCACATACCCCATTACCACTATTATGCGTTGCATTAAAATGACCACCAGAGTCATTTATTTCTTAAAATGACATTTCAATATTCAGAATGAAAGAAAAAATGCTTGTGGCTATGAAAAGGGTTAAATGTCAGCATGGATGGTTTCCAGCTCAATACTTGTGTAAATTATATTTACACTATTAAAACTGCAGGGAATTGGAGGATCAAATCTATATTGTGCAAATTCCTTTTACACGGCATTAACGTATGTCTTCCGAGGAATAACATAACGGTATCAGAGGGGAAAGAAGAAATCGATAAGAAATTGGTAGATAATTTTCTGAATTACTTGCCTCCTTTTACTCGTATCTCAGGGTCCATGTTTTCGCAGTCCTTGTATTCACTGCATTTTGTTAACAGTTTTAAGAAAGGAGCTATTGTGTTTCGAGACTAATGTGTCAGCAATTTTGCAAATTTGTTGAATTCTGTCCAAGGGACTGGGTTATAATCTTAGCTAAATGCAGGATGTTACTATAAAGTCAGGTTTATTACATTAGAATGAGACTTAAAGAGTAAAGCTATGCATTCAAGGGAATTGGAAATGCTGTACTTATTGCTAATATCTTGGCAACATTTTGCACATCTAAAGCAGACGACATCATGAGAAATTTCTCATTTTGCCACAATGTTTTCAACTCTATTGTATTTTATACTTTCAATAAAATGTTATAGAGATTTGATATGTGTTTACATAGATGTTTTTGAAAGTAATGTCTGCTGCAGGTCTTATCGTATGCAGGAAAAGAGTTTAGGGAATTCTGTACTTATTGCCCATAGCTAAATGTAAGAATTAGCTTTATCCATTTATTGTCGGAAAGGCTGAATTTGGACTCTTCCAATTTGGAAATATCTGAAGAAAGAAAGGAAAAATAGGTATCAATTGAAGTTTAACCTTTCCTTTCTCTCATGCAGAAGCATTTTTGCAAATGATTTTCTAAAGTAATTATACATTTCCCACATAAAGAAGCTTTCTGACGTCTCTGCAGCAGAAGATTATTAAAAACATTGTAACAAAAGGAGAAATTGCTCATGATGAACAATTTCTCCTTTTGTCACAGTGTTTTCAACTTTATTCAATAATTATGCATCCACTTACAGAGACTTTTCACATATTTCTGCAAATTTGATGTATGTGGGAACGTTCTGTTGTAGGTACTCACAACATAGAGATTTTAAGGAAGGGATAATTGTATTAAAGTGCCAGGTTGCATATTGAGTGTTTAATGCAAGATGATGGTAGAAGATGTAGTTACAACTGTACCGCGCACAACCATTGAAATAATCTGTCAAGGGTTATAAATATTGAATCTGTAGAATTACGGATATTTTCCTCTTTGCAGCACATTGATTACTGACGCCAGTTATGCCGGCCTGATCTTAGCTACGGTCTTTTCCCCGGTTTTGCTAGGAAACGTAATGAGCTATTCATGACGCTGAAATTGCCGATATTGTTTTCATTTTGCTATGAATCATAACCTTAGTGATTCGATAAAGAATGACAATGAGGCTTACGCTTAATAGTCGAGATGAAGTCCGTTGATCATCCTTAAAGACTTGTTTGGATTTTGATGGGTTAACCCTTTTCTCTGACAAGACTGACCCCTGTGATTCATGCTGCAGACAACTTTGGTTCAGACATTTTAAGGACTTTATAAGGACATTTTGACGTAGCTATAAATAGTTCAAAGACATTGTTTTTATCTTATTTCATCTTAAAAGGAATTTTTTTATTTCCAATGATTCCACATAAATTTGACAAAGTGAAGAGTCAATATTGAAACAAATAATCCTGAATCGATTTGGAAAGAAAATGGTGGATGCCATTCTTTACATGATTCCAAGCAGTTTGTAGGTTAAAAAAGGCTGTAATCAATATTTTGTGAATGTTAACCTTTATCCACATTATAACAACATAAATTTCTCCATTTGCCACAATGCTTTCAAAAGTTGTCTGCTGAACACTCAGAAGGCAGCAAAGTGTCGTTTGCATGTAGGAAAAGAATGCATCATATATCGGATAAAGGGAAGAAGTTCAACACTTCATGACTGTTGGTGGTTTTTGCTTGATCTATTAAAACAGTAATTTGTATTGTTATTCGAGACAGATAATTTAACCCAGGCAATGCTGAGACCCTTGTCTCGTAATTACACATCCCCGCAGGTTATTAAGACGACACACAACTGGTAAACCATGGGAAAAAAGCCATATATCTTGAACACAATGGCTGCTTTTTTTCCATAAGGTTTTATATTGTTCTCTTATAGACCGTTGCAATGTATCAATGATGCAAATAAATCATTGAAAATAAAAAGCTTTTTTCTGGCTGTTGATTTTTGTCATTGTCAGAATCCAAGAATTGGTTAAAGGAGGAAATAACTTAAATAGCTCTCATTTCAAATGCAGCAATTATTTGGTCTTATTACTGCTTACCTTCTCACCTAATCGCCCCTAATTTGAATGAATCTCTGATCTGGAACTATTTTGCTGTGACCCAAAGACAATTATCTGTGACAGTCACATTCTTTATTCTCCTAACAGGCAAACAATTCATACAAAACCAGAGAAAGGAAGTTAATTATGACAAAGTCTATTGGCAGATAGAGCATGCAGACTGAACAGACTTGCTATGCCTATTCAGTGCATTAGAAAAGCAACACATTTCTGTTGTAATTCAAAGTACTCGAAGTACTTAAAATAATATTTATGCCAGCAAAGAGTTTTCAAATTGTATGAAACAACACTTGATTTTGAATTAAAATAAAAGTAAAATTATTCAATATAATTGAAAACATTGTGGCATCTTTTGCTAGAATGTTTGAAAAGTGGTCTGCTGCAGAAGCGACAGAAAGAAAGTGTCTCTTTGTGGGAAATGCTTAACTTTTACAGATGGCCATGATGGCTTTTCGAAATTAAAAGCATATTAACCCTGTCCCAAATATAGCAAATCTGCAGCCGCTGACTTTAAAAATATTATTAAAAGATATTATTATTGGATAGAGTTGAAAACATTGTGACAAAAGTTTTTTGGTTCAGATGCGTAAAAATGCTTGGGAAGTAATAATTATCCTGCGCTCCATGAAAAGGTGCTGCTATGCATTTCCTACATGCAGTTTCTAAAGAACGTTCGTACACAAGTTACACCAACATTTACAAGAAACCTGTTAAAAACCAGAAATAATTAATTCTTGATTTCTGTACAACAAAATAAGTGACTTTGATAAACAGTGAGTTTTTTCATCTCTTTGTATCTCTGGGTGGCTAATTACGTGACATTTCTCTTCTTTATCTGAAAACCAGGTTTTACGAGGCAATTGCATGAGGTGGTCCTATAAAATTCGTAGAGATACATATCTGTGTACGCCAGGCATGGTCGCCTGGTCGGCAAGGCTCCTAGTATCCGTATTTAGCTGCACGTAATTTACAATTACGATACTGGGGTCCTAATCCAAGTTGATTCTTCATTATAAAACAATCAAGATGGTTGCTATCTGTCAAGATTTAGGATAAAGATCGCTGGATTTTTCTGGAAAAAATATGCAATTTTATTACATGTATTTGTATACAATAGAAGTCTAATTTAGTGGGTTGCATAAATGGCTAATCCCCCCTTTCCGACATCCACGAATCTGAGATGACTTTGAAATCATGTTTTTAATTGAAAGTATAATTATCAAATACAATAACTGTTGAAAGTTCATGGTCAATATATACTTTATAGGATTTAAAGTTGAAACAAAGTTTGAACAATTCTGCACTCTGTCAGTCTTGATCTAGATCAGCATCATTCATCTTAATCACACAGTACAAAATTAATAGTGTGGAATATTCAGAAGCAAGTTAGATATAATTGTTTTAAAATTTACGAATATTGAACCATAAATGATTAATGAAGAGTTGAGACAAGTATCCTTGTAAAAGAAGCGGTCTTGTAGAGACACCATGGCGATGATTTTAATTTTAAAATAAGGCTCAGGGGCCCCTTTTATCAGCGGTCGTAACTCGGTCGTAGCTATGATCCAACTTTTTTGATAAAACGGGGCCCCAGATCTTCAGAAAAGAGAAGTTAATTCTTGTTTTACCATTAGCTATTCTTTTGTTTAGTAACTTACTAAAATCATCTCTATGAGTATCCTCAACATAGGACCAGACCTTCTGAAGAAATAAAGGAGTTATAAAAAGTAAAATAAAGATTACCTCGAGCTCTCAAATGCAATGGAATGATGCCTGCATCATTAATCTTTCAGAGTAGAGAATATGGCTGTGCTTCAGGAAAAAGCTAATGACATTTTAGAGATAATTTTTCAAATTTGAAAATGGACTCTTGATGTAATTAGGGGAGAATATTCCTCTTTTCTGTCCTTGTTTGCTTATCTCCTGTTCTTTAATTGTAATGGATCTCTGTGAAAACTTCATTAATTTTCAAAAAACGACCTGTTGCCATGACAATAACGGATAGTTGCCATAGCGATTCTACATATTTTGTAAAAGAAAAATGAACTAAGATAAATGAGGTTTTGATACCTTTCATATTTCATGTAGAAGATGATTTTATGTTGAATTAATAACAAAAAAAATATCATGAGATCCTTTTATCATAGACGGTTTATCTGGTGTTATTTTAGAGCCTCATACAGCTAGAGTGGTTAGTTCAGACATTTAGGAACTTGAGGTCTTTGGTAAAAGCCCCGTCTGGAATTGTCAAAGTAAAATTGTCTTCAAGGGTAAATTAAATTATTGGGAAAGGAAAAGAAGCCGATTATAATTTCTGCGTTCCTAAGTCTCACAGTTTCCAAAAGTTAGCAAACATAAGATTTCATAATGGTCCAAAAGGGTAAATTTTGTCCTTTGCAGACTTGCACTCGAGGGATATTTTTCCACATTGCCATTCAAAATGAGCAGACTGGTATTTGGAATTAATTTCATGATTAATCACATTTTTGCAGGAAAGAAAACAGACTGGATGTGGAGTTGTTTTAGCCCAACTCATTTGCATTAGATGTTAGCTTCATTCCAAATAGGTATAACTATATCATGTGAGAAGCTTTAGTTATGTCTCTATGGAAATTTGCCAGTGATAGTGCCTAATTGCCAAAATTGAAAGCCACTTTGGTCTCAGTTCGTACAAATGACCATTAAAGGCTAAGGTTTTTCTAACTGAAAAAACAATTCATCTTCCTGATACGTTAGTGGCTTATTGGTCACCGTAAGAATATTCTAACCATTAATCATAATTGGAGAAAATTGTCTGCATCTTTAACCCTTTCCCTCATATAGACGCTTTCTGACGCCTCTGCAGCAGACAGCTTTTTGAAAACATAGTGAGAAAAGAAGAAATTGCACAGAACGTGCAATTTCTCCTTTTGCCACAAAGTTTTCCACTTTTAGACATGAGGTTATCCATTCAATTATGGAGATTTTCTATGTTTTGACAAAATACGTTCAAAGTCGTCTGTTGCAGAATTGTCGTATGATGGAAAGGGTTAAGACATTTCCTTCTGTTTTAGGCCTTACCCTTGACAATCTCAGAATTCCCCGTCCTTTAAGTATTACCATTATTACAGCATACACTTTCAAAAGGTGAGCGTTTAATATACCTGAAATGATATTTGGAAAAATCTGGAGAATTGAAAACGGAATTTTGTTATGATCTTGAAAGTTTTTGTGTTGAATGACTCACTGACTTTTGTATTAAAAGAAATACAAGTTCCAATAGTGATCTATTTGATTAAGACCTTCATAATTGTTCCATTAAATTGATTGTAGAAGAACATCTTTAAATTGAAAACATATCTAATTATGTATCACAAAACAGGATGGCTGGACAACAAACTGATACCCACACTATTGTTGGACTAAGGTTCATGTCTGGAGCCCTTTAGAATTCTCGTTTTTACCTCGGCATTTGCAGAGAAAATAATTTTGCTATGCCATGCATTCATCGTTATTTCATGGTTCCAGAATCAATT
Source organism: Serripes groenlandicus (assembly GCA_031761405.1). Classification (NCBI taxonomy): domain Eukaryota; kingdom Metazoa; phylum Mollusca; class Bivalvia; order Cardiida; family Cardiidae; genus Serripes; species Serripes groenlandicus. The sequence goes on from JASEVX010000001.1 coordinate 201,946,837, forward strand.
GGTATTCATTACAATGGTTTGATTTCGTCCATTGTTTCTCGATCAATCTAGGCTCCTGGATTGCGGAGAGACGCGACTATTTTAGTGGAAATACGGAATTATTCCCCTGTCGAAAGTTTGCCGAAATACTTAATGATATTTGCAAGTTATAAGTGCATTCCTCTGATATTGCCATTTTCTTTAGTAGAATAATATAAATCATCCTGTGTGGATTCACTTTTATTGAAGTTTTTATGCATACATATTTGGTTGTAGAGGTGTCAAAGAGATACCTTCTCATCATTTCTAGTAATATAACATTTTTTCTTATTCTTTTGAGGAATTTGCAATAGTCAAAGGTTTATGACAATGTATCATTAAGAGAGAAAGGGTAACAGTCTCATCTCTTTGATTATTTGGGGCTGAAAGATGATTACCTAAACTTCTTTGATCTTTGCTACATTGCATTATTAGCCAATTGTGGAATGCCCTATTTTCAGAAATAATAACTATTTAAGAAAAGGAGAGAACAGTCTGTTTTTAACCTTTTCCCACATGCAGACACACTTTGATGCATCTGAACTTTAACATCTCATGAACTTTTGAAACTTTTGTTTGTTTCATGGTTCTATAAAGCAGACAGCACTAAAAATACAATCTGAAGTAAGCAGTTAAGAGAAAAGCGTAGGCAAACCTTTAGAAGCAATCAAATCAATGCACTTGGGGAAAATGATGATAATTGTTTGAAATTACTGGCTTTAATTTGGTTAAAACTTAATATGTTCAAAAAAAAGCTTTAGTTATTATTATATTACTAATATTTAAGGTTGGCTGGGCTAATATGCACTGTTACATTGGCGACTGCTTTGTTCTGTCATCGAGGCTGCTCACTTTTCCTTCCTCCTAGTTGTATAAGAATGCAATTCAATAAAGTTTTATCTTACAGGAAACGTTTCAAATTTATTCTTGTAATGGATTTGTACCAGCTCTTGTGGAAGATTTAAGCATTGTGCAGAATATTGCCATTCCAAGCAGTATAATTACCCAGAAAATCCCTAGACACTTTCGTATAGACCTGGTCCGATAACTTTCCAACACTTACTCTTATCTGCAGAAGACTTGAAATTTTCGAAAACATTGTGGCACATGGAGAAAGTTTTTGAAGTCTTCTTCTGCAGATTTGTTGTATATTGGAAAGGGCTATAGCTCTGTACATTGTAAAAAGAAAAAAGAGAGAACTTTTTAGAATAAAAATCAACATATCATTTTGAAACAGAAAATGGAATAAATATAACAATTTTTGTGACAATCATTTAAATTATGTAGTATTTTTTTATGGTACTTTGTCAGCAATTCGACATTGAAAGGAGAGCATTTAAATTGGTAGTAACATTGTCTAAACAGGCCTTTAAATTTACTGGAAAATCTATAAACACGTATTTTAAGATATTTTGAAATATTGATTCTGTATTTTATGACAAAAATGACATTAGCATCTCCTAGATGTTCTACTTTTGTACAAGACCTTAAAAATTCAGTTCAGGCAAACAGTTTAAAGGCCAATGTGGAATTAATTCAAAGTGTAAAACATGGTTGAATGTGTGTGTCATAAAAGGACAATTTATATATTGCTAGGACTGGCAATACACACAGAAAGAGAAATTTAATTTTGTTCTGAAGTAACCAAAAGTGGTGACATGAATTATATGTTTGTGCCATAAAGTTTAATTTCTTCCATAAAACTGCAGTAAAATGTGATATTTCAAAGGAGAAAAACTGGCGTACGGTATGACAGCAAGATATGTAGCGTTCTATTGAAAATTTCCAAGTTTATTCATATGACCTCTTCATAGTTGAAAAAGTTGGAATCTGTATTGTTATTTTCATTATTTCAATCTAGTTTGTGAGTACATTGTAGAATTGTTTGGCAGAGGCTATGGTAATGAATTATTCCATAGGTATATGTATGGATAGAGATCATTGGAAAGCCGTCCTCTATTGAACTCTTTCCCCACAAACAATAAATCTGTCGCTGACGATTTTGAAAACATCTAGGTAAAACTATCTACATCTCTATATAAATGAAGGTAAATATATTGAATAGAGTTGAAAATAGTGTGGCATTAACGCTTTCCCTCGTACGACAATTCTGCAGCAGACGACATTGAACATATTTTGTCAAAAAATAGAAAATCCCTATAAATTGAATGGATAACCTATGACTAAAAGTGGAAAACATTGTGGCAAAAAAAGAAATTGCTTGTTTTGAGCAATTTTTTCTTGTCACTCATAATGTTTTCAAAAAGCTGTCTGCTGCAGAGGTGTCAGAAAGTGTCTACATATGAGGGAAACGGTTAAAGGGAAAAAATTGCTCATAATGAGCAATATCTTCTTTGTCACACATCGTTTTCGCAGATTCATCAAAATGCTTCCAAATGTGGGAAACCTTCTTTTAAGTTTTACCTGACAAGAAAGATCAGTTGATTAATTGGGGTTTAACGGCGTTTTCAACAACTTTTCAGTCATATCGGCCAGTTCACCTACTCATATGTTTCCTGGTTTTCTCACACCAGTTCTTCATACAACATGCTTTCCAAGCAACTGACTGCTTTTCCATATAGACTGTTAGCCCATTGTTGAAAGACGAATGATGCTTGTCACGGTGACAAGCTGGGGTTCAAACTCACAAACCCTGGATTGACAACCTGTGTCGCTACCGGGCCCGACCCGAAAAAGATCAGTGTCGCTCAAAAACAGAAAATGAATAGATGCTAATTTTTTTCCTTTTTCCAAAATGTTTTCCAAGTCGTCTGCTGCATAATATGATAGAAGACGGATGTTTGAGCTCTACTGATAAGGGGCATTTTACATGTTCTAAAATCCTTATTTGATCCTCCAACCCTTTGTTGTCGGAACTCAAAAGAATCATCTCAATGAGACGATTCTTTTGAGTACACACTGCATAGGGTTCTCTTTAATAATAAGAGAGAAATTGTCGGAAAAAGAGCTGAATATATTAACCCCTCCTTATCTGGACCTCTTGGAAGTTAACCCTTTCCCTCATACAGCAATTCTGCAGCAGACGGCTTTGAACATATTTTGTTAAAAAATAGAAAATCTCCATAATTGAATGGATAACCTATGACAACAAGTGGAAAACATTGTGGCAAAAGGAGAAATTGCACGTTTTGTGCAATTTCTTCTTTTGTCACTATGTTTTCAAAAAGCCGTCTGCTGCAGAGGCGTCAGAAAGCGTCTATATGAGGGAAAGGGTTATTCTGTACCAGGGAAAAAAAGAGTAAGCTAAAACTTTGTACTTTAACTTTTATTGCTTGTTTTTGGGTTCACCATTTTAAATGACTCCCTTGGAAATTGGAAATCAAATTTATAGTTTGTCATGAAACAAATTGCATTCTACCCACAGTGGATGATTACTTCTTGTGCTTGTTTTAGGAAAAATAATTACACATAAAAGGCATTTATAAAGATTGCACTGTGTAGCTGAAACCAAGATTAGAAAGATAATTGCTTCTCTGTGTTTTAAGTTTCTATATCAAAACTCTCCGTATTTAACCCTTTCCCACATACAGCAAATGTGAAGCAGACAACTTTGAAAACATAGTGACAAAACCTGAAAAATGTCCATAAAATACAGCTTAATTGTTAAATAAAGTTGAAAACATTGTGGCAAAAGGGGAAATTGTTCATCATGTGCAATTTCACCTTTGACCACAATGTTTTCAAAAGTCGTATGCTGCTATTGTGTTAAAATGTGTCTGCAGGTGGGAAAGGGTTAAAAGCCTGTATAGCTTGTAGCGAAGATCTGCTGCATCTGACTTAAAAAATAACTAGCTTAAAATACATGTACATGGAAAGTCTCTGGAGATTGAAGTAGAATGATTGATATCCAACAAATCTAGAGCAACATTCAATTTGGTTGAAACTTCCTACCATTCACTTTCTGTTTTGAAATCATTGTGCCAAAAGAATAAAATGCTGATAATGAGCAATTTCACCTTTGGCCACAATGTTTGCATCTTTATTTAACAATTAAGCTTTCTTTTATGGAGATTTTCCAGGTTTTTGTCACTATTTTCAAAGTCGTCTGCCGCAGATTTGTTGTATGTGGGAAAGGGTTAAAAGTTGTCTGCTGCAGATGTGTCTATACAGGGTTAAGTAAATAGGATACAGAATTGCTACATCTACAAATTTGTAATATTGTAAAACGTCGGTTGCAATTACCAAATTCATCTCAATTTCTGCACACCCTCAGTCCATATTACTGTATGAAGAAAATTTCATATCCGATATTTGGCAATCGGATATTTTGGCAATCCGTCTGCTTCCATTATACAAGTCTGATAGGAACGAGGTATGATGGGAAATGAATTTTGCCACATTATCCGATTACCTCACCATCGTAAAGCCAGATTCTCCCAAACCGGACTGATCGAATAAGTAAGAACAAATTAAATCTTTATGTAAAACTTTTAAGAATGAGATTGGGAAAAAGATTAAGAGAATTGGGTTTGCAAAAATAAGCATCAGACTGACCTTTTACCAATATTGTGTTGGAAAAGATGTCTGCTTTTAATATTATAAGAAATAGCCAAACGACGATGAAAAGAGTTATCCAATTTATCTGTATTGAGTGCTTCTAGTCTTTCATAACTAATTTGTGGATAGTCCTCCAATTTTTTGAATTAACACTCTTCTCTCTGTAAACGGAGCACTTTTTACCGTATCCTTTTAGCAGATAATGTTAAAAACTTTATTGTGAAGTACTCTTTGCTCATCATGACTAGAGCTTCATTTTCCATAGTGTTTAAAAAAGAAACAAACCAAATAATAGAGACTCAAGTCTTTCATGATCAAAATACTGATTATCAGATTGTGAAAGATGTTGTTCATCGCAAAGGATCCATTATGATCCAAAAGTGAAAACCTTCAGTACACGAATAACCTATGATTTGTCTTCGTGGAAGAACTTACACTATTAAAGTCGCACTAGCAGACAGGATTCTATGGTTCTTTCATAGACGTAAGCAAGTCTCGACAATATTACTGATTTACAGCGAAATCCTCTTTGATATTCTAAGAATGTTTTCCACTAAAATAGACGGCTTGTGTTATGTGTACATCATTATTGTAAATGTTCGATAGAATTCTTTGCAATAAAAACATTTTGTATTTACTTTGTCAGACTTTTCTAGTGTGATATTAACTTGTCTAATCCCTTCAATATTAAATTGTACTGAAAAAGGTTAATCTTGGTCTGATGTAAAGTAAAAGCTAAGTTCATATCATCCTTTACTACTTTATTATAAAAGTCGTCTGCTGTGGAAAGAAATTTCATTATAAACCCATTTCCCACATACAACAACAAATATGCAGCAGACGACATTGAAAACATTTTGTCAAAAAAAGATAAAAACCTCCATACATGAAAATATAATCATTGTGGCACAATTTGGAATTGTTCATCATGTATCAAAAGGCGTCAGAAAGCGTCTATATGTGGGAAAGGGTTAAGGAGGGTAAAAGGGTTGATTATGAACAAATTGATGTGTCTCTCTATCACCCAGTAACACTTAATGGACAAGTAATAAAATGTTTTTCAATTCAGAAAACATTCAGAATATACCTTTGAAATTTGAATTCAATAAATTAACATAATAAAGTTCAAAGACACTGACCCTGTTTCCTGCTGAGATATGTAAGTTCACCGCAGCAGATTACCTATGAATACATGATGGGGAAAGTTGACAATATTATGAGCTATATCTTCTTTCACCACACTGTTTTCAGCAGTATATTTTGGTATTAGGAAAAGAATTTTGTTTGTTTTTCCAAATATTCCTGCAAAATATTGAAATAAAAATCGTTGAAATTTTATTTTACCGGAGAAAGCAATAAGAAGAATATATAAAATTGGGCAAACATCTCTCTCCAATCTTTAGGGACCATCATTTAGTAATTTTGCCAATAAATTTGCATGTTAAAAGATCAAACATACAAAAAACATGCCATTAAAGCTTAATGTTTTACAAAACAAGCATCTGAGTGATCTAGTATTGATGACTGCAGGTTACCAATAGCAACCAGTCTGGTGAACAACCTTGATTTTTACATTCACAAATTAATGATCGTCAGATCTATAATTATAATTATTTTCAAACACAATAAATTTGCAGCACATAAGAATTATTGTTAGAAGATCTTAGATGATCTAACATGAATCCATGGGACTTGGAACGGTTTTTTCTTTTCCCACATACAGAGGCATTTAAAATGTACCTGCAACCAAAGACCTATTTTATAAACATTATTATTAGGTATTTGCTGCAACAGTCACCTTTTGAAAACATGGTGGTAATTAAAAAAGGAAGTTTCTCATGATGATCGGGAATCCGCTGTGGTCAAGTGGTTAGCGTCGGGGATTTCGAAACCGGGTATCCCGGGTTCGATCCCCAGTCACGACACGTCAGTCATGGTGGAGTGCCCTTGGGCAAAGGCACATTTTCTAGCCTAGTACTGGTTTGTTTACCCAGGGGTCATGAATAAGTGAACTGTCGCCGTGATATAACTGAAATATTGTTGAAAGCGGCATAAAACCCCAATAAAAAAATAAATTCTCATGATGATCAACTTTCTCTTTTACAATGTTTTCAACTCTATTATAGTACTGGTTAAGTCTCCAGGAAGCCATCGAGTGTGATTAATATAAGCTGAAAGCTTGCTTCGCAATCGATGTAAAATAAATAATGTTTAAAATTAACTCAATTCAATAATTATGCTTTTATTTTAGATATTTTCAAAATTGTCTGCTACAGAATTAAATTACTTGTGGGAAAGGGTCCCGAGTTATTTTCAGATGCTCTTTATTTGGAAGAGTCCAATATATCAAAACAATGTGATTGGATAGATTGGGGGTGAAGAAAGCTAATCTCCAGCACTAAAGAGCTATTCCCATGTTGTAGTAAATTCATTATGAGAGCTTACCAACACAGGGAAAACAAAGGCATGGTCAGGAAACATGGGAATTACTCCCAAGATCTGCTTTTATTAGAAGATTTACTGATTCTTTGTAATACTGGTTTTGTTTCCTAACATGGCAGAATATTTATGCATGTTTTATCCAATTTATATGTCTTAGTGTACATCATCTGATGATAGGTTGTGTAATGGAAGAGTGTCCCCCTTAGGTGCTGGAGGTTGTGGGTTCAATCCAAGACAAGGTCATGCATTAAATACTTTAAAAATGGTAGTAACAGCTGCCGTCCTTGGCATTCAGTGTTGCGGGTTTAGCATGACTACTAACTTGCTGGTGTCAGGATAAATGGACCAGTAATGCCTGGTAACTAATACCCAGGAAATGCAGTAATATTAATGAGGTGTAAAATACAAAATGAATTGATGATAGCATGATCCAAGATGAAAAACACTGTCACAACACAGTGAATATCTTGTCTTCGGCTCTTAATTTCGCCCTTTACCACATACGACAAATCTGCAGCAGACAACTTTGAAAACATTTAGTCAAATATTATAGAAAATGTCTTTAAATGAAAGAAGAATTATTGAAACAAATTGAAAACAATGTGGCAAGAGGAGAAATTTCTTACTATAAGCAATTTCATCCATAGCCACAATGTTTTCAAAAGTCGTGTGCTTCAAAAGGCAATCAGGGAAAAAAGGATATCTTGTCTTTAAACGTCTGTAAAAGTCAAGAATCAAATATTGGTGAGTAGAAAAAAATCTAAACAGGAACAAATTACTGGAAAATTTAATCATGGTTATATTGAAGGATCCGTTATTTCTGTCGTTTTACGCGCGCAGAAAAAAAAAATCGCAATTTAAAGTTTATAACTCTTCCCCTGAATTCGTCTTCTTGCAGAAAATGTGTTGGTAAACTAAAGTCTGCCTTGAAAACATCTATGGATCACAACTAATTAACCTATTGATAATCAGAAGGTCAAATATGAAAACAGTGCGAGAAAAAGAGAAATATGGCTTATAATGAGAATTTTCTTCCTTTTTCTACATCGGCTTTGAAATGGGTCTTCTGCAAATTTCTACCTTCTAGCCTGATCTGCTAACAGAAGTTATTTAGGGAAAGGCATTATCCCTACCCTTTCTCTGATATAGATAACTCTTGACACCTCTGTTACTAAGCATACATATTTTAAATATCACAAGTGGGAAAAGGAATTACAGTATATCGCTCAAATCGAGCAATTTCTCCTTTTGTCACAATGTTTTCTAATGTCAGCTACTTTAGAGGCATCAGAAAACATTTGTATGTGGGAAAGGAAAAGTCACTTATGCAACTGATTACAGAAAATCAACAAAATTGTTTTCTCCGCACATTTCAACATTTTTTTTTTTGTTTTTTTCAAGACGACGAGATTGAATTTTTACTTTGCAATTGAATCACGCATTGACAATGAACATTGTGTACTGTAGTGTATCCTATTTGTGTTGTACAAATTGTGATGTAATTTACGAGCAAAATAAAATACTATCTATCCAAATTCAGCTCTGGCTTTTCAAAGCACTACCCCATTATGTCGAAACTAATCTTGGAGTCTGTAAAGAAAATTGACAAAAGAACTCAAACATTACGTGCTTGGATTCGAAATTGCTTCTTTCAAATGATACTGTTTAATAGGAAATAAGGTCGAAAAGACCATCATTTATTTTCCTAAAAATAAACAAATTGAATTTACGCTATATTCTTATCTTCTTTCTGATAACATCCACGTGTATGACTGATTCATGTAGTCTTTTGGTGGTGACTAAGTTGGAATCACAACCATCATGTAATTGAGTCATGTACATCAGTCACATCAGTCATCTTTTGGGTTTACATACAGAAATGCAGTGAAGGCTCTCATGAAATTGCATAGCTCTTTCCCACATATAGACTCATTTTGACGCATCAGTGCAGCAGACGACTTATGAAAAAATCATGACAAAAGGAGAAATTGCTTAAAACGAGCAATTTTGCCTTTTGCCACAATGTTTTCAACTTTTTTCAGTAATTATACCTACAACCATAGAGATTTTCCATATTTTTGAGAAGACATTTTCAAAGTCGTCTGCTGCAGATTTGCTGTATGTGGGAAAGGGATAGTGTACAAGGTATCAACCAGACTCGTCATTGCCAGATGCAGCTTACGTTTAACCCTTTCCCACTTAAATATGAAGGTATTGAAGCAGAGAATTATACTTATAACTTTTTCCTTTGCAAATCAAATTGGCTTCACCCAATATGGTTCTAACCACATCTTCTAGTAAGAAACAGTTACAAACCTTTTGCTTGAAGCCCATGAATTGGTATCCGCAATTATGACATGTTTCCAGATTATTCGTACATCCATCAATAACTTTGTCTGTTCAATACATTTTTTATGCCGTTCTTTCAATATTTTGACGTGCTACGCTTGACCCCCGTCATCAATCTTAGGGCGATGGTACGGAAGCGGGGCATGGAAAATCGTCAGTTTGTGTTTATTTAGCCCAATTTAATTACAACATAGGACATGTTTTTTATGATATCAAAAACCCTGCCATCAATCTCTGAGAAAAGTCTGTCAGATTCTTGTCTCAGTACTGAATGATAATTTGTATACATAATGGTATGGCATGGTATAATTCATGGTTAAAAGTTTAAGTATCGCATGTACGGTGCAAAATCCCATTATATATATATAAAAAATTAGATTCAGTTCAGAACTGTTATTTAAATTTAAACTAAATTGATACTTTCAAAGCAGCTTTGCAATTTCGATCTAAATTAACATGTTCAGGAGTTATTGAAGAGACAATACAAAGTAAAAGTTGTTTGTAATCATCTTAATGCTGTAAACTTCTTCAAATTTATGTGCTAAGTTTTCTTTACTGAAAGCGCAGATGATCTTGCTTAATATTAACCTGCTACTAATCAGAGGAGTAAACAGTTTTTCTTTTGTGATATCTCTCTTAGCACTCATTAAAAACCTATGTTGTGGGTACTCACTGAGACGATTCTTTTGAGTACCCACAACATATAGGTTTTGGAAGTCAAATAAGGATTTTAGAGCATGAAAAACGCATCTTATCTAGGGCTCTGTCATAATCATCGGTGACTTTAGTGAAAAGCTAAATGGAATGCCGAGTCTTGCATTCAAACAAACCTGAGGAAAGTCGGGAACCTCCAGAAGATTGCAGTTTTCTTCTGCAAGTGTTTTCATGCCACCGCATATATGTGTCAGATTAATGCTTTCCCACATCCAACATATTTAAGGTGCAGCAGGCAACTTGAAAAATGTCTTGGCAAAAATGTTAAAATCTCTTTAAATGTAATTTTGATTTTTAAGAGATTTGTTAACACCCCATTGTCTGTTGCAAAAGGAGAAATTGCTCATTGTTAGCAACTCTTTTGATGCAAAAATGTTTCAAATGTGATCTTCTGCAGATGCAAAAAACTGCGTCTGCATGAAGGGATTCAACGTTAATGATACTTGTTCTGTGAAAGATGCAAGATGCCTGCAGCAAAATTGATGCTATCTTCTTATAACAACTTGTGCTTTCGCTCAAATTGTTTCATCTTGGCACATCTTTCTCTACAATAATTTTCTCTGTTGCCAAAGATGCTTTTGATAAGACAATGTGATCTTGTGGGATTGTTCCACTGTTCTCCGTATTATAGTTACGGAAACCATGATGTAATTGAGAATTTCTTGTAAATAAATTCCTGATTGTTTTAAAGAGAGAATTTCTTGGTAGATATATATATATATCGAGGGCTTGGCGTGAAACGGTTGTAACTAAAATTGGTATTTTTTGACCAAGGTTAATCACCTTGCCATAAAGTCTTTATAAGCTTTAAATCATTTTTCTTGGTAAACAATGGAAATTTAGGTGCCATTGCTCGTTCTGAGCAATACGAGCAATGGCACCTAAATTTGCATTGTTTACAAAGTGGTCAAAATTGCCGCTAAACAAGGGTTGTCAGAAAAGGTTTTTAGATACAAACGTTTCACGCCAAGCCCTCGATATATATATGGTTAATTCCTCATACAACATTGTTGCCAAAGGAGAAATTGTTCATAATGAGCTTTTTCTCCCTTTGACACAATCTTTTCAACTCTATTCTGAGTGAGTGAGTTACGATGATATTCTTATATTTAAAGAGATTTTCCATTTTTTTGAAAGTTGTCTGCTGAAGACTTGTTTTATGTTGGAAAGGGAGAATTACTGGGAAAAAAAGCAGCTAATGCAAGCATGGACTTGGCTGATATTTCTTGTAGTTGGGTTATTCTAAGAATTAACCCTTTACCACCTGCAGACGCGACTTGACACAATAGCAACAGATGACATTTGTCGACATTGTGGCTCGATGTGAAATAGCTCATGATGGGCAACAATGATTTCAACTCATATTTAATAATCAAACTATCATTTAAACAAATTTTCTAATTTAGGACTTGATAATTTCAGAGTTGTCTGCTGTCTCATTTTTTAGCGATTTCCATTCTTTTGTCACGATGTTTTCAAAAGACGTCTGCTGCATAGGCGTCAGAAAGCGCCTAGTTATTTGGGAAAGGGTTAAAGCTTGGATGATTTATCAAGGGTATAATTGTTGCCACCAAATGAATTTTCCCATTCCCCATTTTCAACAAATCAGAAGCAGACAACTTTTAAAACATGTAACAAAAAACAAAAAGTATGGAAAATTTCCTCCAATGTAATAATAATTATTTAATACAATTGGAAACATTGTGGCAAAAGGAGAAAATTGCTCAAAATGTATCTTTTTTTTACAATGCTTTCAAAAACTTAACATCTCCTGCAAATACGTCAACATTTATCTGCATGGTGGAAAGGGTCGAACTGGAAGCTGATCCCTGATGACTCCATTTAAGTTGGATATTGGCAGAAATTTGACACAATGACAGCACGGTGATGATATTTTGCGTTTTACCACATTTCACCAGAATGAATAAGTTCTAGCGAGAACTTTTGATCGGTTGTTCCAGAACCCATGGCTGATTGATTTCCGTGACCCGAAAGAACCATGTTCCTTTCATCGATATTTGTTGCTTTATTACACAAACGGACCAATTTAAAATGATCTGACATGTTCCCTGAATTCAGTCATCATAATTATTTGGAAGCTTTATAATCAGTCACTGCAAGCTTCTATATGACAGAATTGAAGATTAAATTCTGAGTTGATTTCGGACAGTTTTCTGTCAAATTAAATCAGAAAAGGAAGATAATGGCAAATATTCTTGAATTTAGAAATATTAATAAATTCTTAGATTTTGTTATTTAACTAACCACTACAAATCGATGATGAAATGGGGACAACTCTGTGAACCAGGGCCGCTTCATTATCCTTAATTACTTTTTCCAGTATACAAAACATAAATGATAGCTTAGGGACCGATACCTAGACTTAATTTGGTCCAAAATGTTAGTTTTGACCCCCCCGTTTCCTTCATGCAGAGATAAAGGCAGTAGATGCATTTGGAACATCTAGGCTGATATACTGAAATTATTTATTTTGAATGTAAGATATTGAATACATTGGAAGACATTTTGGCAAAGGGAGCAATTACTCATCATGTGCAATTTCTCTGTTTGGCACAAATGTTTTCAAATTTCGTCTGCTGCAGATATGTCAAAACATGTCTGTATGTGGGAAATGTTTAAAGTAATAGATTTCGATTAACCCTTTTCCTCATACCCCATTTCTGCAGCAGATGACTAAAAAAAAATTGAACATATTTTGTCAAAACATTGAAAATCTCTATAATGGAATGGATAACCTATGACTAAAAGTGGAAAACATTGTGGCAAAAGGAGAAATTGCTCGTTTTGAGCAATTTCTTCTTTTGTCGCTATGTTTTCAAAAAGCCGCCTGATGCAGAGGCGTCAGAAAGGATCTATTTGAGGTAAAGGGTTAAAGTAATAGATTTCGATTAATTGATTACATGATCATACTCCAGAGGGAAATTTTGTATAGACAGAAAACTGAATTCCGCGTTCAATTTCTTTTTTTGATGATAATTAATAGTTGGCTAATTCTTGTGAATTATCCCAATAACCCAATAACTCTTTAGCACATATAAACGCTTTCTGAAGCCTATGCAGCAGACGACTTTTGAAAACATTGTGACAAAAGGAGAAATTCCTCAAACCAAGCGATTTCTCCTTATGCCACACAGTATTTTCAATTTTTGTTTTAGTTATTATTCATTCACTTATAAAGATTTTCCTTGATTTAATTGGCAAAGATGTTTTCAAAGTCGTCTGCTGCAGATTTGTTGTATGTGGAATAATAGCTGGATAATTGATCATTATGCTACAATCAATGTGTTGAACTCTATTTAATAATTAAACTCTCATTTATTGAGATATTTCACATTTTTGCCAATATGTTTTGCAAAGTCGTCTGCTGCAGAATTGTCGTATGTGAGAAAGGGTTAAAAAAGAGTGTAAGAATTTATAATTTCAAGTGTAAATCAAAAGTCTGAGAAGGAAATAAATAAAAAACAAACCATTCATTGCATGTCTATTATCGGGAACTGCAATCAAATTATCACTTGATGCAGAATTGATCATTTATTTATGGCTAGGACTTAATCTGAAATGAGGTTTTAATTTATCTATTGCCTGATATCTGTTTTTATCACAGATCACCAATTTCCACTCTTTTACACTCTATTTCCATCCAATTTCTACCTGCCGTTGGCTGGACCCATTCTCGCTTATTGACGCATCTACAGCAGATGACTTTTTGACAAAAGGAGAAATTGCTCAATGTTTTTAATGATAATACTTTCATTTATAGAGACTTTCCATCATGGTGCTAAGATGCTTTCGAAGTCGTCTGCTGCAGATTTGTTTTATGTGAGAACAAGTTATCTTTTTCTCACAGTGTTTTCAAAAAAACATCTGTTTCAGTGGTAGTCTTGATCCCATTCTAAACAATCAAACATTCAAAATACTTTCAGAATGGTTAAAATGGCTTACCTTCCTTAGCGCTCAGGAGTATACTGGTTTAGCATTATATGATTAACTCGCGAGTGTCTGGATACATCGATGTACCAGTAGTAATGTTGACTTACGTAGTTACCCAGGGAAGACGTTGATGATAACTGAAAGATTGTTGAAAGCAGTGTAAAGCAGCATACAAACTTAACCCTTTCCCTCATAAGACAATTCTGCAGCAGACGACTTTGAACGTATTTTGTCAAAACATAGAAAATCTCCATAATTGAATGGATAACCTATGACAAAAAGTGTAAAACATTGTGGCAAAAGGAGAAATTGCACGTTCTGTGCAATTTCTTCTTTTGTCACTATGTTTTCAAAACGCCGTCTTCTGCAGAAGCGTCAGAAAGCGTCTATATGGGGGGAAAGGGTTAAATACATTGAGACATCATTTTTTCATCTTTTATATTTTTCCAGGTTTCAAGAGGGAGGTGCGTCACTAACAATTCCTCTCGACTCCAACTTCGAAATAGAATGCCCCACAGACACGAACCCTCCGGAATATTACAAGATATACTGGGTAAATATAGATACTTCACGATTGTGAGTTCGAATCCCGGCTCGGCCAACTTTCTTTCTGACGATTGACAAAAGTCAATGCGACATGCGTCATTCGTCTTCCACCAATGGGCTAAGTCTATGTGGAAAAGCAGCCAGTTGCTTGGGAAGATTGTTGTGTGGAGTACTGGTGTGAGAAAACCAGGAAATGCATGAGTAGGTGAACTGGCCGACGTGATATAACTGAGAAATTGTTAAAAACGGCGTTAAACCCCAATCAATCGATCAATAGATACTTCACTAACTTGATTTTACACCTTTACACTAGATGTCAGATGTTTGTAAGGCATCCGATGCAGTGCTGCAAACTTTTTTTGCCGATTTTTGACAACTTTGTAGCCATTTAAGGCATCCGATGCAGTGCAGCAAACTTTTTTTGCTGATTTTTGACAACATTGTAGCCATTTAAAAGGAGAATTTTTCATAATGAATGAGCAATTTCTCTTGGCTACAATGTTTTGAACTCTATCCAATAGTTGAACTTTTATTAGTTCCCTACCAGTCAGACAGGTTTGGGGACCATAAGTTTAATTTCAACTTATTTATTTTACATCAATTGCGAAACGAGCTTTTCAGCTTATAATAATCCCGCCCGATGTCTGATTCCTGTAGACATAACCAGTACTGACACCATGGAAAAATCCCAAAGGCAGAAACCGCTCATCACAGGATTCGAACACCGGACCTTTGGTACGAGAGGCAGATGCTCTCCAACTACACCACTTTCATCCAAAATGAAAGTGAATTTATTTCTTCTTTTGTCACAATGTTTTCAAGAATCGTCAGTTCACAGCAGAGGTGTCAAAATTTAATCTATTTGTGGGAGTGTTTGTCGAGTATTTTATTTTGTTGAATATTTATTTCAGATACCACAAGCAGCTTTCGAGACATGTTTTATAGATGACTCCAACAGAGCAGAAGTCGGACTTCTTGTTAATTGCAACAAACCGTTAAACCGGACGAAACCTTTAAGTTTTGTGGTGGAAGTTAAAGGATTTTCAGGCGTGCCGGGAGGCAAAGATTTTAATGTTGGGGAAAATCATTATATTGCAAGTAAGTAAAACACAATCTTTATGTTAGCCCTTTCCCACATACAACAATTCTGCAGGAGACGACTTTGAAAACATACCCGAAAAAAATTGAAAACTCCCTTTAACTGAAAGTACAAAATAATTGATTAAGAGTTGAAAACATGGAGACAAAAGGGAGAAATTGGAAACTCCCTCTAAATGAAAGTACAAAATAATTGATTAAGAGTTGAAAACATGGAGACAAAAGTGAGAAATTGTTTGTTTTTCAAAAACCGCCATTAACACTTTCCCACATATAGACGCTTTCTGACACCTCTGCTGCAGATGACTTTTGAAAACATTGTGACAAAAGGCAAAATTGCTCATATCAAGCAATTTCTCTAATTTTTTCCATAATGTTTTCAAGCTGATTTTATCAAAATACGTCATTAACAAGAAATTACTTATTTCTTTTCATCGATCTTATATAAAATATATAATATTTGTATGTATATGTACCATATAACTTTCCATACCATAATTTTCATTCCTATATGGTGATATAACCTGCTAATAGCAAACATGACTGTGTGCTCTTTGGTTACATGCACATAAATATAACTTGGAATACAATTCCGGTATCAAATGCTTCATTGTTTTCTTCAAAATACTGAATTCCTCTTCTCTAGAAAATGTCCTCATTTGTCGTGCCAGGTCATATCAAAGACTTTAAAAATGGTTGAAATGGCTTTCCCTCCTTGGCGCTCGAGGTTCTGGGGTTAGCATTACGACTGACTAGCTGGTGTCAGGGTAAATGGACAATTTGTACTGGTAAATTACCCTGGAAACGCCGTGATATTATAACTGAAAAATTGTTGGCAGCAGTGTTAAGCTCCATACAAAAAAAAAAAAATTGTCACAATGTTGTCAAAAGATGTCTGCTGCAAATGGCGTCAAAATCAATCCGGTTGAAGGAAAGTGCTTACTTGTAGTTTCTTTGAATTTCAGCCTTTTCCACTGGTACAGAAAGCGGGCTTGGTAATGAGTATCAAGGGGCCTGTACAAATTATAACATGAAACTTAATCTATCAATAGTCGAACCAGTAACGGCAACAACACTCTGTAAGTATTTCTATTATATACCTGCACATTTACCGGCGCAAATACATGCAGATTGTCACTGGCTATTCAAACAGGGCGTAATTCCGTATTTGACTACATAGGTCACATACAGTAAATAATTATGCTTTAACGTCATACAAAATGCAGTATAAGGTTGTGGTTCACACAATAATTAAAAAATTGTTTTTATGTGTAAATTGTGTAAATTGTGTAATTCCTCTATTTAAAATATAAACAAATTGTAGACTTTGTCTTTATTCTGTCTTAAAATTTAGTTATACATGTACACGGTATAAAATAAAAGGAAAATTATGATGCAGTAGAGATATTTGGCCTTTTAATGTCTACTGGACCCCTGGCATAAATGCCAGGATCTACCTTTCGGCCCCTGTCATCTATGAATTTTATCGTTTTGAATTTCAACAGGGTGTTTTTATAATATTATGTTTTTTTCGTTTTTTCAGCTCCAACATCTCATACAACAGCATCTCCAAATGGTTCGACGACAACCACCTCCACACAATATTCGACGACCACCATAACCACGCCCCGCACGAGTCGGCACTCTCAGTCCACAGCGTCAACACGTGCGTCAACACGACTCACAACTATTTCCACTTCTACAGGTATTTTGTCCACCTTTATTCCCTCATAAAGATGCTTTCTGATGCCTCTGCAGCAGACGGCTTTTTGAAAACATAATGACAAAAAAAGAAATTGCTCAAAACGAGCAATTTCTCCTTTTGCCACAATGTTTTCCACTTTTAGTCATAGGTTATCCTTTCAATTAAAGAGATTTTCTATTTTTTGACAAAATATGTTCAAAGTCGTCTGCTGCAGAATTGTTGTAATTCCACATACAATAAATCTTCAGTAAACGACTTTGAAAACATCAAGGCAGAAAAATGTAAGATCTCTTAAAATAAAAATACAATTTTCGAGTAGAGTTGAAAAAATTGTGCTGAAAAGAGATACTGCTCATTATGAACAATTTTTGGCTCCACTGTCTGAAAGCAAGTCAACTTCAGGATCTTGCGAATTGTCTGTTGTGTGTGAGTAAACAAATTGAAATGAAACTTTATAGGAAGCATCCTCTCAATGTCCTCACTTAAACTCCTTCAATATTTTTCGATGCAAAATTCTGGTTTTCATAAAAATTTGAAAACTTTAATTAAACACAGTGAGCAATTAAGGACTATCATCGTCCTCTTGTTTCAATTACATTTTCATTGTGCAGATGTTGCATTGCTTTCCTCAGATAATTCCAAATGACTTCTACCCATATTTAAACATACACTGCTTTACTTTATGTTACCATAGTAACGTTTTACCATAGTTACCTTTTGCTAACCATCTTTTTTCCTTTTATTTCAGACATTCCTGATATTATAATAAGCGTTCCCGATGGTGGAAATACTGGTGTTATTGAAGCCAATAGTGCAAGAACTATAGATTCGTCATGGATCCTAATGGTGCTCAGTTTAAGTCTTTCAGTACTTTTTTTCTCAAACTTTCAACAAATATCGGGCATCATACAGCGGTAGTACACAGTGCGGATGCTTGGAGAACTTCAATCATTTTCAAGGATCTGTTTATTTTGTTACAAAATGGTGTTGCTGTCTATCGGAAGTGAACAAAAACTGAAAAAAGAAGAATAAGGATACGATAATGGTTGCTGTGTAAAAAGGAGGAATTAAATAGCCCATGGAAACATACTTACCAACTCAAAAAATGGTTGTAGTCTAATTGGAAGCATCAAATAGCCCATGGAAACATACTTACCTTTCATTCTGAAAACCTTTCATGTTCCAGTAAAACGAACATAGTATGTTAATAGGTGACAACTTTTCTCGTTTGGTTGATCCTTTTGGTCTTACTAAATTAATAAATAAAGCTGACCTACAGATTAATTTTGAAAATATTGTCACCAAACTTTGAGGTGTGACCAATTTGTCAACAAACTTACCTTTGATAAGTTAATTTTTATACAGACTCGTGAATCTACAGAGAAATTTACTGTACTCTCCAGTGTTGAAGACCAGAAACTAAGTTACAGAGATATGAGACTGGAACAATTTCAAGGAAAGTTGTTACAGTAGAATCATTTTAGAACCAATTAAGATAAAAAGCGGATTGGTTCAGTCTGTGTGAAACAGGAAGTGCCAGACAACTTATCCAACTTTCGTTGACCTTCGTTGACCTTGAAACTTCTTGGACACAAAAAGATGTGCTAATATGCTGACAGATGCATAATCTGCTAGCCAAGTCATGTGATATTTCTGCTCATTGTGAATGGTTGGCCCTTTCCCACATAAAAACAAATCTGCAGCAGACAAGTTTGAAACATCTTGACAAAAATATGGGAAATCTTTATTATGAATTAATAGCATAATTATTGATTTGAGTTGAAAACCTTTCATTAAAAGGAGAAATGGCTAATTATAAACCATTTCGCTACAATGCAACTAAATGCATCTCTGTGTGGGAAAGGGTTAATTTGTGTTATAATTGTACATATGTGCATAGGAACCTGGTCATGCCAAATAGATCCTTACTGTATCCTTAAACCAGGTATGTGAATTGACGAGCCTGTGTTTAACCCTCCCTTTCGCGCTTGCAGACGCATTTCGACGCATCTGCAGCACACGTCTGCCTTTGGATGCGAATAACTGTGTCTGTAAATTGGGAGGGTTAATTATTTTAATAAAAAGAGCAGTGAAACGTTAAGGATCTCTTTGGATGTTTGAGTTCATAGATAGCTAACTAAAGATGAATGTAAATGGAAAGGGGAGTGAGACTGATCCGTTGTTTTGTTTTGTTTTGTTTACCTGTTTGTTTATTTTGAGTCATTTTTCCCATAATAATATTTTTTTTAATTTTTAAAGGGAAAGAATAAATACAATATCATGGATTATCATTAATGAAGTCATATTTTTATCAATCCATCTCATAATATAAGATCAGATGTCTACATGATTGTATAACATTTATTGAAATTTAAAAATGAATATCTGATTAAGATGAGTAAATGGATTTTTTCCCCTCAACATCATCCTTTCAGAGGCCTTCTGACCCCCCAGCAGCAAACAACTTTTGGAGACATTGTAGCGAAAGAAGAAATTGCTCATAATGAGCAATTTCTCCTTTTGCCACAATTCTTTAACATCTTTTGAATGATCATAAGTTTGTTCATTTATTGAGATTTTTTTATAATTTTGCTTTGATCATGATGTTTTCAAATTCATCTACTTCAGAGTTGTGATTTGTGGGGAATGAATTACACTGAAGTAATCCCTATCTTTTGGGTATACTCGAAATCTTTTTAATGAGACGATTCTTTTGAGTGTCAACAATCCGATTCTTTTGCTGTGATATATGAGAATGATTTGCCTTTGCTGTTGGTCTTGAACAACACTTTTTCAAAGTTCATTCTATTCATTCCCAGAGAAAAGAAATGAAAATTGATACAATTCTTCAATTATAAGTCGTATTGATAAGTCTTGCCTTATGTACAGTGCTTCCTTAATTTCCCACAAACAAAAAATCTGCAGCATACGACTTTGAAAAAGAATTGACAAAAGTATAATTATAACTGACAACAATGGTACAAATTAAAGGAGAAATTGCTCATTATGTGCACTTTTTCTTTTTTTGCCGCAATGTTTTCCAAAGTCGTTGTTGGTTTCTAATCCTGAAATGGATATTCTGTTTAAACCCCCCTTTTTCAACAAACTATAAAATCTGCAGCACTGATGCCTTTGAAAACATCTGTGCAAAAAAGATTTTTTTTTTCTCTAAATGAAAGTGTATATGTATTGATCTTTTTGCCACATAATGTTTTCAAAAGTTGTATGCTGCAGACGTGTAGAAATATGAGTGCACATATGAAAAGGTAAAAAATTAAATATGGAATATGTAGTGGAAATAACTTGCACACAAAAACAACTAAACAAGCAAAATAAGAGAGGCAATTCATTATCATTCAGTGAAATTTCAATTGTATTATAAAATATTTTGTATGTTCAGTGGCGTTATGCCCACTCTAATCATTATTTAATCAACATTTTTAGTAAAAGTATGATCATTTATCTCAGATTGCCATTTTGTTCATGTCATATTATTAGTTATTTAGTTGCAACATGCCTCACTATCATGTTAAGTATTATTCATTTTTCACTATAATGACAAGTCCCTTCTCAAACAAAAAAACAGATTAACGATAATGGTATATCCCTTTCTATTATTATTTGTATGTAACAAAAATCATTATATGTTTAATCAGGGATTCTGGTTCAATGTTTTAGTTAAAGGGTCGCGGATTAATCGTAATTTTTTTCCAAACACTTGGAAACAAGTTTTCATAAGTTCATTTAAAGACAATTAAGGTAATAGAATGTTTCACGCTTCACAATTGAATTCTTTTGCTATTAACAAAGTGTGGTGAGGAAGGAGTCGGCTTTAAGGATGAGAAATAGGTGCAATGTTAGTAGTAGTAGTCCCAAACATGGCTTTCATGTGACTGAAGATTTAATCTTTCCCACTTACAGACTCATACACCACAGACAACACTGTGTTAAAAGGAGTGCTTGTTCATAATAAGCAATTTCTCTCTTTGTCACAATGTTTTGAAATCTATTTATTAATTAAATATACATTTTCTTTAAAGAGAATTTCCACATTTTATCCCCCAGATGTTTTCAAAGATGTCTGCTGCAGAACGTATATGGGAAATGGTTACATCTTTCCCATTATGTAGATGTATATATGCAAAGATATATTGAAAAGATTTTAGCAAAAGGAGGCATTACTCATATTGAGCAATGATTTCCTTTACTAACCACAATGTTTTCTGCAGTGCAGACATCAAAATGCGTCTGCAGTTGGGAAATGGTTAATTCAATATGGAGGGTTTTTCATTGTCATGGCTCAAGTGTTTTGTTTTTCTGATATTTTTTATATCAATTCAGATCTGCATATTTATCATTATTATTTGTATTATTATTTTTAAAGTTAATGTTCAGAAAATTATTGATTATTGTTTGTGAAATTTATAATTATGTGTTTGCGCGTTTGCAAACGTATAAGCCCCGTCCCCTCTGGTGTATTGGACTGAACTGATGGCTTTTGCATCAGAAGACTTTGGGTTGTAACAAAACTGCTAATTTAATCGCATATTATTTCTTAACCCTTTCCCACATACAACAAATGTGCAGTAGATGACTTTGAAAATATTTTGTAAACATTATGGAAAATCCCTATAAATGAAAAAATAATTTATTAAATCAAATTTAAATATTGTGACAAAAGGAGAAATTGCTCATGATGAACAATTTCTCCTTTTGCCACAATGTTTTCAAAAGCTTGTCTGCTGCAGAGGCATCATAACGCATTTACAAGTGCGAAAAGGATTAGAAAATAAAAATAATCCTTTCCCACCTGCGAGACGCATTTTGGGCAATATCAGCAGACCACCTTTGAAAACATTGTGGCCAAAGGTAAAATTGCTCATGATGAGTAATTTCTCCTGTATGATGGAAACGGTTAAAATACATTCTTGCATTAGATTTTACTAAGAATATGTAGATGACAGCAGGTGTTCAGTTTACAATAACTCACCGGGTAATTGGCTTATTCAGCGGTTAATTGCTTTTTTCTTTGTCATAATCTATTCTTTGCATACTCCCAGAAGATGTTTATACTGTTTTAAAATCAATAATGAATTTCTACAAATGATTAATTTTTAATTTACTAAGTTACCATCAATTCCCTGTTGTGTGATTTTTGTTCTGTTTCCGTTTTTTGTCCCTGCTGCTCCGGTAACAAATTATGTCAAATGTTCACCATATGACTAATCTCGCCTAATTATGAAGATAATTTTTTTTTGAAACAAAACATTTATCTTCAAAAAAATGGTTACAATACTTAAGTGAACCCTTTTACTTAAACATTAAATATATAAGAAAAAAGTGCTAACAAAGAGCAATTTATCCCTTTCTTCAACAATGTTTTCAACACTAATCTATCAAGATATAAA
This sequence comes from Serripes groenlandicus, assembly GCA_031761405.1. Taxonomy (NCBI): domain Eukaryota; kingdom Metazoa; phylum Mollusca; class Bivalvia; order Cardiida; family Cardiidae; genus Serripes; species Serripes groenlandicus. Next base: position 201,969,586 of record JASEVX010000001.1, read on the forward strand.
CTTCCAATTTATCAAATGTTATTCTCTTTTCCTCAAGAGCTCTACGGACATGACAAAAAGGGCAGGTTCATCTGGGTTTGCATGAGTCGAAAATATCTTTGAGTTGGTTTTACCGGAGCATGCCTCGAAACAACATTTCTTGTTATAGTAAATACTTATGAATTGTGGTATCCATTTCCAACATACAGACACCTGTAGCAGACAACTTTTTAAAAAACTGCGGCAAGAGAATTTCGTCATAATGAACAGTTTCGACTACTTCCACAATGTTTTCAATTCTATTCAATGATCATACTTTCATTAATACAGAAATTTTCCATGATTTTACAGTATCAATTTCAAAGTCGTCTGCTGCAGATTTGTGGTATGCGGGAATGGGTTGAGTTATAACATTCTAAACTGTTTTTCCTATGCATCCAAAGATTTTTAATCCAAAGAATATACAGACCAGCCTTAATTATAACTCCTTTCTCATTGTAGAAAAATGTACAATGTGTAATCGTTGTTCATCAATGTGTTTTACTTGTTTCAAAATCTTGTTTGTTTGTCAAGTATTTTCAATTTGGGATGGGGTTTAACCCTTTCCCACATACAACAAATATGCTGCAGATGACTTTGAACACATCAAAGTAGAATTATAGATCATCTCCTTACCCTTTTCCACATACGACAATTCTGCAGACGACGACTTTGAACATATTTTGTTAAAAAATAGAAAATCTCTATAATTGTATGGATAACCTATGACTAAAAGTGGAAAACATTGTGGTAAAAGAAAAAATTGCTTGATTTGAGCAATTTATTCTTTTGTCACTATGTCTGCTGCAGAGGCGTCAGAAAGCGTATATATGATAAAAAAGGGTTTAATGAAAGTTTCTAAATTATTGATTGGAGTTGAAAACATTGTGACAAAAGAAGAAATTGATAATGATGAGCAATTTCTTCTTTTGCCACAATGTTTTCAAAAGTCATCTACTACAGATGTGTCAGTATGCATCTACAAATTGATTGCATCTGAACCAGAAGTCTGTGAAAACAATGAGGTTTAAATAGAAATGTCGCATAATGAGCAATTTCTCAATTTGCAACAATGTTTTCAAATCTATTCAATGATTATACTTTCAAGTAGATCTATGGAGACTTTCTATATTTTTGCCAAAATGTTTTCATAGTAGCCTGCTGCAGATTTATTGTATGTGAGAAAAGTTTTAATTAACAAATCATGAGATTGATATACTCTTCTCAGCCTTGTTTAAAATATCCTTTACCCATAATGTTTTCAAAATATGAATGAGAAAATGATACTTCAGTGTATACATGTATACACTGTCTTAAATTGAAGTTATTAAAAACAAACAAGTCACTTAATATCATATCAGACATGAAAGTGGTCTTTAATGACAGGTCATCTACAAATAATGTCTGGAATTGAGCCTTGATGATGATGTGTGTATGTAATTGTAATTATGTATAAATCGTTTTTTGTAAAAATGTATATAGATATAAGAAACAAACTTGCATGAAAGAAAGTCTATTTGTTAACTATGTTGAGTTTTTGTGTATTTACATGTCAATTTAAATGAAAAAAATAAATCATTTTTAAACATATTTGTTGTTGTTTTGTGTTTCTGTTGCACCTGCAAGTTAACCCTTTCCCTCATGTGACAATTCTGCAGCAGACTGCAGCAGACGACATTGAACATATTTTGCCAAAAAATAGAAAATCTCTACAATTGAAAGGATAACCTATGGCTAAAAGTGGAAAACATTGTGGCAAAGGGAGAAGCAATTTCTTCTTTTGTCACTATGTTTTCAAAAAGTCGTCTGCTGCAGAGGCGTCAGAAAGAGTGTATATGAGGGAAAGGGTTAACCCTTTTCTGACACATAGATACATTTTGGATCTTATGAAGCAAATGGCTTTCTGAGTTATGGTCTGCAGCACATTTTTCGTAAGTGGGAAATGTTTCATTCAATGTCACTGAACACTGAATACACTCATACATGCAGAGTCAATCTCATTAAAACATTAACCCTTTCCCACATATAGGCGCTTTCAGGCGCCTTTTGAAAACATTGTGGCAAAGGTGAAATTGCTCATGATAAGCAATTTCACCATTTTCCACAATATTTTCAACTCTAATTAATAGTTAAACTGTCATTAATGAATATTTTTCATATTTTAAATAAGTCTGCTACAGACTTGTTGTATGTGGGAAAATCCTAAAAACAATGTGTCTGGTTGACCCCCAGTTAGACTGGACAGCGGTGTCTACCTATGTTTTAGACTTGACCCTTTCCAACCTATATACACTTTCTGACGCCTCTGCAGCAGACGACTTTTGAAAACAAGCAATTTCTCCTTTTACGACAATGTTTTCAACTTTTTAAATCACCTGTGAGCTAAAGGCTCAAATTGATCTTTTCTGATCACTCTCTGTCCGTCGTCTGTCTGTTGTTAACTTTTAGCTTTAAACATCATCTCCTCCTAAACCACAAGACCAATTTCAACTTAACTTCACCGGAATGTTCCTTTGGTGGCCCTCTTTCAAAATTGTTCAAAGATTTAAATTCCATAGAGAACTTTGGTTGCTGCGGCATCAAAAGGGGGCAAAATGTCCAAACTTTAAAAATCTTCTCCTCTGAATCTGCTTGTCAGATTCCAATATAATTTGGTAGAAATGTTCCTTGGGTGACCCTGTTCAAGCCATACTGAATGGTTGAAAAACATTGCAGTCCAGCAGCATCAGAAAAGGGGCAAAATGACAAATTTGAAAATTTCATCTTTTTTAAAGTGCTTGTCTGATTTTAAGAAAATGGAAAAGAAATCTTACTTCAGTGATCCTCTACTTAATTTGCCGTATTGATTGGTTACAAAATACTAGCAAACAGGCGTCATCACAAAAGAGGTAAAATGAACTTTTAGCTACATTAATGACAACTCCTACGATTCCACTAACCTAATTTCAACTAAACTTCACAGAAATGTTCCTTTGTTGGAACTTTGGTTGCTGCGGCATCACAAAGGGAGAAAAATACCCAAACTTTAAAATCCTTTTCCTCAATAATCTGCTTGTCCGATTCCAAAGTAATTTGGTATAAATGTTCTTTGAGTGACCCTCTACAAAAACTGTCCAAGCCATATTGATTTCGTTAAAAAAAAAAGACAGCAAGGCGGCATCAGGAAAGGCGCAAAATGACAAAACTTTAAAATTCCATTCTTATTTAAGTTCTTGTTAGGTTTTAAGATACAAATGGCCTTTACTGATAAGCCGTTTTACTATTTCTTTAACAGTGTCCACTACTTGCAGGTTGATTTGCACTCCTGATCAAATTCAGGTGATCGATTTAGGGCCATCTTGGCCCTCTTGTTTCAGTAAGTAAACGCACAATTATAGAGATTTTCCATACATTTTAATAGACATTTTCAAAGTCGTCTGCTGTAGATTTGGGAAATGAAGCATTAAGAAACATAGAGAGCTCAAAATTCGAATGCTCTGTAATGTAGCTTGTCACTAAGCCAGACAATAGCAGACCCGTAAAAAGACGAAATAAAGATTATTTGAAAACAACAACAACATAGCAGCACACTCTTGAAGTCTAATAACATTCTTCGAATGCAAATCTCGTTTAATTAACTCTTTCGTAGCCAAAGGCAATTAAAGGCTTTTACAAACAATGCATATTCAGATGAGACAGCTGTCTCTCCTGAAATCTGCATTGTTTACCATTTAGACATCATTACATTTCACCAAATTTCCTTTTTTATGAAAAAAAATAAATAGAGTGGTCCAATTTTCAATGTGGAAGACTCGACTTTGCGAAATTCGGCAGCGAAGAGGTTAAGAAAAGTTGATATTATCTGCAGCGCTGTGACAATCATGCAGGAGCAACTTGCACATCACTAAACTCTAATTGTGTGAGTTGTTATTTGATATACCATCGTCATCGTGATCATGGTAACGGCAAGTGGGAAACCTATTGTCTGACATACACACGAGTACATTAATTAACCCTTTCGCTCATAAAGACGCTTTATGACCATTATGCAGCACACGGCTTTTTGAAAACATTGTGACAAAAGAAGAAATTGCTCAAAACGAGCAATTTCTCCTTTTGCCACAATGCTTTCCACTTTTAGTCATAGGTTATCTATTCAATTATAGAGAGTTTCTATTTTTTGACAAAATATGTTCAAAGTAATCTGCAGACTTGTCGTATGAGGGAAAGCTGTTAGCATTGTGGCGATTGTCAAACCAATCGCCACAAAAACGAGTAATAATTTCTCTTTCCAGAATCAAAAAGCATCTAAATATTGCTCGTGTATGCTTCGTTTTTACCGGTAAGACATACCCAGTGAGCCAAATTGTGTACATTTTCATGACTTTCAAATGCAGTTTGTCAACATTTACTGCTAAAATAGCACTTTTAATAAGTACTTTTCTAAATACATTTCCGTAGCCTTAACTGTATGGCCGCAAATTATTCGTTGATCACGTGAATTGCCATTGTTTCATTAATTTTGCCCCGATAATGTTGGCTGAAGAGTTTCTGTATGTGGGAAATGGATAAAGTTTGACATGTATCGTCTCCTATCGGCTATTTGACATTGATCGGAATTGAAGAAATGGATTGATTAACTGATTGGGGCTTAACGCCGTTTTCAATAATTGTGCAGTCATATCACGGCCGCCAGTTCACCTACTCATGTGTTTACTAGCTTTCTCACACCAGTTCTCCACACAACATACTTTTCAATCAACTGGTTGCTTTCCCACATAGACTGACTGTTAGCCCATTGGTGAAAGACGAATGAGACTTGTCACACGTCTGAAAGAATGTTGGCCGAGCTGTGGTTCGAACTCACAACCCCTGGATTGACAGGCCGGGGCTCGGTAGAAATTCAAAGACATGTTTAAAAGCATAATGGAGGATGGATGTGAAGATATAAAGTCGCACTTAAACAAAGCAGTGAACGTTGAAGTATATAACTAACTATGATCTATTTTACATATTGTCTTGGTTTTTGTGGTTAGGTCAATGCAGTGCAGTGATAGCATTGGTATCATCTTGCATGGTTTGTGGAGATAAATAAGATAATGGTTAATAAGCGAAGACTTTGTAATCATCAAGATGTGTAATCATTTCTCACATGCAACAAAAATGTAGATGACGATTATGAAAATATTGCAACAATTTTGCCATTTTTTTATCACAATGATTTCAAAAGTCGTTTTCTGTTGATACGTCTGTTGGAAGAATAAACGGGCACATAGACAGCTATAGATGTTGCATTTTATGTACTTATTTTGTGGTGCAAATATCATCCTTTTTTAACAATGATATTAAAAGTCGTCTGCTTCAGATGCGTCTGTAAGTTGGGAGGATTAAATGACACACAGACAGCTATAGATATTGCATGCTATGTACTTATTTGTGGTGCAAATGTCATCCTTTTTTAACAATGATATAAAAAGTCGTCTGCTTCAGATGCGTATGTAAGTTGGTAGGCCTAAAGGACACACAGACAGCTATAGATATTGCATGTACTTATTTTGTGCAAATTTCATCCTTTTTTAACAATGATTAAAACAAGTCGTCTGCTTCAGATGCGTCGGTAAGTTGGGAGGATCAAATGACACACAGACAGCTATAGATATTGCATGTTATGTACTTAATTGTTGGTGCAAATGTCATCTGATAACTTTCTTGAAGTTTGACATCCAACGAGCAGACGTAACATAAACGCACGCTCTTTCTTCGGAACGTATCTACATTCGTATTGTCAACGTGTGTATGGTAAACCATTGGCACTATGGGAATCAGTCATGACAATTCCGTAGGTTCAATAATATACAGACATTTACCTTTGGACAGGTTGATATCAGGTTTATTAAAATGGTTATCTTCACTGAGCGGAGGTATACATACTTAGGCGAGCTTAGAGTGGTACGAACATACACGATTTGGAATTCGTTTGCGCTCATGATTCACGGGGTACCATCCTATGCCGGAAACAAGCATCGATAAGTATAAATACCGCGAATTTTATAAATACGGAATTATATGGTTCGCTCCTAATCGTTTCAGGGTTATCTCGTTTCAGAGTCCATCTCCAAACTATAACTGTAACAGCAGGTTATTATAATTAGGTAAACCTTTTCCCACATATAACAAATCTGCAGCAGATGACTTAGAAAACATTGTGACAAAAACCTGAAAAATCTCCATAAAATAAAGGCTTAATTCTTAAATAAAGCTGGTAACATTGTGGATTAAGGAGAAATTGCTCAACATGAGCAACTTCACCTTTGACCGAACTGTTTTCAAAAGTTGTCTGCTGCTATTACGTCAAAATGCGTCTGTGGGTGGGAAAGGGTTAATTCGACGTGGTTTGTCTTTTGATTAGCAATTTTAGTAGAGTGTTGTGGTAAGGCGAACAGTTTCGTCAGAGAACTTGTTTATCTTAGGGACATATCCTCCGCTTGTAAAGTAGCAAATGCTGACTCTCCACCGATATTTAAGAATCCAATGTCGGTGCTGCTGAAGTGTAGCTGTGTTAGATTGCTATAGGCTGAGCGGTAATATGGTGGGCTTGTATAGTCCGTCATGACTCGTACATTGCTTTTTAACCCTTTCCCACCTGCAGACTTATCACACAAAAAAAAAAATTGTATGACCCATAATGGTCCCTTTACCTCGTCCATCTATCGGGATGTTTGTGTTTACCGGATACACGTTCTCAGCCATTTTGTAAACATTCGCGGATGAATACAAAAAGATTGCTTCGGTCATATTATATAACACATGTTACTCATAAAGAAATACATTAGATCGGATACATGCATTGTCGTATTGTATTACACATGTTACTCATAAAGAAATACGTAATAGGTATATTAGATCAGCTACAAGCATTGTCGTGTGATACATACTATTGTTATCTTATATTCCAATCACCATTTAACAATGTAGACATCTAAAATACCTCTCGACGAAACTATTCCGTGATTTATAAACATTCAAAGTGTGTCATTCTTATTGTAAGCATTTTGTAAAAATATAAATGTGAACAGGGCGGAGGCCATAATTCTTGAATAAAGAAATTGAATTGAATCTTCGTGTTATTTAGCCATTCATTTTGCGTTCAAATTGTTAACCCTTTCCCTCATATAGACGCTTTCTGACGCCTCTGTAGCAGACAGCTTTTTGAAAACATAGTGACAAAGGAAGAAATTGCTCAAAACGAGCAATTTCTCCTTTTGTCACAATGTTTTCCACTTTTAGTCATAGGTTATCCCATTCAATTATGGAGATTTTCTATTTTTTGACAAAATATGTTCAAAGTCGTCTGCTGCAGAATTGTCCTATGAGGGAAAGGGTTAACCATCGAACTAGCTAGTTCAAACGTTAATATCTGATCATTGCCTATCATGACATGTAACAAAACATGTTATACTTATTTTCAGCTTCGGTGGTGTTGTGGTAGAGCTTTCGCATCGGGTGTGTGAGCTCGCTGGTAGAGCTTTCGCATCGGGTGTGTGAGCTCGCTGGTAGAGCTTTCGCATCGGGTGTGTGAGCTCGCTGGTAGAGCTTTCGCATCGGGTGTGTGAGGTCGCGGGTTCGATACCCGACCGAGTCATACCCGAAAGACTTTAAACATGGTAGTCATGGCTGCTCTCCTTGGCGCTCAGGTTCCGCGCGGGGTTAGCATTACGACTGACTGGCTGGTGTCAGGATATATGAACCAGTAGTACTCCATGGTAACTTAACCAAGAATCGCCGTGATATAACTGAACACTTGTTGAAAGCGGTGTAAAGCCCCAAACAAACAAACAACTTTAGTTTGATCTATATACGGATAGGAAATTAATGAAGGTGTATGTATAGTGTGGTGATGCTAAAAATTGGTGATTATTTGAGAATTCTTTCTACGCTATTATTTAATTATTCCAATTCAATGTTATATCACTGGCTATGAAAGAGGCCGTACAAATATGTTTGATACTGGTTTACTTTCTATAAACAAATCGAAGTCTTAGCATTAACCTTTGGGTAATCAACATTTCTACAAAAACTGTTAACCCTTTCCCTCATATAGACGCTTTCTGACGCCTCTGCAGCAGATGGCTTTTTGAAAACATAGTGACAAAAGAAGAAATTGCACAAAACGTGCAATTTCTCCTTTTGCCACAATGTTTTCCACTTTTAGTCATAGGTTATCCATTCAATTATGGAGATTTTCTATGTTTTGACAAAATACGTTCAAAGTCGTCTGCTGCAGAATTGTCGTATGAGGGAAAGGGTTAAACTGTGTTTATGTTAGAACCATAAACAAGGGCATGTTACCTGGAAATATATAACATTCGCGGGACATGTATACATGTAGTTAGAACAAGAATTAAAAATGTTTGTGAAAAGATGATAATCTATTCAAGTCCCAGGTTTTAGGTTTGTTATCATGGTAATCAAGCGTGGTCGGGTTCACAAACAAAAAGAAATTATAACTCATTTTAAAACCACATTCTTGCACACGAAATGTGATCATTATAACTTTGATAAGTTTTCCCCCATTTTAGTTTGTATTCTTCCCCGGATTAGCGTATCAAATCAAGTTAGACATGAAAATGGATGCAACGAACAACTTACAGAAATTACATGAAATATTTATTGGTATTAAATCTTTCAACGTTGGCATTGATTGAGAGAAAAACATAAAGAATGTTTTTCTTGAAATATTTAAGAAAAATACCCACACGAAAGTTCATAAACACCAGAGATTGAAAGGGTAAAACCTTAACATTGTCGTCTGTTAAAGAAAATTGACGAAGCACGACTTCGTTTGGTGTGATAAGCGGCTATTTACGGTCATTACAGACGTTGATTATATCAGACGACATTTTCCTGTAAAAACCGCCCAATGAAAATCAAAGTACCGTAACATATTGATAATATTTTTAGTTAGTAAAAAACACAAAACATGTAGATACACAGATACGTCCGTTGATTTACGTTTTCGAACTCACCTTATAACCCGGCAGTGTTTTAGAAATTTCCAAATTCAAAATATTAAACCCTTTCTCAAATGAAGACGCAATTTTACGAAACGTCTGCAGACGAATTTTTGAAACCACTGAGATAATATGTTTGTCCTTTTGGCAACAATGATTTAATCGTTGTTCAGTAATTATGCTTTAAGACTTGGAATGTCCAACTGTGCAGCCTCTATAAATAAAGTCTTTATTATTATTATTATTTTTATTATTATTATTATTATTATTATTATACTTTCATTCATGGAGATTTGCTTAGATGTTTTCCAAGATGTCCGTCTGATTAAAACATTGGTCCTTCTGGGCAAAACAGATTTTTGCTCGTTTGTCTTTCGAAGAAGAAAAATAAGACTATTGCCATACCCTTGGCGTCGTCGTCGTCGTCGTCGTCGTCTACGTCGTCACAAAACTTAAACCTTACCTCATAACTCATATTCAAATGAAACTTGGTACACATGTTCCTAGAAACAATTTGCATGTCTATACCAAGCTTTATTAATTATTCAGTTATCTCCCTTTTCGGACTCATAAATCCATACAAAAAGTTTAACCTTTCCCACAACTCAAAAACCTTTCACAAGTTTCAAAAAAATATTGGTACTCATGTTCCTAGGAATAATACGCAGGTCTGTCTACACAACGTCCCACAACTGTAGCTTTAATACTTATTCAGTAATGCCCCTTCTTCGATTAGACTATGAAGGAAATTATTATTTTGGGGATCGAGACCTTTTGCGCATATGATCAACAATGCAATGCATACTATGTTACCGGTAACAACTTTTGACTTTTAGAATTGGTTGCATTCGTAAAGGTTTGCTCCACAATCCGTACTAAACAAAGAATATTACTTTCACTTATAGAGATTTGCCATATGTTCGCCTAGCAGTTTTATACTTTCACTTTTAGAGATTTGCCATATGTTCGCCTAACAGTTTTATACTTTCACTTATAGAGATTTGCCATATGTTCGCCTTACTGTTTTATACTTTCACTTATAGAGATTTGCCATATGTTCGCCTAGCAGTTTTATACTTTCACTTATAGAGATTTGCCATATGTTCGCCTAACTGTTTTATACTTTCACTTATAGAGATTTGCCATATGTTCGCCTAACAGTTTTATACTTTCACTTATAGAGATTTGCCATATGTTCGCCTAACAGTTTTATACTTTCACTTATAGAGATTTGCCATATGTTCGCCTAACTGTTTTATACTTTCACTGATAGAGATTTGCCATATGTTCGCCTAACTGTTTTATACTTTCACTTATAGAGATTTGCCATATGTAATTCGTCTGCTGCAAATATGTCGTTGTGTGCGGGAAAAGGTTTACGGAAGGTTGCCGCAATTTCCTATTTTCCCCTCTGAGTGGCACAGCTGTCCATTATTGGAATAATGCTCTCAATCTGTGGTCGGACGCTCGAATCCCGGTTCGGAATACATATTGTTTCTAACTGGCAACTAATTTGAGCTGATGTCATTGGTATTTCAACCAAGTGGATAAAAAGACTTGCAGTACAGCCGCCAGTTGCCCGGTAAGAGTGTTGTGTAAATACGTTACAAGAGAAAGTTGATGCAAGACATCGATGTCGCCGGAAAAGACTGCATTGATTTATTTATGTATTCTTGACTTTTATTAACCTATACAAACATTAGGAACGTTGAAATGAAAACATTTGCTTATAAATTTTATATTCATACCTATACATTAGGGTATCTATAAAAAAATAACGAAATGTGTACACATTTATCTTGGCTTAAATTTAATTTTGCTGTTGTTACTTATTTAAATAATAATATTCATTCATATAATTTCAATGTTTGTCAATCTTATTCGAATCAAAAGGTAAATATCCTGGTATTGCTTTAAAGGGAGGTAATTTGAAGTAAACAAAGGTCTTCAAAAGTAGAAATATATTAGCATTACCGTCTACAGTTTAAATTGTTCTATTGTTTGTGGATTTAAACATGTTCTTTTTTTTCTTATTTCTACATGTACAACGAAATATTGCGGCTTCTCTTTGACGCTTTGCGTCGAACATTCGTCTTGTACTTATCTAAAATAAAATAATATCACTCGCTTTTTCATATCGAAATGCGCATGCGCGAAAATCGATGTTAAAGGTCACGAAACTACACAACAGAATAGGGTCTATATTTAGCTTAGAAACAGTTCCTACTTTAGATATTCATAGGTTTACATTATTAAATGAATTCTACACAAATCAAGACATCTCTTTGAACATGAAAACAACATTAAGTAAGTTAAAATTGCTATTAAAAGGAGAATTCGACGTGATATTTATCTCGATATTGACACATAACGGTCTGCAGCAAGTCTAGCAGGGACCGCTTGTGTCTTCGTAAATAAAACAAAAAAACATAAATGCGAGTCAAAATAAAGAAACTGAAAATACCTAAAACATCGGAATATTTATTTCATTTTAGATGTGTCATTACTTAGTGTTTTTAAACAAAAACAATTGTAATATGTTCAAGACATCTAAATGTGTTTCTTTCTAATAATAATCCCCCCTCCCATGTGATTTCAGAAAACCTATTAAAAATAGAAGTCGCGGGCTTCTGCCCGGCGACTAATGATACATCATATAGAAGGATACGTGAACTGACCAACTTCTACTGAAATAAGGCTGTAAAATGATTAGCCAATTCCCGCATGCAATTAACTTGCAACAAATGACTTTGTATTCATCATGTAATCTATGCAAGAAGACATTATACTTGAATACAATTAAAAACTCTTTTAAATGTGGGAAAGGATAAACCTGCGAGGGAATGAAATTGATAAAAAATACATGCATGAGCCATTTTCCCCTTTGTCACAATGTTGTCAATGTTGTCAACAATCGTATGTATCAGGGGATGCCAAAGCAATTGTGTGTGATTGTCTACACCGTAAACTGCTGATATTGTTGATAAACGTTCAAATGATTTGGAAATAGATGATTGCAGCGTGGACAAAGTGCGTGTATACGGATCAAAATCTAAAAGGAAAATAACAAACGATTTTCATTGTACTGCTGCAAAAAAAACACTCGAAAACATTGCTTGCAAAGAAAAAGATTTACTGAACATTTACAATGTTTATTTAACGTTTCCTCAATGTTTTACCTACAGCTTTGCATATAAGCCGTTCCACGAGAAACCCAACATTATGGACTCTGCGTAATGTATCGACCCCGCTAATAGAGGCCGACCCATTCAGATTGATCTTGATATATATGTTTGAATACGTGACAATCCGATTGTTCTTGCTTTATATTTTTGAATACGTGCTTCTGAACACATTGGTACTCAGCTTGTTGTAGCACTGGCTTTGTGAATGCGTGCCTCTGAACAGATATTCCGTCTCAGGGGGATAGAGGTATAGACTAATTATTCGTAAAACAGAAAATCCACAGGAGGCGAAAAAAAATGATCTGTCTGGGTTAGCCTGCGTGGCATGCTTAGGCTGATCCGGATCGATTTACTTTACGCAGTGTCCACAATGTTGGTTTTCTCGTGGAACGTCTCTTATTTCGATGTTTTCCTTCTAATTGTTAATGCAGACTACTCAATGAATATCATATCAGATACACTGTTAAGTCTCTCTCTACTCGCAGACGATTTCTGACGCCTCTGCAGCAGACGGCTTTTTGAAAACATGGTGACAAATTAAGAAATTGCTCAAAACGAGCAATTTCTCCTTTTGCCACACTGTTTTCTACTTTTAGTCATAAGTTATCCATTAAATTATAGAGAGTTTTTATGTTTTGACAAAATATGTTCAAAGTCGTCTGCTGCAGAATTGTCCTATGAGGGAAAGGGTTAACCCTCTCTCTACTCGCAGAGGCTTTTTGTCGCGTTTGCATCAGGCGACATTTAAAAATATTGTGGTAAAAGGAGAAATTGCTCATGATGAGCAATTTCTCTTTTTGTCACAACATTTTCAACTCTTGAACAATTATACTTTCATCTATAGACGCCTAGATGTGGGGTTTTTTCACAGTCGTTAACTAGATAGTTCAAGTGTTGTATGTTGGAAAGGGGGGTCAAAGGATCAAAAATGCATAAAAAAAATGCATAAAGATTGCAATAAAGTTACAGACACTTCGTACCATGAGGTTCAAACACACAAAAATATTGTATCTCATGTCGGGCGATAATTAGCTGTTGAAATTCATTACTTAATTATGAAGGTACGCTGAGTCAGTTAAAAAACTGCAAACTGGCAAACACTGGAGGCTCGGTCGAGCACGTACCATCAGCAAATATTTCTCAAGCCTTTTAATTCCAGACGATTTTAAAACATTTATACGCGTAGATGCATTTACTTAATTGTAAAACGTCAGAAGTTTATCCCAATAATTTGTCTGGGATTACATTCGAGGAAGACTGTCATGGAGTAAGTTCTCTTTTACAATGACCTGACGGTTTTTACCTAATACGACGTTTTTAGATTCGTATAATTTGGAAATTTCGGTATAAATATAATACTTGGGTAATTGTAATTATCCTTTTGAGACTTGAGTTCGAATCATTGAGGGAATGTGAAAGGGCTCGTTTTGAACAATTTATCCATGTTTATCAGAACGTTTTCAAAATTCGTCTGCTATGAATGCGCCTAATGTAGTCTCTGGCAGGGAAAGGATTAAGAAAGTAAAAATTGATCTAAAAGATCATAAAACATACATAATCGTAAACCATGCACACACTAAATGAGTAAGAGGGCTTATTTCCCTCATATATACGCTTTCTGACGCCTCTGCAGCAGACGGCTTTTTAAAAAACATAGCGACAAAAGAAGAAATTGCTCAAAACGAGCAATTTCTCCTTTTCCCACAATGTTTTCCACTTTCAGTCATAGGTTATCCCAGCAGTTATAGAGATTTTCTATTTTTTGACAAAATATGTTCAAAGTCGTCTGCTGCAGAATTGTCGTATGAGGGAAAGGGTTAAGAACGGTGCTTATAGAGTTCCCTATCTGCTATAGATTTAACCTGTGATACCACCGCATCTAAAAATGAAATCCTTGTTCCACTTGCCATATGCTCAACTCTCCACCTGGAATAATGTCGAGTTTTGTTACTTTAAAACAATAAATTTTAAACAAATTACCATCGAGAGACGTGGACGTATTATTAGTTGTAACGTTGAAAAGATCGTGTAAAGATGCGATATTTAGACATAATAAAGGTCATGAACTCCAGATGGTGAACACAATTTTGAAATGTTGAAACTTCTGCAAATATTGCTAACAGTGACAACAAAGTAAGTAATAAGCAGTTCAAAGCTATTTTGGCAGAAAATGTTGAAAAACTGACAATTGAAAGTCATGAAAATGTACACAATTTAGATGTTTATGGTACTGGAAAGTGAAATTATTACTCTGATTTTAATCACCGAATTATGGTTCTAATGTTTCAATGTTAACAGATTTAAAACTTTGACTATAACATCTATTGTCTGGAGTTCAGCACCTTTTAACAGTTAGTACCATTTCTACAGTGCGTATGTTTGTTTGTCCTCAGTGACCACGATCCTTCCAAAATAGTCGTTTATGTCGAAGGGAGGATACGATGAATGTGTTCATTTGTTTGGGAACAAAATTCAATGTTTTTATATGATCTGCTTTATTCTTACCAAACTAAATGTCTTTACTTTTGATTAACACTTTACTAGAATACAGACAGCTTATGCACCAAATCGGAACAATAATGTTAGTGTTGCATTAGAGGAAGAAAGTTCCCGTAGGCAGTAAATGATACTACCTACATTTTAGTCCCTGAATAAAATAACCCCCCCATCAATCTATCTGAATAAACTCCGGGAGTGCTGCCCCGGTCCCCCTAGAACTTGACCTACACGGCATTTCAGCCAGGCTTCGCCCCTGTATTATACAAACTGTTAGCATATACGCTGTAAACAAATTACAGACATGGTTTCGTATAGTAGACATTTGTAAATTCTGAAGGATGCCAGATATACTTGTATAACCATCGTCCAATGCAGTGTGAAGATAATTTTTATATTATTCGTGAAATACTTTTACGAGTTAGACAGTCGAAAATGGTTCGATATTCCAAAAGTTATCTCCCTTGATTATAATAGCGCATGGTTCACCAAGCCATAACTAACAGCTGATCTGGCACTTCAATGGTATCTAAGTCGAAACGGTCGGTTTCCATGAGACATAACAACCGGTAAACAGTAAACGCTTTCCCCCATACAACACATAACTGAGCTGTCCCGCGAGAAAACCAGCATTATGGCCTCTGCGTAATGTATCGAACCAGATCAGCCTGCACAGTCCGCGCAGACTGATCCGGGCCGACACATTCCGTCCTAGGGGGATAGAGGTATAGTGTGATGATTCCTGAAACAGAAAATTCACAAGAGGCGAAAAGTGTCTATCCGGGTAAGCCTGCTTGGCATGCTTAGGCTGATCTGGATCGACACTTTACGGTTCATATGCAGCTACATTTTGACACAGATATTGCAAAGCTTTATAAATGAAAGAATAATTTGTGTATGTAGCTGAAATCATACTTGCTCATTATAAGCAATTTCTCCCTTTGTCACATTCTTTTCAAAGATGGGAATCCGCTGTGGTCGAGTGGTTAGCGTCGGGGATTTGAAACCGAGTGTCCCGGGTTCGATCCCCAGTCGCGGCACTACGGTCATGGTGGAGTGTCCTTGGGCAAGGCTCATTTTCTAGCCTAGTACTGGTTTGTTTACCCAGGGATCATGAATAAGTGAACTGTCGTCGTGATATAACTGAAATAATGTTGAAAGCGGCGTAAAACCCCAATAAAACATTTCAAAGATTATTTGCCGCGAAAGGGAAGGGGTAACTCATTTTAGTTAACGTTAATTATTTTACATCGATTTTGGAAACTGCAAACTTTCAGCTTATATTAATCACGCTCGATAACTAATTTCGACGGAAGTCAAAGTCTATCTTTCAATATATAATAATATATATACAGACGGGCTACTTTCCCAACGCATCATAATTCGTCTGCCGATAGTATCATCTAATTTACCCGTCACAGTTATAACATATACGTCTGATAAATAACCCGGATAACACTCGTCAATTCGTTTTGAACGCTCATTACTTTTACGGACGACCTAAACCCTTTCCCACATTACGTAAATCGGCAGCAGACGACTTTTAACCCTTTCCCTCATACGACAATTCTGCAGCAGACGACTTTGAACGTATTTTGTCAAAACATAGAAAATCTCAATAATTGAATGGATAACCTATGACAAAAAGTGGAAAACAATGTGGCTAAAGGAGAAATTGCACGTTTTGTGCAATTTCTTCTTTTGTCACTATGTTTTCAAAAAGCCGTCTGCTGCAGAGGCGTCAGAAAGCGTCTTTATGAGGGAAAGGGTTAAAAGATCTGCGCAAAAATATGAAAGACCTCTTCAAATGAAAGTATAACTATTGAGTCGAGTTGAAAACATTGTGGCAAAAGGATAAATAGCTCATTATGAGCAATTTTTCCATTTGTCACAATGTTTTCAAAAGTCGTCTGCTGCAGTGGAGCCAGAAAGCGTTTGTATGTGGGAAAGGGTTAACATTTTGGAATCTTTATCAATGAACGTATACGCATTAGATAAGAATGTTAAACAATATGACATTAAGAGAAAGTTCACATCGTTAGCAAAATGATCATTGATCCACAATGTTTTCAGAATTCATCCGCTACATATTCGTGAAAATGCCTCAGCATGTGGGTTAAGGGAAAGAGTTAACATATAAGATGGCTGACGACGTTTGGAAACATTGCTGGAGAAGTATCAATTTCTATTTGTATCAGCCGTTGAATTGTACATGTACTTTAAATAACGCATACAATACTTTATAACATGCATGTTACATTTTATACATATTAACACAAATGTATATGTAAAGTTTTCCTCAAATAAGGGGGAAAGAGCCAACCAATCTATGTCTAGAAAGCAAAACCAATCAAAAATGTAATTTAAAATAGATTCATACAACTAATGATTTATACTTCAGAACCTTTTCATATTCCGGAGTAAGTAATACATTATCATTGATTGATTACGTATTCACACGTTTTTATCTTCTATTTTCTCATTTTATATCCAGTAAAACGTTCATTCCATATCATAAATGAATATGTTGATTCTTTTTAATTTCTGATTGACTTATTGATTGATAAATTGAAGTTAAACGCCGACCTCAATAGTTTTTCAATTATACTGCGGCGACAAGTTCATATGAGCAGTTCCACCAACATCATGGACTCTGCGTAATATATCGATCCAGATCAGCCTGCGCAGTCCGGGCACTCTAATCCGGGCCGACACATTTCTCAGGGGAAAAAAGAGGTATAGAATAATGATTCCTGAAACAGAACACCCACAGGAGTGACTGGAGGTGAAAAGTGTCTACCCGGATTAGCCTGTGCGGCATGTTTAGGCTGATCAGGGTCGATACTTTACGCATAGTTGTTTTTTTGCGGCACGGCTCATATGTCCATGTTTTTCCTTATTACTCTAGACATCACTCTTCCAAAGAGGCTAGCTAACGCCACATACCACGTACTGGAGGAAAGAGAGTATTAATTAACCGGAGTTTCGTCTTTATGGAGCAGGACTCCGCTGCCCTGGCCGAGTACGCGTGTCAGGTTCGGTTCCCAGTCGCGGCGCAATGGTCATGATTGAGTGCCACTGGGCAAGACACATTTTCTAGCCTAGTATTGGTTTGTTTACCCAGGGATCATGATTAAGTGGACTGTCGACGTGATATGACTGAAATAATGTTGAAAACCTCAATACAAAATAAAATATTTAAGGTGCTTAGTAAGGAACTTTAAAATATGTTTTAGTTGCTCCGAACAAACTGAATGCAGGTGAAAAACAACCAGTCAGCACTGAATAAATCATGACGTTCGATGCTCATACGCTTACTTTGGCACTACCATCAATGGAATATATAAGTTTTCTACAGTTGAGGAAGCTTCCGACATGCATTTGGATCAGATAACATTGATGCATAGGCCGATCAGTGTATTCATTTCTCATAAAATCGAGGTTGGTGTCACTGGCTCCATTATCTAGGCAAAAGCTATAACAGCACTTACTTTCAAATGCGTCTGACGGCGTTTGAAAACATTGCGACAGAAGGAGGAATTTCTCTTCTCATGACTAGCAATTTCTCCCTTTGTCACAATGTTTAATTCTCTTTCAATAATCATATCATGTTTTCAAAAAAAATCTAACAATTTTGCCTAAAATGCTGCGAATTTTTTGAATATATGTTGTTAATATATGGGATACAGTTGAATGCATGTTTATCCCCTTTCACCCTTTCCCACATACAACAACATCAAAGGGTTCCGGGCTCGATTCTCGTCAGACCACGTCATAATTTGAAGTCTCCCAAGACACTTCGTTTAAACTTGTTTATTTTTACATCGATTGCGAAACAAGCTTTCAGCTTATATTGATCGCACTCAATACCTGCGTCCTGGAGGCTTTAACCCTCATACGACAATTCTGCAGCAGACGACTTTGAACGTATTTTATCAAATAATGGAATATCTCTATAATTGAAGGGATAACCTATGATTAAAAGTGGAAAACATTGTGACAAAAGGAGAAATTGCACGTTTTGTGCAATTTCTTCTTTTGTTACTATGTTTTCAAAAAGCCGTCTGCTGCAGAGGCGTCAAAAAGCGTCTATATGAGGGAAAGGTTTTAAAAGTACTCGCGACGTTTGTGTGGAAAACCCCAAAAGCGGAAACCCGCTCGTCACGGGATACGAACCTGGGACCTTTGGTACGAGTGGCCGGTACTCTACCCGTGACTGCACCACTTTCTTCTCCAGACATCTTGGAGCGAGAAGTGGTTAAAACCAGGAAGCAAACATTGAAAGGGATCAATATATAAGTTGTAAGAGCGTGTTAGACAATCCATGTTAAATAAATGAGTATCAACTAAACCCAGGATCTCAGGTCTTGGTGTCCGTGTCTATGTTGTAATTAGTTAATTACAAGTTTATTGATAGATAGCTATATTTTATTCAGGAAAAAATGGCAAATACGCCAAACAGACCACCTACATATTATAACATATGCTTTTACAAAGTGACTCAATGATGTCATTTCTAATACTGCTAGTCGCCTCGACGTTTTGTCATTATAAAGCCCACATTGAGAAAGAAGGAATTGGGTTCGACTCCCAAAATAAGAAATACTTTAACAGATAGTAGAAATGGCTTCCCCCATCGATTGTACTTTTGAAAATGACTAATACAACAGGGACTATCTCGTACGTTATGTTTTGGAATGATTGATTTATTGTGGTTAAACAGCGTGTTCAATTATTGTTCAGTGATATCACGGCGGCCAGTTCATCTACCTATGTGTTTCCTGGTTCTCTCACGCCAGTACTCCACACAGTATAGACTGTTATCTAGTCCATTGGTGAAAGACGAGTGTCGCTTGTCTCAGTGATTTTTAACAAACGTCGGAAAGAATGTTGGGCGAGCTAGGATTCGAACTTACAACCCCTGGATTGACAGACCGCGTCGCTACCGATTGAGCTACCGGGGCTCGGCTTATATTTCGGAACTGTGTCAACTAGTTGAGAAGGCAAACAGTAAAGGCTCTGATGAGTCAGTGCCTCCTCACAGTCCGCACATATCTAGATAGCATGGCAAAATAAATTGAATCTCGTCGGGCGATTTGGGGTCTCATTGATTCCGTGACGGGACCACGATAAGGGATATTGACGTGAAACCAATGGGGTTATAGGTCTATGTTTTGTCAAATTCAAATAAGTGACTCAATGTCATGGAAAAAACCTAGCCATTGAGCCAACAGATGATGTGAGATGGTACATGGAGACTAAATATCTTGATTCACAATCAATGTAAAACAAATCAGGACGCAACTGTTATCACTGCTTGCCGCCTCGACATTGTCATTTCAAAGTCCACATTGTGAAAGAAGGATATGGGTTCGAGTTCCGAAATAAAAAAGACTTTAAAAAACATTAGAAAATAGCTTCATCTCAGTCCCCTTGGCATTTGGGTTTTTATTGGGATAATAATGCGGTTGAGGAATGAAGCGTCGATGATAGTATTGAACATGACTTATATATATAAAACAGGGACTATCGTACGCTATTTTTATGGATTAATTGATTGAGGGTGGTTTAACGGCGTTTTCAACTATTTTTCAGTCATATCACGGCCAGTTCATCTACCCATGTGTTTCCTGGCTTTCTCAGTGCTCCACACAACATACTTTCAAGGCTGCTTTTACATATAGACTGTTATCTGGTCCATTGGTGAAAGACGAATGACGCTTGTCACAGTGACTTTTGTCAAACGTCGTAAACAATGCTTGCCGAACTGGGATTTGAACTTACAACCCCTGGATTGACAGACCACGTCGCTACCGATTCAGCCACCGGGGCTCATCTTATATTTTGGAGCTGTGTCATCTAGTTGAGAAGGCAAACAGTAAAGGCTCTGATGAGTCAGTGCATCCTCACAGTCCGCACATATCTAGATATTATGGCCAGAAAAATTGAGTCTCGTCTGGCAATTTTGGGTCTCATTGACTCCGTGACGGGACCACGATGAGGAATATTGACGTGAAACTAATGGGGTTATATGTCTATGTTTTTGTCAAAGGATGCATCTATAGGACTCAATGACATGTGAATGCACATTTTCATCTGAGACTATATACCGTATGAAGATGTATTAAGACCCCAAATCGTGGGTCTAATTGACTTCCAGACGCGATCGCAATAAGGGATATTGACGTGAAAATAATGGGGTTATAGGTCTATGTTTTTGTCAACGGTTGCATCTATAGACTTTAATTACAAGTAAATATACGGACTCATCTGATTCATCATTGTATGTAGATGCATTAAGTCATCAACTCGTGGGTCTTTATGGCTCCGTGACGGAACCACACAAATAAATGTATGTATAGACAATAGGGGATATTGACGTAAAACTAATGGTGTAATTGTTCTATGTTTTTTGTCATCACACACACATATATATATATATATAGGACTTAATTACATGTTATACACAGATTCATCTGTACGTAGACTTAATTACATGTTATACACAGATTCATTTGTACGTAGACTTAATGACATGTTATACACAGATTCATCTGTACGTAGATGCATTAAGACCTTAAATTGCTAGTATTATTGACTACGTGACGGGACCACAACAAGATATATATATATGGTTCTAGTATTTTGTCAAAGGATGATAATGTGACAAAATAACACGTAGACGGACACTGAAGGCTCTACTGAGTCTCCAATTGATGCACGCAGGTACATTTAGACACTAAATTTGCAGGAAACGGCTCAAATGTGTATCCCAATTGTTTATCATGTCCCAACACATGTACCTGGTGTCGTCATAGATATGCAACCAGGTCCCTTTTTACATGGCGCGGCATAAATGATAGCAGCGTTAAATGAGCCGTTCCACGAGAAAACCAACATTGTGGACTCTGCGTAAAGAATCTAAAGTATTGACTCTGATCAGCCTAGGCATGCCGCGCAGGCTAACCCGGACACACACTTTTCGCATCCTGTAGATTTTCTGTTTCAAGAAGCATTATACCTCTATCCCCCTGAGACGGAATATGTCGGCCCGAATCAGTCTGCGCGGATTGCGCACATCACGCAGAATCCATAATGTTGGTTTTCTCGTGGAACGGATCAAATGCTATTCAAACGATGATACTGAAGTACTAGTGGTTCCAGACAACATTCTGTTACCGGCTGTTGTCCGCATTTTAACAATTGGTTAGGGATATATGACACAGGTTGTGCTAGAATGATGTCATTTTAGGAAAAGAGAAACAGTATGTCCCCAAATCCCAAAATAAACCGAACTGTGTCGAAACCTCTTTTCGATACAAAATGCAACAGATGTGATACAAGATATTTTAAAATATGGTTTGAAATGTTTGTTTGTCGGATGCATCAACACAGGGAGAAGATTATGTCGGAAAAAGTGGGCTTAAAATGTGTCTACTTTTGTCTTTTTGTTTGTTTTGAATGCTTGTTTCATGATTACGCCGCTTTGAACACATTTTCAGTTATATCACGGCGTTTCCTGGGTAACGGTTACCAGTACTACAGGTACTTTTATCCTGACATCTGCGAGTCTACATAGCGTCATCTGTTCTGTGAAATCCCGAAAACACTCTCTAGTAAGCTAGTACGTTATGAGGTTTGATTGATTTCCACGACACTTAGTGCAGACAGGCCAACCAAACGTGTTGAGTAGCCAGTCTAATCAACATTGTCGAAGATAAACTTCTCCTGAAACTTTTTTTTCTAACTAAACTTCGGAAGATACTGGCTGTAAAATTGTAATATATCTTTTTGTAATTATGACAACTGTAACGAAACGATAATAACTCTGAAGATAATTTAACGAGAATGAATTGTACATAGTCCTTTCCTGGCGGATTGTATCGTCGAATTTGGCATTTACATAACTCATTTTATATTATAAATTGTATGGATCATTAACGCTGTACGGTGCCTTTCCCTCATACGACAATTCTGCAGCAGACGACTTTGAACATATTTTGTCAAAAAATAGAAAATCTCTATAATTGAATGGATAACCTATGACTAAAAGTGAAAAACATTGTGGCAAAAACGAGCAATTTCTTCTTTTGTCAAAAAGCTGTCTGCTGCAGAGGCGTCAGAAAGCGTCTATATGAGGGAAAGGGATACACGCGACAAAAACTTGTACCATTTATTTTGAGAAATTTCTTGTTGTTATTGAACTAATAAATACATTCTGATAAAATGTGTCACCTTCTTGCATCACGGATAAGCCTGCACAACCACACAGTCTGAATTGGATCTGCACTGCTTGCTAATAAGTCAGAGAAGGTTTCAACAATAAACTTCTGTACAGCAGTATCCATTGCTGATACACGGCATGCATCTCTTTTTCCTCACACATGTAATTAGAACTACAAGGGTTGCTGCAAGATGCGGCAATTGGATGTTAGCGCGGGAATCAGCATTTTATGGCTTAAGAAATACTGTTTGATTCGAAAAACACGAAACTCGCTATTAAATATATGATATAAATATGATAACAATAGTTTTTTAGTTAAATACGTAAAACGAAAACAAAAGTACTCTTTCCCAACGTGTTTACCTCGATCTCTCAAAATTATTTTAAACATTTGTCTGCGCATGCGCGTCCTTTTTTCCCTTTATATATTCTCAAAATTGCAAAATAACTTCGCATTTATGAAAATATTTCCATTTTTCTGTTATAAAAACCCCGGTGGTTCCCAGTGTAACATCATAGACTCCGCTCTGGTATACTCATTGTGTTCAGTTGTGTAACTTCGGGTCGAAGTCAAGAGAAAAGATGGAGAAATGTAACGGGTGACCCGCGATGGCTTAACGCCGGTACACGTTACACTATGGTTTTAATTCACATTTTAATTATAAAAAAACTACTCGCATATAAATAGACTGGTTCACTTATCTTAATCTTCTATTGAAAACTCGAACGACAACCAGTCTAGTGACGAACTGCTACGGAAATATCCGAGAGCTGACGGTAAAATACGGCGCATGCGCAAGCCCATTGCACAAGTGGTAGTTCTAAACACAACCAGTATATACAGTGGTGCTGATGCATCCGCGCAATAATGTTCCTGCAAAGGCGTCTGGATTTTCATTTGAGAACATTTTGAAAAAACCACACAAGACCATGTTAAGCTTGTATACTCTAATATTAAAGACGGTATTGTTTTCGTTTGAACAATTTTAGGGAAAACCCACACAGGACCGTGTTACTATAAATAGTCCGTCCATATGGTTCATATGCTTAAAAATCATAAAGAGAGGCTATTTATAATAACACTTTCTTGTGCGGTTTTTTTTTCTCGATCTTTTCTCGAACGAAAACATAACTGTCATTTTATGATAGTATATGAACAACATATCACCGCACATATCGAAAGTGAGATATATTTTCACTAAGTGAGAAACAAAAGAAATGTTTTCACAAATGGTTGTTAATATTGATGTTCACTAATGGCTGGGACAGTTAGTTGTCCCAGCTAATGGAACTATATATCTCGATATGCCATCTTAGAAAACAAGCGTTCTGGTAATTGTACAGAGTTCTATTAGAATAGGATTGTTATTTCTCAATAATTCATTGAAAAGTAATGGTAAGTATTACTAGTTACACAATTAGTTCTACATGTGGGAAAGGGTTATACACATCGTAGGAAAATATATATGTTGATTTATCTTTCTTCAATTATGAGTAATATTCATTTCATAGAAAAAGAACAACTCTAATTCAAAAGTCAATGAACTTCTGAGTCAACCCTCGATTGTATGTTAAACAATGAACACGATTCATTTTAATGCTCAATTATAAAAGTAAACTTGTCCAACTTTTGCTTTTGGAAGAGTCCATAGTAACTTATAGGCTTATCAAGATAAACATGTTGAAATGAGCAGTCAACAAACAGTGTACAGCCTGCAAAGACAGCGCTTATGGCTTGGCTCCATACGGCACATACTTTATAGAATCGGTTCTAGCCGTGGCATTGTTAAGTGTTCTTTGACACAAAGTGTAAAACATTATGGGAAAAGGGAGGACCATTTCTTTATCCTCAATGTCAGAAGTGGTCTGTGTCTGGGATTGGGTATATGTACAGCACCTAAAGGCACCTCATAGAATAAATGTATCAATTGTCGATATTCGATCACAAAACAGTAATGTATTGATATTCTGTACCAGACCTAACAGTTCGTTTAATATCGCGCTCCATTGAAGCTTAAAGGCATCACGTTGTTAAAGCGTTAACGCTCATCCCGCCCGATCTAAATCGACCGAGTCAAAATAAAATGGAACTTTTTTTTTTATAAAAACTCAATTTAGAGGTATTTTCCATTGCTTTGTTTATAGTTCGTTCATATTGATTGGAGAAGTACATGTAAATAAAGTACTAGTACATTGTTTTAATTAAAATAACATACAAACCTGAATTAATGGGTAAATCTACGTCCCTGGTAATATCTCCATGTGTGCGCATTGTTTTCGAAAGTCGTCTTGCTGATGTCGTATGCACAATAGAAACCTCCAGGTGCGCATACATACATGTGCATGCACCCGCATAAACGACAGACGACCTTCGGAGAGTACAGAATACATCATGGAAAGAAGAGACATCCCCGATTTCTCTCAATTCCGTTCCCCAAATATATTTCCAGAATTAATGAATTAACTGCATATTCGCCATATATCGGTTCTAAATAGGGAAGGGATGATCTTTAACCTCATATAAAAGTGGCGTCTGCTTTGAAAACATGATTTTAATACAGAAAGGAAAAATACGTTAATTTAATCCTTTTACTACAATGATTTCATTAGTCGAATTCGGTCGTCTGCAACCGGTAAAGGGTTAAACCTTTCCCACATTATAATATAAAGCATCTGCTACAGACACCTTTTGTAAACATTGCGGCAAAAGTATTGAGTAAATTCAACTTAATTGACACTTTTCCCACAATGTTTTCAATCCTATTAACTAATCTTATTTAATTTATAGAGATCTTCCATACTTTACAAAGATGTTTCCACCGTCTATTGCAGATTAGCAGTTTTATGAGAAAAGGGTTTTGTGGAACTTTTTGTGCGTGCCGGTTCCCCGCACGAAACTCGCACTCGGCTAATCCGGTTACGGTGTGAGCGTAACAAATGGCGGATAATGGACCCGGCCGGGTACAACTGTGGGGTTTTAATCTCGTTTCCATTCAACTCAATGGAGTACTCAATGTCCACCATTTGTCACAACGCCGCCTTTTTCCTATATGATTAATCAAGTTGAAGTCGTTCCTAATTCATATGTGGATAGATTGATTGATTGATTAATTGCGGTTTGGACTGTTGTGGTAATATCGAGTTTCAGTTTCAATATTAAGTCACAGACTCGCGTACTCGGTGATACATTTTAACCCTTTCCCATATACGACAAATATGCAGCAGACGATTTTAAAACAATCTCAGCAAAAATATCTCTGCAAAGAAAAGCATTGTTATTGACAGTAGAACACATCGTATACGTAGCGATTGGAGAAATGCTTCATCGTGAGGTATTTCTCCGTATAAAGTCGTCTGCTTTAGATGCGTAAAAACTGTCTACATGTTGGAAAGGGTCACTTACCGTTTTACCTTATTTGATATAATTTCTGTTTGAAAAAGGCTGGGTAAAAATGTAACATGTACACATGTATATTATATGGTAGATTTATCTTTTAATAGAAAACATAGTGGGAAAAGTCGTCTTGTGCAAAATAGCCAAATGTCGTCTGTATCAGATAAAGTGTTTATAAGTGTAGAAAGTATATGATAATTCAACACATTCTAGGATTTGAATTTCTGCAAGGCGGACGTTAGATAAACAACTTGGCCAATAACTATATAAGGGAGGTAAATACTACGAAACTCAAGAAATTTAATTGCAAGAGTTATAAGTCTTGATACTATCTTTCATTTACAAGTTATGAAATACGACTTGCAATTGACTTGTTCTTTCATTCATATGAAAGGAACGATTTTGAACAAATCTGTATGTATGATAATTTTGAAAAATGGTGTGGGCAAAATATAAAATTGGTTAGTTAGACATTAGACTTTCTATCAGACATTTGATTCGATATTGATGAGACATTTGCAAATTACAAGATATAGAACCCAACTTCGACGTAGGTCATTGTACATGGAAAACACAAATGTCTAATTGCCTAGTTAGACATTCAATTAGACATTAACAATTGAGATAGTTTGGAACTCAAAATCGACGTAGGTCATTGTAAGTGCAAAAACGAATGTCTAATTGCCTTGTGAGACATAAGACGAGGAAGTAAACAAGTTAAATCTTGAAAAAGGAGTTTTCATTCATTTTCCATATTGTGTTCGTAACTCTTTCATTTATTGGTATAGAAACTATACAGATGAGCCTGTCTCGACCAACCTGGCTCCCTATATATACTCGAAAGAGCACTTCCAATCGTCAGCCGCTTTTTTGATTAGACAAGCGGGTTTCGGGGCGAGGAAGGGAAGATCCACTGGTACCAGCGCGGCTGTCCCGCAGACGATCCCCTCGACTGACGGTTAGACTAAAGGCGCCTTATGTTAGGGGAGCATTTTGTCCAGAGGCCCTTGTCACGCGAGTGGAACGCCGGCTTGAAGAGGTGTGCTCGCCCTGTCAGCACCGAATTTCAGGAGAGCACTCGGGTCCGGGGTTTCTTTGTCACGGGAGTGGAAAGCTCTTTTTTTCACAGGAGTTGAACGCTGGCTCGAAGCGGGATGCTCGCCGTGTCAGCACCGTGTTACAATGGAGTACTCGAGCCCAGGGGCCCTTTGTTGCGAGAGTGGAATGTTTTTTTCCATCACTTAGCAATATTCAGCGGCCTGATGCGCGCGTTTAGAGCGTTCTACTTACGTGACAAACATCAGGCGCAGACGAACAGACATTGAAATCATCAAGTACAAAACATAGAAAATCTCTATGAGTTTCCTAAATATGTATTAACTGTTACAAGAATTACTAAGAAAGTCCTAATTATTTTGGATCACTCCTCGTATATATATATATATAATATATATAAACAGATTTCCAAGTATGATTATCTTTTATCAATATAATTACTAAATCAAACAAATTACATAATCAATCATCAAACTATCTTAATAACTGTAACAGTTATACGAAAAAAAAACACGTAGTCTGGAGTTCCTTCCCCTTATTACTATGTAAAGGTAATAAAATGAAATTATTACTATGACGGGAACCAGACTATAACCAGCCCTGTGTTCCATAGTCACAAAACTCAAAACCTGTTTTGCGAAACCTATATAGGTTTTGTGGATATACCGTCCCTTAGTCGGTTAACCAAACATGTTCTACCTGTTTTCCATTCATAAAACAGGTAGGTTTCGTTCCGTTTGATAGGCAGCTTAAACTGTTTATGTTGTGTTTACTCAGAGACATATAAACACAGAGATAAGCGACACTGGATTTTCAATCGAAATCACGATTCAGTGAACGGGTATAGCCAAAAAAAAAAAAAAAAAGATAATATTGCGTAATATGATCCGTGTATTGAAGGCGCTTTATGTAAAATGAAAAGCGTCTGACGATCCCGATTTTTCACGCGGAATTCCTTGTTTTACTTCGTAGGTTGTATACAGTTCTAAGCGAAGTCTTATTTGTCCCCGTATAAAATACTAGTTATATGTCAGTTGTCCCGTCAAAATTTATCTTTGGTAGTTTAATAATGGAATACGAGAACAATTACACCATTACTCGTAAACATAGTATGATCTAATGTTCACTTTTATGTTTAGGGACCATTATCAAATAATATGTTAACCCTTACCGAGCTGAGACCACCATTTGATGGTCTGACGTGACGTTAGCCCGAGCCGTGCTGAAACCACCATTTGATGGTCTGGCTACTGAGAATCAGTGAGTGGAGTTCATTTGTGAAATAAAAGCATTTCATGCATACATTTCACCGAAAAAAGGTAGATGAAGTATCTTATTTGATAAAAGACTTCATATATTATGTTTACAGAAGTGAATATGGTAAAATTATCACAAAAACAAGGTAAAACGGTGACCTCTAACAAATAATTAAATGTCGGACATCGTAATACGAGATTCTGGAAAATCCCGTAGCGAAATTTGAAACATGAATACATTGATATTCATGCTGCTGAATATGTATTTTGCTGTTTTTTCATGTGGTACGTGTTTTCTTAAAACTTTTTAATTTTGTGATTTGTATCGATATCTTGAACAAAATAAGCTTTTATGACCAAAACAAAAAGTGAAAAAAAGGTGTGTGCTATTTTTAGGACACGTATCTTATCTTATTTACTGAACACAGTGGTTTGAAAAAGTGTTTTATTTAACAATATCATACAAATGTTTCATCCCAGTCTGACATTTATATTGTTTATTCTCTTAAATTTTTGAAAATATGACAACAACGAAGGTTTCTGCTATTAAAATAAACTTATTGTTATGAAAAAACAGTTATGAAAAATGAGTGTCTATTTTTAGATCAGGTATTTGCCTGGCTTCCGGTATAATAAATTGACCTAGTTCAATAATACCGATTTGTTATATTTACAAAAACAAGCTAGCTTATTTTAGGACTTCCATTGCAAGTTTTAAAAGTTTAATAACTATATCTTTATCAACAAGAGGTCGTATTTTACATTAACATTTTGGATTGAAAAGTTTGAGGGCGCCATATTATTCTCAACCAACATTCAACTTGCTGAAATGTGATGCAGAGAGCTATTGTAATTTAATTCAAACTTGTCTTTTCTTCTTCTTAACTAAATTAATGTTCAGTCTTATCAATATAAGAATTCAGCACTGGTGTGTTTTCTCATCATTTGATTTTGAATTTGACATTTTCATCTCTAGTTTATCTGTTCAATTTTTAGCTTACATAAACTGAGCCAATTAGGCTTAAGTCAACAAACTGAAACTAGATAAAAAAAATCTCTTTCTTTAATCAACTTATACCTTTAATTAATCAATCCAAGTAAAAACAAGTGTCCGAGTCACTTTTTAAATGGTTAATCCCACTAGTGCATCCAATTTATTTCTGTTTATATATTATGCAAACTCATAACTGGTGCATTCTTTAAATATAACTAGATCTAGTTTGAAGTAACTTTTTAAAATTTCACAGCAATCCATATATTTCTTTAAAACACTCTTCAAGCCTGTGTAAAGTGTCAAGGCCTTGGGATTTGACCTATAAATAGTCACATGTTGTGTAGGAGCTATGACATCATCAGTGAGTGGAGTGAGATTTTACACAGAATCTATTTAAAGTTAGCCAAGTAAAATTTTACTTCTAAACAAACACTTACAGTGTTTATAATGAGTTTAAATATTTTTGTTCAGTGATTTTAAAATAAGGGGCATTGAAAGATTTGTTTTCAATATTTGTAATTGAAAATATTTAGTAAATAATTACTAATCTTATATATCTGGTATTTCAATTTATTTTAATGGTATAATGATCTAACATGTATATGCAAAAACCAATTCAAATATTATATGTGCATTGTCTGATCTTGATCTACACAACTAAATAGTCCGTCGGTAGACCAAAGCTTGTCCAAGTGATAACTCAACAATGCCTGGACCTATGGTCCATAAACTTAATTTGGAGGTTGGGGATGACCAGTAGACGAACTCTACATATTTTGAGGTCATCAGGTCAAGGTCACAGTGACCTTGAATGCGAAAAGCTTGTCCAAGTGATAACTCGACATTGCCTGCACCCATGGCCCTCAAACTTGACATGGAGGCTGGGCCTGACCAGTAAATGACCCTTATTGATTTTGAGGTCAGTGGATTAAAGGTCAAGGTCACAGTTACCTTGAACCTGACAAGCTTGTCTGAGTGATAAATCAACATTGCCCCAACCCATGGCCCTCGAACTTGACATGGAGGCTGAGGTGACCAAAAGAAGCCCCTATTGATGTTGACGTCATTGTGTCAAAGGTCAAGGTCACAGTGACCTTGAACGCAAAAAGCTTATCCTAGTGATAACTCGACATTGGCTGCACCCATGGCCCTCAAACTTGACATGGAGGCTGGGGGTGACCACTAGATGACCCCTATTGATTGTGAAGACATCAGGTCAAACATAAAGGTCACCGACCTTGAATGCAAAATGTTGTCCGAGTGATAACTCAACATTGCGTGCACCCATGACCATAAAACTTAACATGGAGGCTAGGGGTGAACAGTAGATGACCCTTATTGTGAGATAACTAAACAATGCCTGGAGCTTTAGTCCTCAAACTTGACTTGTAGGTTTGGCCTGATCAGTAGATGGCCCCTTTTGATTTTGAGGTCATCAGGTCAAAGGTACAAAACCTTGTCAGAGTGATAACTCCACATTGCCTGCATCCATGGCCCTAAAGCTTGACATGGAGGCTGAAGGTGACCAGTAGATGACCTCTATTGATTTTGAGGTCATCAGGTGAAAAATTGTCCCAAATATTCCTGGGGGGGGGGGGGGGGGGGGAGGGGGCATAATGTTTGACAAACATCTCTTGTTATGGTCAAAGTTTGATAGACATATTTATGCAATAAGAATTAACTTTACACACAAAATGATGATGACTATCTAGAGAGAGTTTCACAGTTGTCAAATCCTCCCTGCATGATGATTCCATACATATTAATTGGAGGTGATTAGAGCTATGGTCAGTCTGTCAGATATATTTATACTTGTTTGGTGTTTTATGCAACTTACAACATACATTAATTCCTACAGACATAATATGGCGTTGCCTTGGTTTATTACCAATAATGTGCCAAGGAGGGAAGGCTACCATTTCATAGTCTTTGATGTGACCATCCCAGTGATCAAATCACCCAGATAGGAAAAATAAATAAAAAGATTCATGATTTTTAACTCTTTTTTTAAAAAAAATAAGATTCAAGAAAATTGATAGATAGATTTCTATATGCATAGACCTTTCTAGCAGAAACATGTGATGTGCATAACCTTCAGATTGCCCTACATGCACATTACTATAAGTTTGTGCCCACCACTTAACCCTGCAACAAATCTGCAGCAAACAACTTTATACATATCTAGACAAAACAAGAGTTGTCGGAGGACAATATAGCTCGCCTATCAGGGATATCGTCTATCAGGGCCTACTTCAGAACAGTTATAGCATGGGTATAAAGTCCAAAATCCAAAAGTGGAATAATTTAAATTGAATTTACAAAAGAAAGACAAGAATTACGCGTAATTAAATGTCTCACTGTGTCCCCTGCTTTGACTATCAAGGCAAGTGTAAAAGACAAAAAGTAAACAAAACTCTAACATTGAGCTAAACACAATTATTTTTAAACAAGAAATAATAAAAAAAAAAAAAAAAAAATACAAGAAATTTAAAAAAAAAAATTGAGCTGAACACAAAGTTCCAAAATTCAAGAAAAAAAAAAAAAAAAAAAAAAATAATGCTCAAAGTTCAAAAATACAAGAAAATTAAAAAAAAAATGAAATTAATCCAACAAAATATGAAGAAGCTATGCCCAATTTTCAAAATCTAGCAAAAAAAAATGTTTTACCCCAAAAAATATGA
The DNA here is from genome assembly GCA_031761405.1 of Serripes groenlandicus. NCBI lineage: Eukaryota > Metazoa > Mollusca > Bivalvia > Cardiida > Cardiidae > Serripes > Serripes groenlandicus. The sequence goes on from JASEVX010000001.1 coordinate 202,001,880, forward strand.
AAGCCCTAGAACCAGTACTTATTGAGAAAAAAAAAAAATCGAAACTTTAACGTTGAGCTAAACGCAAAATTGAAAAATACAAGAAAAGAAAAAGAAAAAATCCAAATGTTTGAAAAAAATCCATTCCAGAGTTATGGGACTTGACATACAAGGTCCCCTAATGACCCTGAATAAGTGTGTGAAGTTTGAAAGCAACAGCATACACAGTGTCTGAGAAAAGGCCTTGCACGCAAAGGTTTGACCAAATTTCTAAGTCCAAAAAGGGGCACAATTCAGTCAAAATCCATTCCAGAGTTATGGGACTTGACATACAAGGTCCCCTAATGATCCTGAATAAGTGTGTGAAGTTTCAAAGCAACAGCGTACACAGTGTCTGAGAAAAGGCCTTGCACGCAAAGGTTTGACCAAATTTCTAAGTCGAAAAAGGGGCACAATTCAGTCAAAATCAATTCCAGAGTTATGGGACTTGACATACAAGGTCCCATAATGACCCTGAATAAGTGTGTGACGTTTGAAAGCAACAGCATACACAGTGTCTGAGAAAAGGCCTTGCATGCAAAGGTTTGACCAAATTTCTAAGTCCAAAAAGGGGCACAATTCAGTCAAAATCCATTCCAGAGTTATGGGACTTGACATACAAGGTCCCCTAATGATCCTGAATAAGTGTGTGAAGTTTCAAAGCAACAGCATACACAGTGTCTGAGAAAAGGCCTTGCACGCAAAGGTTTGACCAAATTTCTAAGTCCAAAAAGGGGCACAATTCAGTCAAAATCAATTCCAGAGTTATGGGACTTGACATACAAGTTCCCCTAATGACCCTGAATAAGTGTGTGAAGTTTGAAAGCAACAGCATACACAGTGTCTGAGAAAAGGCCTTGCATGCAAAGGTTTGACCAAATTTCTAAGTCCAAAAAGGGGCACAATTCAGTCAAAATCCATTCCAGAGTTATGGGACTTGACATACAAGGTCCCCTAATGATCCTGAATAAGTGTGTGAAGTTTCAAAGCAACAGCATACACAGTGTCTGAGAAAAGGCCTTGCACGCAAAGGTTTGACCAAGCTGGCAACGCGGACGCCAACGCCAACGCCAACGCCAACGCCGGGGTGATAACATAAGCTCCCCTATTTCTTCGAATAGGCGAGCTAAAAAGTGGAAAATCTCTGTGAATGCAATTATAATTTTTGAGGAATTTAAAACAAAAAAATATGTTATATTTCTATCATTGACAGAGGCAGAAAATAGAGTACAACTCATCGTGACAAAAAGAGATGTTTTCAAACATGCTCTGAATGTTTGAAAGGGATTAATGAAATGGAGTTTTTGATAATTCAAAGTATAAGAACTTGGTTTAAAAAAAAAATGGGTTAACATTTTGGCATATGTTCCTTTAATCAAAGTTTATAATTGCATATGTCAAGTGATTTCAAAATGTATTCATGTCTGTTGACAACAGGACACAGTCTATTTCTTCTGATTATGATCTTGAAGTGTGACCTTTACCATAGAGCTACAGCATTGGTTTTGTATGCAACAAAGTACTCATATTGTTAAAGTTAGCAACTATCATGCTTACCAACCCTCCAGATTCAATTGTGAGTCTCACGATTTGAAGGGCGTAACCCCACCCCCACGATCGTGAGGGAGAACTTCACGATTTTCGAAAATCCGAAAATTTAAAAAAAAAAAAAAAAAAAAAATATTTTTTTTTTTTTTTTTTATGATGAGGATAAATGTACTGAAAATTACTACAATTACTACAGTACAGTTGCCTTGGTTTATTACCAATAATGTGCCAAGGAGGGAAGGCTACCATTTCATAGTCTTTGATGTGACCATCCCAGTGATCAAATCACCCAGATAGGAAAAATAAATAAAAAGATTCATGATTTTTAACTCTTTTTTTAAAAAAAATAAGATTCAAGAAAATTGATAGATAGATTTCTATATGCATAGACCTTTCTAGCAGAAACATGTGATGTGCATAACCTTCAGATTGCCCTACATGCACATTACTATAAGTTTGTGCCCACCACTTAACCCTGCAACAAATCTGCAGCAAACAACTTTATACATATCTAGACAAAACAAGAGTTGTCGGAGGACAATATAGCTCGCCTATCAGGGATATCGTCTATCAGGGCCTACTTCAGAACAGTTATAGCATGGGTATAAAGTCCAAAATCCAAAAGTGGAATAATTTAAATTGAATTTACAAAAGAAAGACAAGAATTACGCGTAATTAAATGTCTCACTGTGTCCCCTGCTTTGACTATCAAGGCAAGTGTAAAAGACAAAAAGTAAACAAAACTCTAACATTGAGCTAAACACAATTATTTTTAAACAAGAAATAATAAAAAAAAAAAAAAAAAAATACAAGAAATTTAAAAAAAAAAATTGAGCTGAACACAAAGTTCCAAAATTCAAGAAAAAAAAAAAAAAAAAAAAAATAATGCTCAAAGTTCAAAAATACAAGAAAATTAAAAAAAAAAATGAAATTAATCCAACAAAATATGAAGAAGCTATGCCCAATTTTCAAAATCTAGCAAAAAAAAATGTTTTACCCCAAAAAATATGAAAGCCCTAGAACCAGTACTTATTGAGAAAAAAAAAAAATCGAAACTTTAACGTTGAGCTAAACGCAAAATTGAAAAATACAAGAAAAGAAAAAGAAAAAATCCAAATGTTTGAAAAAAATCCATTCCAGAGTTATGGGACTTGACATACAAGGTCCCCTAATGACCCTGAATAAGTGTGTGAAGTTTGAAAGCAACAGCATACACAGTGTCTGAGAAAAGGCCTTGCACGCAAAGGTTTGACCAAATTTCTAAGTCCAAAAAGGGGCACAATTCAGTCAAAATCCATTCCAGAGTTATGGGACTTGACATACAAGGTCCCCTAATGATCCTGAATAAGTGTGTGAAGTTTCAAAGCAACAGCGTACACAGTGTCTGAGAAAAGGCCTTGCACGCAAAGGTTTGACCAAATTTCTAAGTCGAAAAAGGGGCACAATTCAGTCAAAATCAATTCCAGAGTTATGGGACTTGACATACAAGGTCCCATAATGACCCTGAATAAGTGTGTGACGTTTGAAAGCAACAGCATACACAGTGTCTGAGAAAAGGCCTTGCATGCAAAGGTTTGACCAAATTTCTAAGTCCAAAAAGGGGCACAATTCAGTCAAAATCCATTCCAGAGTTATGGGACTTGACATACAAGGTCCCCTAATGATCCTGAATAAGTGTGTGAAGTTTCAAAGCAACAGCATACACAGTGTCTGAGAAAAGGCCTTGCACGCAAAGGTTTGACCAAATTTCTAAGTCCAAAAAGGGGCACAATTCAGTCAAAATCAATTCCAGAGTTATGGGACTTGACATACAAGTTCCCCTAATGACCCTGAATAAGTGTGTGAAGTTTGAAAGCAACAGCATACACAGTGTCTGAGAAAAGGCCTTGCATGCAAAGGTTTGACCAAATTTCTAAGTCCAAAAAGGGGCACAATTCAGTCAAAATCCATTCCAGAGTTATGGGACTTGACATACAAGGTCCCCTAATGATCCTGAATAAGTGTGTGAAGTTTCAAAGCAACAGCATACACAGTGTCTGAGAAAAGGCCTTGCACGCAAAGGTTTGACCAAGCTGGCAACGCGGACGCCAACGCCAACGCCAACGCCAACGCCGGGGTGATAACATAAGCTCCCCTATTTCTTCGAATAGGCGAGCTAAAAAGTGGAAAATCTCTGTGAATGCAATTATAATTTTTGAGGAATTTAAAACAAAAAAATATGTTATATTTCTATCATTGACAGAGGCAGAAAATAGAGTACAACTCATCGTGACAAAAAGAGATGTTTTCAAACATGCTCTGAATGTTTGAAAGGGATTAATGAAATGGAGTTTTTGATAATTCAAAGTATAAGAACTTGGTTTAAAAAAAAAATGGGTTAACATTTTGGCATATGTTCCTTTAATCAAAGTTTATAATTGCATATGTCAAGTGATTTCAAAATGTATTCATGTCTGTTGACAACAGGACACAGTCTATTTCTTCTGATTATGATCTTGAAGTGTGACCTTTACCATAGAGCTACAGCATTGGTTTTGTATGCAACAAAGTACTCATATTGTTAAAGTTAGCAACTATCATGCTTACCAACCCTCCAGATTCAATTGTGAGTCTCACGATTTGAAGGGCGTAACCCCACCCCCACGATCGTGAGGGAGAACTTCACGATTTTCGAAAATCCGAAAATTTAAAAAAAAAAAAAAAAAAAAAATATTTTTTTTTTTTTTTTTTATGATGAGGATAAATGTACTGAAAATTACTACAATTACTACAGTACAGTTGCCTTGGTTTATTACCAATAATGTGCCAAGGAGGGAAGGCTACCATTTCATAGTCTTTGATGTGACCATCCCAGTGATCAAATCACCCAGATAGGAAAAATAAATAAAAAGATTCATGATTTTTAACTCTTTTTTTAAAAAAAATAAGATTCAAGAAAATTGATAGATAGATTTCTATATGCATAGACCTTTCTAGCAGAAACATGTGATGTGCATAACCTTCAGATTGCCCTACATGCACATTACTATAAGTTTGTGCCCACCACTTAACCCTGCAACAAATCTGCAGCAAACAACTTTATACATATCTAGACAAAACAAGAGTTGTCGGAGGACAATATAGCTCGCCTATCAGGGATATCGTCTATCAGGGCCTACTTCAGAACAGTTATAGCATGGGTATAAAGTCCAAAATCCAAAAGTGGAATAATTTAAATTGAATTTACAAAAGAAAGACAAGAATTACGCGTAATTAAATGTCTCACTGTGTCCCCTGCTTTGACTATCAAGGCAAGTGTAAAAGACAAAAAGTAAACAAAACTCTAACATTGAGCTAAACACAATTATTTTTAAACAAGAAATAATAAAAAAAAAAAAAAAAAAATACAAGAAATTTAAAAAAAAAAATTGAGCTGAACACAAAGTTCCAAAATTCAAGAAAAAAAAAAAAAAAAAAAAAATAATGCTCAAAGTTCAAAAATACAAGAAAATTAAAAAAAAAAATGAAATTAATCCAACAAAATATGAAGAAGCTATGCCCAATTTTCAAAATCTAGCAAAAAAAAATGTTTTACCCCAAAAAATATGAAAGCCCTAGAACCAGTACTTATTGAGAAAAAAAAAAAATCGAAACTTTAACGTTGAGCTAAACGCAAAATTGAAAAATACAAGAAAAGAAAAAGAAAAAATCCAAATGTTTGAAAAAAATCCATTCCAGAGTTATGGGACTTGACATACAAGGTCCCCTAATGACCCTGAATAAGTGTGTGAAGTTTGAAAGCAACAGCATACACAGTGTCTGAGAAAAGGCCTTGCACGCAAAGGTTTGACCAAATTTCTAAGTCCAAAAAGGGGCACAATTCAGTCAAAATCCATTCCAGAGTTATGGGACTTGACATACAAGGTCCCCTAATGATCCTGAATAAGTGTGTGAAGTTTCAAAGCAACAGCGTACACAGTGTCTGAGAAAAGGCCTTGCACGCAAAGGTTTGACCAAATTTCTAAGTCGAAAAAGGGGCACAATTCAGTCAAAATCAATTCCAGAGTTATGGGACTTGACATACAAGGTCCCATAATGACCCTGAATAAGTGTGTGACGTTTGAAAGCAACAGCATACACAGTGTCTGAGAAAAGGCCTTGCATGCAAAGGTTTGACCAAATTTCTAAGTCCAAAAAGGGGCACAATTCAGTCAAAATCCATTCCAGAGTTATGGGACTTGACATACAAGGTCCCCTAATGATCCTGAATAAGTGTGTGAAGTTTCAAAGCAACAGCATACACAGTGTCTGAGAAAAGGCCTTGCACGCAAAGGTTTGACCAAATTTCTAAGTCCAAAAAGGGGCACAATTCAGTCAAAATCAATTCCAGAGTTATGGGACTTGACATACAAGTTCCCCTAATGACCCTGAATAAGTGTGTGAAGTTTGAAAGCAACAGCATACACAGTGTCTGAGAAAAGGCCTTGCATGCAAAGGTTTGACCAAATTTCTAAGTCCAAAAAGGGGCACAATTCAGTCAAAATCCATTCCAGAGTTATGGGACTTGACATACAAGGTCCCCTAATGATCCTGAATAAGTGTGTGAAGTTTCAAAGCAACAGCATACACAGTGTCTGAGAAAAGGCCTTGCACGCAAAGGTTTGACCAAGCTGGCAACGCGGACGCCAACGCCAACGCCAACGCCGGGGTGATAACATAAGCTCCCCTATTTCTTCGAATAGGCGAGCTAAAAAGTGGAAAATCTCTGTGAATGCAATTATAATTTTTGAGGAATTTAAAACAAAAAAATATGTTATATTTCTATCATTGACAGAGGCAGAAAATAGAGTACAACTCATCGTGACAAAAAGAGATGTTTTCAAACATGCTCTGAATGTTTGAAAGGGATTAATGAAATGGAGTTTTTGATAATTCAAAGTATAAGAACTTGGTTTAAAAAAAAAATGGGTTAACATTTTGGCATATGTTCCTTTAATCAAAGTTTATAATTGCATATGTCAAGTGATTTCAAAATGTATTCATGTCTGTTGACAACAGGACACAGTCTATTTCTTCTGATTATGATCTTGAAGTGTGACCTTTACCATAGAGCTACAGCATTGGTTTTGTATGCAACAAAGTACTCATATTGTTAAAGTTAGCAACTATCATGCTTACCAACCCTCCAGATTCAATTGTGAGTCTCACGATTTGAAGGGCGTAACCCCACCCCCACGATCGTGAGGGAGAACTTCACGATTTTCGAAAATCCGAAAATTTAAAAAAAAAAAAAAAAAAAAAATATTTTTTTTTTTTTTTTTTATGATGAGGATAAATGTACTGAAAATTACTACAATTACTACAGTACAGTTGCCTTGGTTTATTACCAATAATTTTCCAAGGAGGGAAGGCTACCATTTCATAGTCTTTGATGTGACCATCCCAGTGATCAAATCACCCAGATAGGAAAAATAAATAAAAAGATTCATGATTTTTAACTCTTTTTTTAAAAAAAATAAGATTCAAGAAAATTGATAGATAGATTTCTATATGCATAGACCTTTCTAGCAGAAACATGTGATGTGCATAACCTTCAGATTGCCCTACATGCACATTACTATAAGTTTGTGCCCACCACTTAACCCTGCAACAAATCTGCAGCAAACAACTTTATACATATCTAGACAAAACAAGAGTTGTCGGAGGACAATATAGCTCGCCTATCAGGGATATCGTCTATCAGGGCCTACTTCAGAACAGTTATAGCATGGGTATAAAGTCCAAAATCCAAAAGTGGAATAATTTAAATTGAATTTACAAAAGAAAGACAAGAATTACGCGTAATTAAATGTCTCACTGTGTCCCCTGCTTTGACTATCAAGGCAAGTGTAAAAGACAAAAAGTAAACAAAACTCTAACATTGAGCTAAACACAATTATTTTTAAACAAGAAATAATAAAAAAAAAAAAAAAAAAATACAAGAAATTTAAAAAAAAAAATTGAGCTGAACACAAAGTTCCAAAATTCAAGAAAAAAAAAAAAAAAAAAAAAATAATGCTCAAAGTTCAAAAATACAAGAAAATTAAAAAAAAAAATGAAATTAATCCAACAAAATATGAAGAAGCTATGCCCAATTTTCAAAATCTAGCAAAAAAAAATGTTTTACCCCAAAAAATATGAAAGCCCTAGAACCAGTACTTATTGAGAAAAAAAAAAAATCGAAACTTTAACGTTGAGCTAAACGCAAAATTGAAAAATACAAGAAAAGAAAAAGAAAAAATCCAAATGTTTGAAAAAAATCCATTCCAGAGTTATGGGACTTGACATACAAGGTCCCCTAATGACCCTGAATAAGTGTGTGAAGTTTGAAAGCAACAGCATACACAGTGTCTGAGAAAAGGCCTTGCACGCAAAGGTTTGACCAAATTTCTAAGTCCAAAAAGGGGCACAATTCAGTCAAAATCCATTCCAGAGTTATGGGACTTGACATACAAGGTCCCCTAATGATCCTGAATAAGTGTGTGAAGTTTCAAAGCAACAGCGTACACAGTGTCTGAGAAAAGGCCTTGCACGCAAAGGTTTGACCAAATTTCTAAGTCGAAAAAGGGGCACAATTCAGTCAAAATCAATTCCAGAGTTATGGGACTTGACATACAAGGTCCCATAATGACCCTGAATAAGTGTGTGACGTTTGAAAGCAACAGCATACACAGTGTCTGAGAAAAGGCCTTGCATGCAAAGGTTTGACCAAATTTCTAAGTCCAAAAAGGGGCACAATTCAGTCAAAATCCATTCCAGAGTTATGGGACTTGACATACAAGGTCCCCTAATGATCCTGAATAAGTGTGTGAAGTTTCAAAGCAACAGCATACACAGTGTCTGAGAAAAGGCCTTGCACGCAAAGGTTTGACCAAATTTCTAAGTCCAAAAAGGGGCACAATTCAGTCAAAATCAATTCCAGAGTTATGGGACTTGACATACAAGTTCCCCTAATGACCCTGAATAAGTGTGTGAAGTTTGAAAGCAACAGCATACACAGTGTCTGAGAAAAGGCCTTGCATGCAAAGGTTTGACCAAATTTCTAAGTCCAAAAAGGGGCACAATTCAGTCAAAATCCATTCCAGAGTTATGGGACTTGACATACAAGGTCCCCTAATGATCCTGAATAAGTGTGTGAAGTTTCAAAGCAACAGCATACACAGTGTCTGAGAAAAGGCCTTGCACGCAAAGGTTTGACCAAGCTGGCAACGCGGACGCCAACGCCAACGCCAACGCCAACGCCGGGGTGATAACATAAGCTCCCCTATTTCTTCGAATAGGCGAGCTAAAAAGTGGAAAATCTCTGTGAATGCAATTATAATTTTTGAGGAATTTAAAACAAAAAAATATGTTATATTTCTATCATTGACAGAGGCAGAAAATAGAGTACAACTCATCGTGACAAAAAGAGATGTTTTTAAACATGCTCTGAATGTTTGAAAGGGATTAATGAAATGGAGTTTTTGATAATTCAAAGTATAAGAACTTGGTTTAAAAAAAAAATGGGTTAACATTTTGGCATATGTTCCTTTAATCAAAGTTTATAATTGCATATGTCAAGTGATTTCAAAATGTATTCATGTCTGTTGACAACAGGACACAGTCTATTTCTTCTGATTATGATCTTGAAGTGTGACCTTTACCATAGAGCTACAGCATTGGTTTTGTATGCAACAAAGTACTCATATTGTTAAAGTTAGCAACTATCATGCTTACCAACCCTCCAGATTCAATTGTGAGTCTCACGATTTGAAGGGCGTAACCCCACCCCCACGATCGTGAGGGAGAACTTCACGATTTTCGAAAATCCGAAAATTTAAAAAAAAAAAAAAAAAAAAAATATTTTTTTTTTTTTTTTTTATCATGAGGATAAATGTACTGAAAATTACTACAATCAGTTTATAACATCAACTTATTAATATTATTGTCAATGAGTAAACGCCCCTTCTTTCAACCAGTTCAAAACAATGAGTGTCACAAGCTCAACTACATGATTACATGTACGTATTTTTCTTCTCCCTATGTCTGGTATTCCATTGGTACCCGGGTTTTTCATTCAAAAGTATGTCTATAAATTAAAATGTTGTTAATATTTTTATTTTCTTGGATGTAATATGAAAGTCTTTGACATAACAGACAACTTGCATGATTTTCTAGTTAACCACAGTTAAAACATATTTTAATATCTAAGCACAGATTTGAAACATGCCAAAATAATACTTAAATGCTAATTATAATACAGTTGAAAATAATCTGTTTAATTGAAAACATTCTCAAAATGAGTCTTTTTAATTATTTTCCTATATTAAATATTGAAAGTATTGTACATGTATCCCTGTATAGTTATCTAAATTCCGTTCTATTGTGAACATTTCTACTGTTAAATTCATGGCGTTGAAAATCTCCCACTTCAAACCCCAATCCCCCACTTTGAGATCATGAAACTGAGGATGAGAAAAGGTTGGTAAGCATGAACTATGCCAAGAACTTTAAAATGTCTGTAGCATTTGACATTGAAATGTGGCATTAACCTGTGAGTCTTATTTGCATTAAAATGAACATTTATACAAAATTATTTGGAGGGAAAAAATGCTTATATTGGTACAAGTTAATGCCCTGACAAGCTTGTTTTAACCTGATTTGACATTTGACCTTGATGCATGACCTTGACCTGTGAGTTACAACTCTAAGTCTTGTATGTGAAACACTGTCTCATAAACATTAACATTAGTCATAATTATCTGAAAATATGTAAGTTGAAGTTGAAAAAATTATGAATAGTTATATTTTCGCTTGTTTTTGAACTTTGACCTTAAAGTGTGACCTTGACCTTCAGCTGTCAGCCTAAGTGTTGCAAATAATAAACTGCCCCATTAAGATAAACAATTGTACCAAGTGATTTGAAAATACATAAATGTGTTAAGAAGTTAAAGAGATAATTGTTTTATACATAATTTTTTCAAAGTCATTCAAAACATCGTCTTTTTAAATCTGCAGGAAACAAATTTAGAAGCTTTTCATGAGCAATTAATTTCAACTCTTCTGGCCTAGGTTTCCATGCCAATATCTTGAAAACATATACAGTTCATACATCACTGATAAAAAACTGTGTCAATAACTCAACAGCTCCATACCTATATGGATGAAATAGAAATCTTCTTTTTTACTCTTATTTGGGTTGCCATGGTAACTGTATCTGACACCATAAAGTCTTCAAGAGTTCCAAAATTCAATTATGGCATCACTAGCCAAATAATTTTCATTTTAATAATTTCTATCAAAAGAATAGCCCATTAATTAGAATAGAACTTCACTTAAAAAGTATTCAAAATTACTGCTCTTTGAAGCATCATTAGAACATATTTAGAATGTTAGCAGGTGCAAATTGATCCTTTTTTCTTTCGATGAGAATTCTATGCAGATACCTTGGCAACATGTTAAACAAAATACATAGCAGATTAAACAAGAAATCAGTTGGTCAGCAGCTCTGCAGCCACTTTTGTGAGGCAGAACCTTCTATTAAGCATGTGTCTAGGTTGCCATGGAAACTGTATCTGACACCATAACGTTTTTATTGCAACAACAGTTCCAAAATTCAATTATGGCATCACTAGCTAAATAATTTTCATTTTAATAATTTCTATCAAAAGAATAGCCCTTTAATTAGAATAGAGCTTCACTTAAAAAGTATTCAAAATTATTGCTCTTTGAAGCCTCATTAGAACATATTTAGAATGTTAGCAGGTGCAAATTGATCCTATTTTCTTTCGATGAGAATTCAACGCAGATACCTTGGCAACATGTTAAACAAAATACATAGCAGATTAAACAAGAAATCAGTTGGTCAGCAGCTCTGCAGCCACTTTTGTGAGGCAGAACCTTCTATTAAGCATGTGTCTAGGTTGCCATGGAAACTGTATCTGACACCATAACGTTTTTATTGCAACAACAGTTCCAAAATTCAATTATGGCATCACTAGCTAAATAATTTTCATTTTAATAATTTCTATCAAAAGAATAGCCCTTTAATTAGAATAGAGCTTCACTTAAAAAGTATTCAAAATTATTGCTCATTGAAGCCTCATTAGAACATATTTAGAATGTTAGCAGGTGCAAATTGTTTCTATTTTCTCTCGATGAGAATTCAACGCAGATACCTTGGCAACATGTTTAACAATATACATAGCAGATTAAACAAGAAATCAGTTAGTCAGCAGCTCTGCAGCCACTTTTGTGAGGCAGGACCTTCTATTAAGCATGTGTCTTGGTTGTCATGATAATGGCTAAGATTTTATAAATGCCAACCTAAATGGATAAGATACAACATTCTATTTCTGCATCACATGCCAAATTATTTTGAGTTCTGACATTTTTCAACAAAGTTACAGCTATTTTAAACATAGGATTGAAAAAAATGAGAAAAATTGAAAACAATTCATCAGTGAGCTGACATAGCCTTTAAAACAATTCAGCATGGTAAGGGTTAATAGGCAAAGCCTAGCTAGGTCGTGTAAAAGCAAGAACAAATTAATTAAGCACTGTCTGTCCCCCATTGAACAAGAAACAAATTAATAGGCAAATTGTAGAAAGTTACAAAAACAGAATTTGAAAAACATATTGAAAAAAACGAAACTTAGCATGCATTTAAGTTTAATTTGTACATATATATCTGTTTTATTTTTTATTAGGTCAGGATTGTAACAGACTGTAAGATTTCCAAGGATGTTGATGGAAAACAACACTAGAAGGCATTGAAGAATGTTCTGATTTATTTTTGCAAATGCCAGTTATTTGTAAACTAGTAATACATATAATTGGAAACTGACTCTTACCATGGTTGATTGAATGACTTGCGCTTAACATTACTTTCAATGGTACTTCAGTTCACCTAACATTTACCCCTGGCTTTCTAGAATAATAAAATACTCCACACAACAATCTTCCAAGGCAGATGGCTAACTTTACATGATCTGGCTGAATGTATAATCTTGAGACAATTTAAGATGAGAACACTATGCATACAGACTGAGAAAACTGTAATTTTTGACAAATATTTTCAAAAGTCCCATTTATAATGATTTATGTTGGAAAGGGTAAAGTTTAGCCCCTTGTCTGATGTAAATTACTTGATTTCTGTGACTAATCCGAATACATTGTCGGAATGGTGTAATTGATCCAAATTGAACATATCCAAAATGAACAATATGTTCCTATTCAACAACATTTTCACTTTGAACACCTATCTCCTTTTCTGGTTTTTAATTTGTAAAACAGCATCAGATTATTTGTTAATAAGTACCAGACTTAGTGTCAACAACAGTTACTGATTATATATACATGTATCTGAAATGTGTTGTTTGAAAAAAATGGATAATGAGCGATCTGATCAATATATTCAATATACATTTTATTGCATAAAACAATAAACAGTATGTTTATAGCAAATAAAGAAATTATAAAAAGTACAAACAGAGAAATGGATTTTCCAGAAGAATTTGCAATAATTTAACATTGTTAGTGATCATGTTAAAATTGCTCTATTATAAAAATATGATGTATAAATTTCGTTAAAACTTTGATATTAGAACGGTTATCAAAGCTGGATCAAACCTTGAACATGTACAGATTCTCAGAGTTATCAATGTTGATAACCATTCCTTTTTCTTTAATTGTTAAGAAGCCTGGATAAAAATGTAATACGTGTTTAAGTAAGACAACTCCCCACAACATAATTGTTTCATGTATACATTGTTAAGTTTTAGTTGCTTCTTTCAAAACATGTACCTGCTGAGATTTGATCTTAGAACTCTTGTTAGACCAGGTGTTTTACCATTAAACTACAGTATAGGTTTTTATTTTGAGCAGCAGTTCATGAAAATATGTGTAATTTTATTACCAGTAAAGTATAAGATTTTTTTTGTTACAATGAATGTATACCAATTTAAATTTTACCATTTCTATTGTATAGATTATACAATTTCAAACAGAAAAATGGATTTCACAATAAATTACATAGAAAACAGATACATTTCTGTGGTATTTCAGTTATATCAGAGGACAGAACCCTTATGTGAGGTCACTAGGTGACTAATATAACTGACATTAATTATGAACTGCCTTATAACCTTTTTCTGTTGAAAAACAGATTAAGTTTAGTTTATTTTTCAACCAAAATGTTTATACAAATTTATTTGAATAAAAAGTATTTTGAGTGTTTGTTGAATTTAAAAAGAGATTGATCCTCTTTATCTACATATTTCAATGCTCAGTTTGTTTTTACCTTATTTGAGTTTGATATAGTTAGTGTACATTGCCCTGTTTCATTGACGGACCTAAATCGGTGACCGTAAAAGGCTTTTATTTTGTACTTGCTCTTCAATTTGAAGAGTTCTATGACATCATTGGTTGTTGTGCTCCCAAGTATGAAAATAGTGCTGTCAATAGATGTTGAATCATTTTTAAATGTTGTTTGAATACATACATGCAGAGTATTTAAAATAACCTAGTGAAAATAATGTTTAAATTCTTAGTACCAAGTTTGTCCAATCTGATCAATAAACACATTTTGGATAAAACAAAAACAAAATGAAACTACTAGAAATTCAGCCTGTTGAAAGAAAAGTAATGTGTTTTACTGATAGCCCCCATATGACATCATTTCTTTTAAACAATCATGACTCATTTGAGTTTGATCAATAAACAAATTTTGCTTAAAAAAAAGATGAATCTACTAGAAATGCAGCCTGTTGAAAGACAAGTAATGTGTTTTACTGATAGTCCACATATATATGACATCATTTCTTTAAAACAATGGACTCATTTGAGTTTGATCAATAAACACATTTTGGATAAAAAAAAAAGATAAATATACTAGAAATTCAGCCTGTTGAAAGAAAAGTAATGTGTTGTATTGGTAGCCCACTTATAACATCATTCCTTTTAAACAATGGACTTATTTGAGTTTGATCAATAAACACATTTTGGATGAAAAAAATATGAAACTACTAGAAATTCAGCCTATTGAAAGAAAAGTTATGTGTTTTACTGATAGTCCACATATAACATCATTAGACTCATTTGAAGGCATGAAAGTGTTTTCCTCTCTTTCAGGTTGGAGGATATATGACTTAAGACATTTACTATGTATACCCCAAAACCAGGGTGAACTGATTTTGGTCATACTTTCATGATTTGACAAAGACTAGGTCATAGACATAAACTGTTAAACTGTACAATGTAAAAAAATAATGTAAATTGAAGGCAAATAATTTGAAATTGACTGTAGTTTTGTTTGTTTGCTACATTTACTGCAATAAATAGATAAACGTCTTAAAGTCAATACAACTAGACAGTCGAAGATATGATAGTTTAGCTATTTTCTTGAGTGGAGTCAACATTTGACAAGACGGCTTCGGCTTCAAATGACAGATACAGACAAAAACGATACACACCATGTGACGTCACGCGATGTGACGAAAGCATCGTGGAACGTTCCCAACAGATACTAAACAAATAATTTAGAAATGAAGTTATATTTTTAAGCAAATTATTGATATAATAAATATAGCTTACCTTGAAATGAAGCTATGCGGATACAGAAACAGAATTGTTCGTCCTTTTCAGTTAAAATAATATCCGAGGCCAGTGTAACGAACGATAACTTCCGTTGACATATTTACAATTATTTTCAAGTGTTTATTGCTTCTCTATATTGCAAAGATATAAAATCCATGAAATAATGATGACAGGTACAAAAGAATAGTCGACTTAGCCTTCATAAAGTCCTTCCAGTGAATGAAATCCATTTGTGACGAGTCATACTATCTTTTCCTACCATTCCTGTCGTTTTCCTTTTGTTATTTATTTATTACTTGCCTTACAATGACGTTACTTTTCGTTGCAATGACGTCACATTTGGATGTGTTTACTTCCGGTTGAGAAAATATTATTTTAAAAATAGAAAACGAGTGCAATTACACGCAAATTATCGCATATCAGATTCCTTGTTTTCATTCCTTTATCGAGAAGGAATTTAATTTAATTTTTCTCTCTAGTTCTAAGTATTTTTTGATTTGTCAAAACATACGAATATCGTGTTTATGGGTTTTACCGGTTACGAAATGAATAGGTTACGATAATTTGTCCGTCCAGTAAGACCGGAAGCAAAATGGCCGAAAAAAAGTGCTATGGGGTTGAGATTTGATATGTGAAAAACAGTAAGATTGTACTGAATTCTCGTTGTTTTGATCTCGTATGATGTGTTCTTACGTGTAACCTATAGGCGTGCTTCGCTCGAGCCTTTGGCTCGAGCTTTCACACGTAATATACAGCTAATTAATGATGTAAGACGAGCACATATAGATTGTAAGCAATTTCTCCTTTTGCCACAATGATTTCAAAAGTTTTTTTTGCTGCAGTGCAGAGGCATTAAAAAGCGTATACATAAATCAAACATTGTGAATACGTTCATAGAATTGCAGGTTGACAACCTATCAACATCTAAAGTAAAGCAGAGACATATAAACACATTATAAACACATTATATGTCTCTGAATAAAGAAGAAACAAACAAATGTAAAAATGAATCAACAAATTCCCACATACAGATGTTCTCTGATACTTCTTCAGGCAACTTTTGAAAACATTGTAGCAAAAGGAGAAGTTGGTCATTTTGATACATTTCCCTTTTTGAAACATTGTTTTCATCTTTGTTCAAAATATGATCAAGATCATCCTCGGTACCCAGGCTATTCATAACACATATGATACCCTGGGCAAATTGGCTAGCGAAACTTCGTAAAGCGTGCACCTCGATTTTCTCCGTAACTACGAGGGGTGTTCGGAAAGTGTCGGGACAAGTGCCGTAACATTTTTTTTTAAATATGCGTACACAATTCTTTCAACATACATAGCTCTATATAACTAGCGTCTTATTTTTAATTTTGTAATTTTGTTTTTGAAAATGAATAAATGGTATATAAAGCTATGTATGTTTAAAGAATTGTGTTCAATTATAAAAAAATAAGAATGTTAAGGCACGTGTCCCGATACTTTCCGAACACCCCTCGTACACTGTTATTACTGTACATCGCCTGAAATTTGTAGCATGCAACCAATCAAGCGGCTGGATTTCACCTCATGAATTATTCATGACTACGAAGTTTCGCTAGCCAATTTGCCCAGGGTATCATATATGTTATGAATAGCCTGGGTTCCGAGGATGGATCAAGATATACATGTCAAAGTTGTAACGGCAAAATTCATCTAATATTTTGTTAATTAACATTACAGCAAACAACTATAAGAAATCAGATGCTGGTCAGATTTCACAGAAAACAACAACATATCAGGTGGAAAGCAATAGGTTAGATGAAGTGTTCCCTGAAGCCTACACTCAGAGTTCTTACAACCTTGTAAATGATCCCCTGTACAACTTCATATGTGACCCAAACGAAAGAATTGCAAAGTACTGTCAGACGGACAAAGTGAAACTTTATTTCAACAGTGTAATGGACAGGTGCTTCAGTACCCAAAGATATACATGTAGCACAACAGGTGAACGCGAAGTGCTAATGAAGAAAGTGCACAGTGTCAGAACTGATTTAAAGGGATATGCTCCCAAATGAAATTTAAATACGATTTTACTGAAATTTTGTTAAAATGACCTTTAAACCTTAATTAACAAAATAACAAAAAGAAAATATAGGGTCACCAGGTTTATTTTTTTTTTACAGGCTCCTGAAAATATGAGGTTTTATATATTTTTCTACATTTTGGTCGAGAAAAATGAAATGTTCTATTAAGACTAGAGATGTCTACTTTCAGATATATTTTGCAATTTGCCATTGTCTGACCACTAGGCCAACATTTTTTTATTTTCTGTTTTACGAGAATGCCTGCCCAATTTTTTCCAAAAATGAAATAAAATAAAACAGTTTTGAGTTTCATTTTATTTTTTTATTTTTTTTCGACCTCATTATTTGAGTTGAATAGAAATAAAATAGACAATATTTTTGAGAGAAACACAGAAAATCATGGTCTATCAGAGGTTTAAATAAAGCGTGTTATTCTGTATTTCTAACATTCTAAGCATTTGTTTCAAGGTTTCCCCAGAATTTGTTAAACACACTGTCGGAGTACCCCTCCCGCTTTTGCAATTTGAACGTTCATCTTGTAAGATGATAAAACTGCATTTTCTATCACTATTATGTAGTTGTAGTAAAAAAAAAGAAATGTTGCCTTTTTATTGTTTTATTTTTATTTTTTTGGTAGCGTGCTCAATAAAGAGTCTTTTATTTTTATTTTTATTTCGCCCTACCGACCCAAATTTTTTACAAAAAATCTCGTAAAACAGAATATAAAACAAGAGGGCCAAGATGGCCCTAAATCGATCACCTAATTGATAGTAAATTAGTAGCAAATATTTAACTGCAAATATCTTGGAAAATTTTATCAGGGAATGCAAATGAAACTGCAAAGGAGTGGACACTTCTCAAGAAACAGCTTATCAGTAAAGGCCATTTATATCTTGAAATCTAACAAGAACTTTAATAAGAATGGAATTATAAAGTTTTTGTCATTTTGCACCTTTCCTGATGCCGCCTTGCTGCCCTGTTTTTCAACGAAATCAATATGGCTTCAACAGTTTATTTAGAGGGTCACTTAAGGAACATTTCTACCAAATTATCTTGCAATCGCACAAGTAGATAATGGAGGAAAAGGATTTTAAAATTTGGGTATTTTTCTCACTTTCTGATGCCGCAGCAACCAAAGTTATCAATGGAATTTAAATCTTTGAACAATTTTGAAAGAGGACCACCAAAGGAACATTCTTGTGATGTTTTGTGGAAATTGGTCTATTGGAATGGTAGGAGTTGGTTGTCATTTGTAGCTAAAAGTTCAATTTACCCTTTTTGTGACGACGCCTGGTTGATATGATTGTGTAACCAATCAAAACGGCTTAAACAAATTAAATACAGGATCATTACAGTAAGATTCGTATTATATTTTCTTAAAATCAGACAAACACTTTCATAAAAAATGGAATTTTCAAATTTTGTCATTTTGCCCCTTTTCTGATGCCGCCTGACTGCCATGTTTTTCGACCAATCAGTATGGCTTGAACACATTTTATAGAGGGTCACCCAAGGAACATTTCTACCAAATTATATTTGAATCTGACAGGCAGATTCGGAGGAGAAGATTTTTAAAGTTTGGACATTAAATCGATCACCTGATTGATAGTGTATGGTGAGTGTAAGGAACGACAACTCTGCGAAGGAGATTGCCCTTGCATAATACTCTGCCAAGTGTTACCTCCCTTAGACCATCAATCTAATAACCATGTCATTTGAAGCAAAAAGTTAATTTTACTCCTTTTCTGATGCTGCTTGGTTGCTATGCCTTTCAACAAATCAATATGGCTTGACAAAGTATGTAGATGATCAATGAAAGAACATTTCTACAAAACTATCTTTAAATCAGACAAGCACTTTTATAAGGATACTTTATTAAAGTATTGTCATTTTGCCCCTTTTTTGATGCCGCCTGACTGCCATGTTTTTCGACCAATCAGTATGGCTTGAACAATTTTTATAGAGGGTCACCCAAGGAACATTTCTACCAAATTATATTTGAATCTGACAGGCAGATTCGGAGGAGAAGATTTTCAAAGTTTGGACATTTTGTCCCCTTTCTGATGCCGCAGCAACCAAAGTTCTCAATGGAATTTAAATCTTTGAACAACTTTGAAAGAGGCCAACCAGAGGAACAGTCCTGTGATGTTTCACGAAAATTGTCCTTGGAGTTTGGGAGGAGTTGATGTTTAAAGCTAAAAGTTAACACCGGACGGACGACGGACGACGGACAAAAAGTGATCAGAATAGCTCACCTTCAGCCTTCGGCTAAGGTGATCTAAAAATGTTGGCCCTATGATATAACATTAACATCATATCTCGGTCTAAAAAAATATATTTTGAAACAAAACCTTGAAGAAATTGAAAAAAATAACACGTAAATTTTGGATTTTTTGAACAAATTATGCATAAAAACATAAAAAAAAAAAAAATACCAATAAGAACTTGTTCTTACTTTATATTGAGCAAGATTATTTCATTAGCTATCCATAAATGCAAAGAAATATATGTGTCACCGTGCTTATTTTCAAAATAATCACAAAAATATATATGTATGTTACAAACAATTTTTACAAAAAATGATCAAAAATCAAGATAAAATTCAATGGCAATACTTTGACTTGTCATGGCTGTCTATAGCTGGCAAAGAATAATGAAATCAAGGCCTCATATTTGTAAATGTGATCAATTTCAACATTAAATCACATGAGACGATTCTTAAATGTACCCACAAAATAGGGTTTAGTGAAGCAATAAGTGAGATATTGAGGGAAAAAGAGTAGTTCACCCCTTCTTATCTGCACCTCATGAAGGAAAATTGTTCTCATTGTTTTACCCTCTGTTCTTGCCTGGTACAACCACATCTTGACAGGATGTGGCAAATATGTTGTCCCTTTTCCCCCATATAAACAATATTTGATACATCATGGCTTTTGAAAACATAGTGAAGCAATAAGTGAGATATTGAGGGAAAAAGAATAGTTCACCCCTCCTTATCTGCACCTCATGGTGGAATATTTTTTCTCATTGTTTTACCCTCTGTTCTTGCCTGGTACAACCACATCTTGACAGGGTGTGGCAAATATTTTGACACTTTTCCCCATATAAACGACATTTGATACATCATGGCTTTTGAAAACATAGTGAGAAAATGTAAAATTGTTCATAATGAGCAATTTTACCTTTTCCGAAATCTTACAGTCTGTTAAACGAATGAACGCCTGATCTTATAAAAAGTAAAACAACATATATACTTATTGAACTTAAATACATGATATGTTTGGGTTATTTCGATATATGTTTTTCAAAATTCTTATAACTTTCTACAATTTGCCTATTAATTAACCCTTCCCCTCATATAGACGCTTTCTGACGTCTCTGCAGCAGATGGCTTTTTAAAACATTGTGACAAACGAAGAAATTGCTCAAAACGAGGAATTTCTCCTTATGTCAGAATGTTTTCCACTTTTAGTCATAGGTTATCCATTCAATTATAGAGATTTTCCAATTTTTTACAAAATATGTTCAAAGTCGTCTGCTGCAAAATTGTTGTACGACTATGTGGGAAAGGGTTAACTTGTTTCTTGTTTGGGGACTGACACTGCTTAATTAATTGTTCTTGCTTTCACACAACCTAGGCTTTGTCTATTAACAATTACATATGTATTAATATCACTCCATTTTGTAACTGTATGGTCCAGGTCCTTTCTAATTTTAGACAGTGTTGTTGTGTTGTCATTCATTATTAATGTTTATACTCTTTCACCCTCTTTCTTTGATATAATCTACACCAACATCTGATTCCATAGCGTTAGCACAACATGACCATTTTTTTTAACACATTTGAGATGGAGTTTTTTCATATTCAGATTTACTGCAGGTTTGGCAGTCAGATACCTGTACAGCAAATACGCAGACTTTCTCAGAGGTTTTGCCGAAGAGTGTACCCACACCTGATTTACTGTCATAAGCTCTACTGCTGCCGTGCTTCTTCTAACCCATGTCATACTTGAAAGTGACCTCCCTGGAGATTTCTGAATTATCCGTGGGCACCCTGAAACAAATATAACTTTTATGTCAACAATCATATGAAGGGGAAAATATCAGGGAGTAAAGCCCCTATTCAAGAAAACAGAGATAGAGAAAAAAACAAGAGGGCCTAGATGGCTCTAAATCTATCATTTGAGTATAGTAGCAAATGCTACTTCTTATAAAGGTAAAAATTTGACAAAGAATGGGAACGAACTGCAAACTAGACAGCTAAACTATCTTGAAATCAGACGAAAACATTAATTGGAATTAAATTTTAAAGTTTTGCCAGAAAACGCCATGATATAACTGAACCATTGTTGAAAGCGGCATTAACCCTTTCCCTCAAATACAAGCTTTCTGACGCCTCTGCAGCAGACAGCCTTTTGAAAACATAGTATTTTCTCCTTTTGCTACAATGTTTTCCAGTTTTAGTCATAGGTTATCCATTCAATTATAGACATTTTCTATTTTTTGACAAAATATGTTCAGTCGTCGGATGTAAAATTGTTGTATGAAGGAAAGGGTTAAACACCAAGCAATCAATCTTCAGAAGTTTTTGGAATCTTTTGAAATCCTTTTTTGAAAAAGAAGCAATAATTCAGAATTTCTCCTTGAACCAAAATGTTTACTATTCTTAAATATTTTTAAACTTTTGAATGCAAAGAATTTGAGGGCTATGTCATACATCTGAAATACTGTTGAAAACAACATAAAACACAAAACAGTGAAGATATCGAATGATGAAAGAAAACTTACTCCCAAAAATCACCTTGCCGCACAGGAATCTCTTGCCACATTCTGACTGTGTGGGTCAACTTCTTCCCGTCGTCTCATCAATGCTGTGTGGTGAAGGCATTTTATTTCCATTGTCGCCATTAGCCCATTCATCTGCCTGTAAGTAACTATGTTAAGCCTGCGTGCATGACACCTGTAAAACAAAACATTGATTCTTATAATTCAGCTGTTATGAATAATCAAATGATTTAATGACATTGGAATTCTGCATATCTACCAAAGTATTGGAATCTAAAATATTACAATGTAAATATAATAACAAATGTCATAGATCTATGAAAAAAAAAAAATTCTGATCAATTATTACATTCTCAAAAACTATGTTTTCAAACCTGTCAAATCAGTATTTCATCATTCACCATCACATACACCGATTTAATTTTTTGACCTTGCAAACAATAACAAGAGGCCCATGAGGGCCTATGCTCTACTGGTATGGTTCTTTGGTCATTTTCAATCCAGAGCATGTATGTATGGTGAAGATCGGATAGTAAATGGAGGCTCTTTTGTGTTCACAAGCTGTATTATAGCAATTTTTACAATTTCATGGACCATAATCCAGTCTTGCATGGGCGGATCTGGCTGATTTTCAAAAGGAACCAAGCTCTCATCAATATTTAACTACTATCTAAGTTTGGTGAAGATCAGATAGTAAATGGAGCCTCTATTGTGTTCACATGCTCAATTATAGCAATTTAGACAATTTCAAGGGCCATAATCCAGTCTTGCATGGGCGGATCTGGCTGGTTTACGAAAGGAACTGAGCTCTCATGGATATCTAACTACTGTATCAGTTTGGTTGAGATACAATCAAAAGTGAAGACTATCGTGTAAACAAGCTCTTTTATAGCAATTTTGACCATTTCAAGGTTTTGGAAAGGAACTGAGCTCTCATGGATATCTAACCACTGTATAAGTTTGGTTGAGATACAATCAAAAGTGAAGACTGTATCGTGTTAACAAGCTCTTTTATAGCATTTTTGACCATTTCAAGGGCCATAATCCAGTCATGCATGGGCGGATCTGGCTGGTTTTCGAAAGGAACCGAGCTCTCATGGATATCTAACTACTGTATAAGTTTAGTTGAGATACAATCAAAAGTTAAGACTGTATCGTGTTAACAAGAAATTGTTTACGGACGCACGCACGCACGGACGACGGACAAATCGCCACGACATAAGCCCTTAGCTAAAAACACTAAGATAAATCCTTTCCCTCGTACAGAAGCATTTCGACGCCAGACAACTTTTGAAAAACATTGTGGCTAAAGGAGAAATTGCTCGAGTCAAGATGAGCAATTTCTCCTTTTGCAAGAATGTTTTCCACTCATACAGACAAACAGAATATATTTTGTTGTCTTTGCATACAATAAAGACACTAATGACTAATGTAAATCCTTTCCGATATATCAGGGTCTTAAGACCCTGGATATATACAGACACATTTTGACATCTGTGCAGCAGAAAACTTTTGAAAAACATTGTGAGCAATTACTCATTTTGCAAGAATATTTTCCAGTCTTTTTAATAACAATTTCTTCATTTGTTTAAATTGTTAAGATTTCCTGAATTTGTAAAATTGTCTAGATGTTTTCAGTCGTCTGCTGCAGATTTGTTGTATGTGGGAAAGGGATAATGTTCTTCTTACAAACCTATCATATATGTTAAAATCATATGAAAATGTGTTTCTGGAGTGTTAAAAATATGTAAACCCACTGAAAAAATTACTTTATATGTGAATACTAACCAAGAAATGTTAATGTCATAAATTGGCATTCCTTTCTCATTTTCGTCAGGTGGGATATGGCTCTTTCCAGTTGTCTGCGAGTTGACTAATCTTCAGTCACAGGCAATATATAACATGCTGGCATATTCTACATGTTGTTCTCTTTCAATTTTGAGTAAGAGAAAAGGCATTGAACAGTTTCTGCAGGCTCTAAGATGGTCAGCTAGATGTCTCAAATCAATAATTCTTCGCCCATTACCCCACCCACTTTTCATGCCTTCAACTGTGTGTTTGTCTGTCTCGATTTCGCCTTCTTCATATTATTGGGATCTTTCTCTGCCTCTAAGCGAAAGCTCTAGAAGTCTTGCCTGTCTACCTGCTTTCACAAACTTTCATTTTCATCTACGTTTCATGTTTTTACTGATTGTTGACATATTAATCTGAAGATTTTTCACAACCGGAAATTAGAAGGGGAAGTAACTCATGCTAGAATTTTAGAAAAGTTGTACTTCCCCGATTATGGTTCTTGGTGCCAAGATTCTTATCTCTCAGATGGCGTATGATATGGGCGAGTATCCCTTTAAGTGTAATTGAGCAGGGTATTCAGGTGTTTAGAAATTGTTACAGACACTGACATAACAGATTTGGACATTGAATGTTTCATTCAGGATATGATCATGGACCTAATTTGCGAGATATTTAAAAAACGCATCAGCCTTGAAAAGAAGACATCAGCAACAATTGTGCCATTGACAGAAGCCTATAATAAAGTATTATACTACATATCAGGGTACATCATCAAAGCACTCCAGAAAAAGTATTCAAAAAACAAAAAGGATAGAGACGCCAAGCTGGATGCAGTGAATGGAAATAATGTCAGTGAACCCACATTTACTAAAATATTTTCAAGTTGGTATGAGAAGAAGAATCGTGGTGGGCTTAAAAAACCAAGTGACAATATGTTCTTTTTGGTGAGAGAATTCGAAAATATAGCCAGAAATTCTAGTGATATGCAGTTATCAGAGCTGAAGGAAACTATATTAGACTCCTTTATGGTTGGCCATTATCAGGGTGAACTTTTCCCAACCAGTGAAGATGACATGGAGACCTCTCAGTCTGGTTCATACATTGAAGACATGGTTGTATTGTTTGTAAATATTCGTGGTTTCGCTCGTGCGAGACATTTGCAGAGAATATTGAATAAAGAAAAGTCAAACGGAAAACAAGGAAAAGCCTCGTCCAGCTTAAGGTCAACTTTGAAAGACTTGTCTAATTGCAGGCAGTGATAATATGCCAATTGTTCTGGTTTTATCCTGTAATTCCTTTCCCACATATAGACGCCTTTTGAAAACAATGTGTCAAAATAAGAAATTACTCAAGCAAGCAGTCCTCCTTTTTCCACAATGATTTCAAGTCTGTTCAGTAACGTTACCTACATTATAGAACTTTTCTGTGTGTTTGCCTCGTTACTTTCAAATGTTATATGTGGGAAAGGGAATACAATAAATCCATAGCAGATTAGTATTATCAATTCCAAAATATAGTGAATCTCTATCAATTAATATTTTTTTGAAATATTTATGACAAATTGTGAAATTACTCCTTTTGTCATAATTATTTCAAAAATCGTCTGCTTCAGAGGCATTAGAAAGAACCATTAAAGATTCCCAAATAAGTTATGTGCTGATCTTCTCTTTAAAATTCTTTATATATATTACCATACATGAAAATAAAAAATAATGGTAGTTTCAACAACATCTCAGTATCACTGTTTATTAACCCCTTTCCAAATATAAACGCTTTTTGACGACTCTGCAGCAGCCAAATCTTGAAAACATTGACAAAGGGAGAAATATCCCAAAACAAGCGATTTGTTCTTTTTACACACTGTTTTCAACTTTGTTCAATTATGAACATATATTTACTAAGACGCTTTTTGAAAACATATGGACAAAAGAATATGTGTAAAACTAGATAATAGTACACCACTTTCAACAATATCTCAGTTATATCACTGTTTATTAACCTTTTTCCACATATAGCCGCTTTTTGACGCCTCTGCAGCAGACAACTCTTGAAAACACTGGCAACATAAATTCTACAGATTGCATACCACAAAGTACATGTATCTTATACTATTAGTTTTTGAACGCTAGCCTTATCTAAGTGTTTTTCTCCGTGGCACAGGGGAATTATCAATGCAATTAATATCATTATGCATACCACCTGAACAATTACCAGACTTTGAAGGCAGTGCATGGGCTTGCACTGTCCTCAAAGTGGTAATTGAGTTCTGTATATCATAGACTGATGGGTTATTATTAGCACCACCCTTATTCCTGTAGTGTCCAAAGTGTTGTTCTAATGGATCCTGGTTAAAGGAATGTGTCAGGACAAACTCAGCACCTTGAGATAGCATGTACCTCACACAAGAACAGACAGATTGAACTGAAATTTTGATTCCAATCACAGTCTGTCTGCTGATTTGCATGGTAGACTTTTGCACTTTGGTAAAGTTTCCATTCCTATTTTGAACACTGGTTTCCCATGAGTCAAAATAGTCAAGAAACTCCCCCTCTAAATAGTTCAGACGTTCATCATCTACACTCCTGTATGGTTTCAAATTTTTGTTTCTTTTATTTCTGCCCTCAGTCAGACTACGCACATTTAAACAGTCAAAAAATTGTTGACATGCCGTATGAATTTAACTGTTTCTTCTACATCCTGTCCATAAAATTCTTCTAAACCGATGGCAACACTTTCACTCATTACTTGGGCAGCCAGAGAAACCTTCATGTAACTAAAGCTTACAAGATCAATGTGCTTCCTTGACAATTTAGGGCACGGGTTGTACAAATTTCCCTCGCACTGTTCCTCAAACAGTTTAACGATGTGAAGCCACGAAATGTCTTTCCCATCTCTCCACAATCTTCTTGAAGTCTTATGTGAATAGGAATTGCTGAAATTGTTTCTAAGTGTTTTAAGAAGATGTGGGACATCAGAAATAAAATAAATGTTTCTACTCCTATCATACAAATTTGTGGTCTTGTATACCACATCATTACCTGTATAATGCAGCGAAAAGAAACGTCTGTTCGGTGACGCGCCATCACAGGTCCAAAATAAAACTTTAAGTTTGATCTGCCTTTCCACTAGCGACACTGTTTTCCATATAATTGGATATATAAAGTCGGCAGTTATGCTGTTAGTTGCAAAAGCAGCCAGAGGAAAGCACCAGCTTGCGCACAAACTTCTTAACATTACAACCATTACATATTTCGCGACTGTATTTGGTGCTCCTTGGTCAATCTTCTCAAACTCGAGCATTTGATTACCTATATCCACAAGGTTGCAGTAACCTATCAGCTCTCCAGAGTGTTTGTCATACACCAGGTCTTCCCTTATTTTAATTTCATCAAACAGTATGCCCACATACCGCCTCCATTCAGCATCAAATAGTTTTTTCTTATTTGCTTCATCTTTGGCGAGTTCAAAAACTTCTGATTGAAAACCAATCTTTCCTTTAATATAATGACTGTAATCAAACAGTGTGCGGGTTGAGGGGAGATTGATAAAACCAGAATCACTTATAGCATCAAAGGCTTTTGCTGACTTTTGACGTATGAACAAGCACCAACGGATTATCATTGGATGCCAACGCATTCCTCTGTTATTCGATTTACTGGCATGTAGATGTTGTTGTTCCCAAAATAAACGTTGCCGACTGCTTCCATCAGGAAATGCCTTTTCAAAGTCACTATTACAGCAGTTCATCAACTCTTTCAACTCCAGATTTTCACTTTCTTTAACTTTAACACCATCCATTCTGATATTATTTTGAAATTCTCGTTTTAACTTCCATAGTTCACTTTGTAAATCCTTTATCTCAAACTTCTGCTCTGATAGTTTTTGAATCAAATTTTCTCGGCTCATAATATTATATTCATGCTTATAATTTGTATGGCTAAATAACCGCTTGGAATGGATTCTAGTTTCGCTTGCTTTCTGTACTTTCTTTTGTGTAGTACCTTCCTGTACTCCCTACAGTAGCTGCAGCGTGCTGCGGAACTCAACAGATCACATTTAACAGTCCGAATGGTGGATGAAAACATATTAGCTCCAAAATCCCCTTCCCTATAGGCAACAATGTCTGGTTGTTGATTATTTGATAGGCCAACACCAATGTCTACTAGGCTTGTAAACTCCTCCTCGTAGTTACCGCAGCATACATGATACTTTCTAGCACGTTCACAGAGTTCAATAATAGATGATGAGCGATCAAATGATGTTGGTAGATTGTCCCATATCTCGTGAGTTTTTGACAAAGGTTTCCTGTGCACGATGACATTACAAGTGAAGTCACTTTTCAATTCAATAGAAAACTCCACTGCTGAAAATGCATGTACATACATTTTGCTAATAATTAATTTGTCTGCAGTAACAAAAGTACTGAAAATTTGTCTATTATGTTGGTCAACCACTTCCTTGACTACAGTCTGGAAAGAGGTACTTTCAATTTCACCGTATTCAATTACATTTGGGTCTTCAACAAAGGCATCATTCATTACGTCATTGTCTGGACAATCAATAAATCCAGTGTTCAGTTCACAATATGTAGTACTATCATCATCTGTGATACAAGATGTGTTCAAATTGGCACAATAATCATGGTCACTCTTGATTAACTCTTCGGTTTGAATACCTTGATCAATGCCTGGAAAATTAGTTTGTATACTTTGATCAAGGCCTGGAATATATGTTTGTATACTTTGATCAATGTTGGTCTGTACAAGATAGTCAATGCTTTGCATATTGGTCGGGTAAACAATATTAAGAACACATTCATTATCCTGCTGCTCGGTAATGGATTTGGTCAATTTGTTCCTAGGGCCTTTTTCATCAGATACGGGTTTCTTCCAAAACCCCTTCTTTGGGAGACAAAGCCTAACTTTCTTCTTTCTAGGCATCTTAATCTGAAAATAATAAGTACTGGTTAACAACATCTTAAGAATAGATCTAGAGTGTACATACAGCATATATCTGCAACATACCCACATTTCTGAGGAAACTTGCTTAAACCTTTCCTTTCCCTGCAAATCTGCAGCAGACAACTTTGAACATATTTTGTCAAAAGAAGAAAATCTCTTATTGCATGGATAACCTATGACTAAACTTGAAAAACATTGTGGCAAAAGGAGAACTTTATTCTGTTGTCACTATGTTGAAAAAAAGCTGTCCACTGGAGAGTCGACAGAAAGTAGGTTTATAAGGGAAAGAGCTAAAATCCTTTCCCAACAGAATGCAAAAAGATTAGACTACAGTAAGAGTAAGTGTGGTAAATGAGCCCTCTGATCTGAGTCTATATTGCTTGTGTATGTAGTCTAGACCCAGAACAGAGGGCTTTGATCACGGTCTGCAATACCCTAATAAAACATCAATTATTTCCCTTCTGTATGTTTTTGGTCTATACTGTTTGCATAGAAGTCTGTTTCACAAATACAATGGCTTATAATCATAATGATATACGTGTGATAGATGAGCCCTCTGATCCGATTCTATACTGTTTGCGTAGTATATATATGTATATACAGTAAGAGTAAGTGTGGTAAATGAGCCCTCTGATCTGAGTCTATACTGCTTGTGTATGTAGTCTAGACCCAGAACAGAGGGCTCTGATCACGGTCTGCAATACCCTAATAAAACCATCAATTATTTCCCTTCTGTATCATGTTTTTGGTCTATACTGTTTGCATAGAAGTCTGTTTCACAAATACAATGGCTTATAATCATAATGATATACATGTGATAGATGAGCCCTCTGATCCGAGTCTATACTGTTTGCGTAGTATATATATGTATATACAGTAAGAGTAAGTGTGGTAAATGAGCCCTCTGATCTGAGTCTATACTGCTTGTGTATGTAGTCTAGACCCAGAAGAGAGGGCTCTGATCACGGTCTGCAATACCCTAATAAAACATCAATTATTTCCCTTCTGTATCATGTTTTTGGTCTATACTGTTTGCATAGAAGTCTGTTTCACAAATACAATGGCTTATAATCATAATGATATACATGTGATAGATGAGCCCTCTGATCCGAGTATATACTGTTTGCGTAGTATATATATGTATATACAGTAAGTGTGGTAAATGAGCCCTCTGATCTGAGTCTATATTGCTTGTGTATGTAGTCTAGACCCAGAACAGAGGGCTCTGATCACGGTCTGCAATACCCCAATAAAACATCAATTATTTCCCTTCTGTATGTTTTTGGTCTATACTGTTTGCATAGAAGTCTGTTTCACAAATACAATGGCTTATAATCATAATGATAAACATGTGATAGATGAGCCCTCTGATCCGAGTCTATACTGTTTGCGTAGTATATATATGTATATACAGTAAGAGTAAGTGTGGTAAATGAGCCCTCTGATCTGAGTCTATACTGCTTGTGTATGTAGTCTAGACCCAGAACAGAGGGCTCTGATCACGGTCTGCAATACCCTAATAAAACATCAATTATTTCCCTTCTGTATCATGTTTTTGGTCTATACTGTTTGCATAGAAGTCTATTTCACAAATACAATGGCTTATAATCATAATGATATACATGTGATAGATGAGCCCTCTAATCCGAGTCTATACTGTTTGCGTAGTATATATATGTGGTAATTGACCCCACAGATTGTTATTAAGTTACAGGGATAAACGAATTAAGGTGATAATTGCCTTGAAGTGATAATTTCTTTAAATAATAACAATTTCGTTAAATGATAAGGGATAATTTCCACTTTTCACTCAAGGGGTAGGGGTTACAATTCTGAAAACATGTTTTAAGTTGGAATTTAACAGCATTTTCTTTTATAAATTGGTCTATGATCAGTTATTGTATCACCTTAACCCTTTCTCACATACAGCAAATGACTATGAAAACATTATAACAAAAGCATAGAAAATTGATAGTATGATGACTGCAAAGAGTTGAACACATTGTGGCACAGGAGAAATTTGCTTGTTTTCAACAATTTCTTCATTTGTCACTTGTTTTCAATAGTTGCTACTCTGTCAAACACTCTGGAGAGCTGCAGAGGACGAGTGTATGTCAAAACCCATATGGTTCCTTTTTGTCATAGTAGTCAAAACCCATATGGTAAAAAAAAAACAGGGTAGTCAAAACTCATACGATAGAAAATGCAGGGTAGTCAAAACCCATACAATAGAAAAAACAGGGTAGTCAAAACCCATATGGTTGAAAATGCAGAGTAGTAATAATTCATTCACAGATGAGAAAAGCAAAATATAATCAATTAGCATAGCCCACTTGATGTATGTTGGAAAGGGTTAAACTATAACATCTGTTTCATAGCACATTTAACAGTAACCACATTTTCAACAATTATTTTAGCCTATTAAAAGTTCCTATCGTGTTTAAAAAGTCCTAAAGGGACGTCCTCCCATTTACATAATCTGAACAAAGAGACTGAAGTCTTTTCTGATGGATGAGAGTTCCTCTCTTTACACGCTTCTGTGGGGCCTGTCCAATATCACATCACATAATTGAATTAAGGTGATAATTACTTTAAAGTAATATTTTCTATAAATGATAACAATAGGTTGTATGTCATAGGTTATCCATTCAATTATGGAGATTTTCTATGTTTTGACAAAATACGTTTCAAGTCGTCTGCTGCAGAATTGTCGTATGAGGGAAACGGTTAAGATGTCCTTTGTTAAAATATTGTCTATTGTTAACTGCTTTCAACAATTGAAGACCTACATTAACTATTACTGCAGTTTGTTTGTAACTTTCACAATGTTACTATCGCCAACCAAGACCGGACTAACAATCAGTGTGAATCATGGAATAACGCCGTTAAACATCTTGTTGGACACAAGAACCCTTCGCTTTGAACAGTTATTAATTATATTGTTAAAGACTAAGCCATGATAGAGGCAGACATTTTGAGATGTGATATTGGACAGGCCCCACAGAGGAACTCTCATCCATTTGGAAAGGAAAGAAGACACAAGGAACTTCTGAAGTGTATATATTTGTGAAAATTATGTATTTAGGTGTATTCAAAGATAAAATAAAATTATAAATTTTAATTGTTTAGTCTTTTCTTTATACAAGTAACCTACATCTAAGATAAATGGCAACCATATACTAAATACTACAAATATGGGTTTTGACTACCCTGTTTTTTCTATCGTATGGGTTTTGACTAACCTGCATTTTCTATCGTATGGGTTTTGACTACCTTGTTTTTTTTTACCATATGGGTTTTGACTACTATGACAAAAAGTGACCATATGGGTTTTGAATGTCCCCCGCAGAGGACGCGCTATATGTGGGAAAGGGTTAATTTGAATTTTAAAAACTTTAATCATATATATGTAATACTAAAATACTTCAAAAAGAGAAATTTGCAAAATATCTTTAATAACAGTGAGTTGATATATTACTATAAACACCAGTGAGGGTATTACTACTTTTGAAAAACTAACAGTTTCATGCAAAACGTTTGATTGGTATAGTGTTAAGGGTTTTTAAAAATTGTTTTAAGTTCAAAGGCAATAAACAGTAACTTGGACACCTCTGAACTGAAGTTTAGTTGAAAGTTACTTCAGGTTTGGTAAAATAATGTGTACATGTCAAATCAAACATCACATCCTGTAATTAAGTTGTATACATGTCACATCTGGTAACCATCTGGAAACCAAGTTATGTCAATTATTTAAATTGTGCTGTAGCCAATATTTTTTTGAATTATTATACTTTCAGTTAAGCAGAAACCTATGTTTCACATTATTTTTTTTAAAAAATTATACACCGTTTCAAAGATATAAGTGTTACTGACAAGATGGATTAATTCAAATTGACCAAAAAATTGAAATCACCCATTTTTACCAATTTTAAAAAAGCAGGTGCTCTCAAAATCAGTGCAATTGATAAGTAAAATCAGAGAAATCTTAGTCCTAACTGTACCTTTGTTTTGCATTATTAATTTAGAAAAATTATACACCGTTTCAAAGATATAAGTGTTCCTGACAAGATGGATTAATTCAAATTGACAAAAAAATTGAAATCACCCATTTTTACCAATTTTAAAAAAGGAGGCGCTCTCAAAATCGGTAACCGGACATTTGCCACTGCGGACATTCTCCCCTTCATCAAAAAGTGCATAGGCGGACATCCTCCCCTTCGTCTTTTTCACATGGCGGACATTCTCCCCTGAGTCAGTTTGTGCATGGCGGACATTGTCCCCTTCACACGCGGACATTGTCCCCTTCATTCTTTATTGAACAATTATCGGATTTCCATTAAAAATATTTAATCGGCAATTGTTTTGTGTTTATCTTGCATTTTAATCCCCAATTCCACATACACGGTACCCAAGACGACATTGACTACACCAATGCAATATTTTGGAAAGTCCCTATTCTAATTAGTGAAATTAGTGGAAATGTTGTGAGAAAAGGAGATATTGCTAGTTTTCTTTGCTTATCTTTTTTTCTCGCAATGAACATTATCAAATAGTAAAGACAAAACACATAATAAAGAAGAACAACAGCTAATAACATTTTTACAATATACTTTATTTTCAAATATGAATAAGCACACGGAATAGCACATACTATAAAATAAGCACAGGGAAAGAACACAGTCAAAGCAGAGACATATAAACACTGTGTTTATATGTCTTTGGTCAAAGCTATTTCACTTCATCTACTTGTATCTATACATTCTTTAGTTACTTTGAAAGTCTAATGTTATAACCAATCGTTTTCAAGAACTCTGAAAGGGACTTCTGTTGAATTGAAAGATACGTGACCATATTAATATATGATTCTTCATTTACAGTTTGCATTTCAAGTTGAAATTCTTTATCTATTTTAAGTCCGAACATGAATGAAGGTAATTATAGTCAAACTGTTAAGTGGGGATTAAAAGGCAAACTGTTAAACAAAAAACAATTGCAGATTAAATATTTCAATGGAAATCAGATAATTGCTCAATTAAGAAAATATATGTATAGGCAAACTGTTGCAGGGGCTAATGTCTGCTTAATGAAGGGCCATGTTATAAATGATAAAGGGGAGAATGTCCGCGTGTGAAGGGGAGAATGTCCGCCATGCACAAACTGATTGAGGGGAGAATGTCCGCCATGTGAAAAAGACGAAAGGGAGGATGTCCGCCTATGCACTTTTTAAGGAAGGGGAGAATGTCCGCAGTGGCAAATGTCCGCCATTCCTCAAAATCAGTGCAATTGATAAGTAAAATCAGAGAAATCTTATTCATAACACCTATGTTCCGAATTATCAATTTAAAAAAATTGTACACCGTTTCAAAGATATAAGTCTTCCAGACAAGACGGATTAATTCAAATTGACAAAAAAAAATGAATTCACTCATTTTGACCAATTTTAAAAAAGGAGGCACTCTCAAAATCAGTGCAGTTGATAAGTAAAATCAGAGAAATCTTAGTCCTAACACCTTTGTTTTGCATTGTTAATTTAGAAAATTTATACACCGTTTCAAAGATATGTCTTCCTGACAGGATGGATTAATTCAAATTGACAACACAAAATTGAAATCACTCATTTTGACCAATTTTTAAAAAAGGAGGCGCTCTCAAAATCAGTGCTTATCTTAGTCATAACACAAGACGATATTCCAAATCAGTATAATCTGTACTTTCACTTTCAACATCAATTGGATAAAGCTTTCAAATAAATGATAAACAATGATAACAAATTCAACCATCAAAAGATTCCTACGTAAGACCTAAAATAGGAACCCGAAAATATTATTTCTTCGCTGTGAATATACATAAACAAATGGGTGTCATAATACGGGAGTGTATGTCAAAACCCATATGGTCAAAACCCATATGGTTCCTTTTTGTCATAGTAGTCAAAACCCATATGGTAAAAAAAACGGGGTAGTCAAAACCCATACGATAGAAAATGCAGGGTAGTCAAAACCCATACAATAGAAAAAACAGGGTAGTCAAAACCCATATGGTTGAAATTGCAGAGTAGTAATAATTCAGTCACAGATGATAGTTAGTTTAATTTAGTATATGGATGCCAAATACTAAGTCTTTTTATTTAAACATAATACAATTTATAAATATTAATTAAAAAAGAGAAAATAAAAATACAATCAATTAGCATAGCCCACTTAAATGGAGACTGAAGTCTTTTCTGATGGATGAGCGTTCCTCTCTTTACACGCTTCTGTGGGGCCTGTCCAATATCAGATCACATAATTGAATTAAGGTGATAATTGAATTAAGGTGATAATTACTTTAAAGTGATATTTTCTATAAATGATAACAATAGGTTATATGCTTTTATGCTCTCACAGTTATTGATTGTGTTAATCATAATTACTATGCTATTAGTAATTACTATCTTAAGATGTCCTTTGTTAAAATATTGTCTATTGTTAACTGCTTTCAACAATTGAAGACCTACATTAACTATTACTGCAGTTTGTTTGTAACTTGATAGTTATTAATTCTATTATTTAGCCTTTTCTTTATACAAGTAACCTACATCTAAGATAAATGGCAACCATATACTAAATACTTAAAGTAATTATCATCTGTGACTGAATTATTACTACTCTGCATTTTCAACCATATGGGATTTGACTACCCTGTTTTTTCTATCGTATGGGTTTTGACTAACCTGCATTTTCTATCGTATGGGTTTTGACTACCCTGTTTTTTTTTACCATATGGGTTTTGACTACTATGACAAAAAGTGACCATATGGGTTTTGACCATATGGGTTTTGAATGTGTAAAATCCGGCCCTAGTCCGGCCCTAGTGTTCAATTCACGGCCCTATAGTCTAACTTCTTTAATTCTTTATTGATTTAGTAAATATTGGTATCACTGTAAAGAAGACATAATCAGCTTTCGTAAGATTATTTTTGTTTTAAATATTTAACCAGAAAAATTATGCTAAATTTGTCTCGAAGTTGGTCCTAGTACGGCACTACTACGGCCCTGGTATTCAATTCACGGCACTATAGTCTAACTACTTTAATTATTTATTGATTTAGTAAATATGGGTATCACTGTTGAGAAGACATGTTAAGCTTTCGTAAGATCATTTTCGTTTTAAAAATTTGACCAGACAAATTTGACCAGACAAATTATGCTAAATTTGTCTCGAACTGGGTCCTAGACTGGTGGTACGGCACTACCTCGGCCCTAGTATTCAATTCACGGTCCTTTGGTCTTACCTTTTTAATTCTTTATTGATTCAATTAATATTAGTATTACTGCAAAAAAGACTAAACTAGCTTTCCAACGATTGTTTTAAATGTTTAAGTTGACAAATTATACTAATTTAAATATGTCCCAAATTCGCACAATTTATAAGAATAATTGGTACATTACACTGCACTGCCATTTCAGTAGATCTTATATAGTATGTTTGGCGCGTGATTTCGTTCTTGAAATAGGATTCATAATCAACTATATCTTACTTTTAATATTTTTAGAGAAAGAGCCTAACGTTGTACATGTGAAAATTCAGTAAAAAAATATTCAGCACTTTTCGAATTATTAAAGAAAGGGGGTCTCTAACCATTAAATTGACAATGGTATTTTTGTACTCGGTGAACATTATAGTTTCCTACAATATGGAAATAGTTCAATGTGTACTCAAACTTTATTTTTGAAACCGTTTTTAATTTGAGTATGTATATATATATGTCATAGATGCCACGTATTACATATATACGAAAAGTGCGTACTGCCTCAGGAGATCACGCCGAGCACCTGCAACAATGCAAATATTAATATTAAACGAATGGATTGTGTGAATATATTATCATGAATTTGCTATTTTTTGGCAGTAATGGATTTAATTGTAACTGGCAATTGTATGATTTTGTGTTTACGTCTTACATTGTCTGAAGCGTTTGTGTGCGCCTGCTTCATGTAAATATCATACCTGATAAAAAATAAAATGATATCAAACTAAATGTTATACTATATTTCTAAGTATGAACTTAATTATTTGCGGGAACGATTTCTTCTGTGGATATATGCCAACGTTAAAACATTTTAATATGAAGATTGAATTACCAAATATGGTGTGAAATCCTGGATGCTGGAGAATGCGCCCCCATGGTGTCTCGAGTCCAAACTTTCGGAGACCTACGTTGACAAGCGCGGCGTCCGCGTTCCATCGGTCCAACCATTCAAGAGCGAGGCCGCATCCCGGGAACGCGTTCTGGCCGCGGGGCAGAATCTCTGAGACGACAATGTTCGCACTGAAACAATCATTATAGTATTTCCGCTAATGTAAAATGAAATAAACCAAGCTTTCTTTGCTATTATTTTCATTCCATAGAGCCGTTTCATTAAACAATTTTAGTCGTAACTTCAAACACCACAAGTCGGTAGTAACATCACACATAGTCACTAGTTGTCTGTTATCATTTTCAGAGAATTGCTATTTACATTAATAATTTGAAAAATACCTTAATTATGACGCTGAGATAACTTCTCTTAATTTAGATTTTAAGAGGCTTTTGCTGCTCCGGGTTATGAAACAAGTTCAGCGTAGCTGACACAAAAGCAGTCAGCATCTTGCTACGGGCCTGGAGAATATTGGTCTTTATTGTTCTTCGAGTATGTCCATGTTATTAAAATAACAACAATGTAATGTATTTAAACCCACGGTCTACTGTTCAGATGAAAATTTAAATTAACCCTTCAAAATGATAACGATTATAATAAAACACAAACCTGGGAGAACTCCCGTGTAAGTCTTTGCAGAATGCGGCTATCTCGTCAACGATTTCTTCAGGGCTCGCTTTGCCGACATCATTTGCTCCCATTATGATTATTATCTCCTAGAATTTGAAATAGAAATTATGAAAAATGTAAAGTGTTTTACAAATCACATGTAGTTACACACACATTATATAGTATGTATATGGACCCGGTTGTTAAACAAAACAAGCTTCTTTCATTATTGAATTAAGAGCCATAGCTCCAACACCAGGAGCCGGTTTGAACGAAGATTTCATTCGTAAAATGAAATTAGCTTAGTGCATCTTCAATAGCAATAGTTCTTGCACTATTCATTAGACAATAATAATACAATCAATAATACATTCATCAACATATTATAAATTAATAAAAATAAGCCTTCTAAACACAATCCAAATTTTGTTCCAAAAGAAGCAACTTTCTTTTCTACTTAAATGTAACGATTTTCCTGTTTTTAACAAATTCATACTATTTGTAAATCATATATACTCTTTTTACAGCGTTATTTTAACGTGAGATTTCTCGGAACAAAACTGGACGCGTCGAATAAAGAAAATTCGCAGACAGCAGCATTGCTAGCTAGATCACATGGATGCGGTGTAATGTGTAATGATGAAATGTCATTTTTCAATATATTTCTTTATATATATATTTACTTATTTTAGTATAAATTACTATTTATTTTATGAGATATCTTATGAATACGAATCCCTTACGTATTGAATACAAATCCCTTACGTATTGAATACAAATCCCTTACGTATTGAATACAGCGTACAGTTCCATGACTGACCCATATAGTGCAGTAATTTAATTACTAATTAATGAATAATTACATATCCCTTGATGTGTATAATAGATAATAACGAGACGTCCCGTGAACATTATTAAGATACGTCTAAAATTGATAGCAACAATATTCCATGGTCTTTGGTCTGCTGCATGGAACACGTCCGTATTTCTTTAAAATTAACTAAAGCCAGTAAAGGGCGGATATAAAATGGAAACAATATCCATATACGAGTGTGTTCTCGTTGGTAAGCCATTTAACGGTCTATTCACATTCGCTAAGCTTCAGCTATTAAAATAGCAGAATATATACTATTATTGTATTTTTTCCTAATACTAGTACAAATGCATGCTGAAAGATATCCAAGAACTGCAACAAATTAGTTATGTTTCATGTTCTTTGTCATATTAACAAAAAATTATATGTCGTAAGATCCAGATTCCAGTTCAAAATGTCATTTGAATTACAGGATGTGTTGATATTTGTTATGATATCACTCATTGTTTTATCAATATTGTATTGTATTGTATTCATGGTATATTGTATTATAATATATAAATCTGCATCTTGATTCTAGCAACCGTATCTCATAACCCCCTGCGGACATTCTTCTGCTCCTCAAAGGTCTGACTTACTCGAGCAATTATCAGTAATAAACTAATAATCATACTAGTTATCACCTATTGGTGAAAACTGGGCACTATCAATAAAGTTTGCATGATACAACGATCATCATCATTAGCAACAGCAGTAGCAACAACAACAACATCAACAGCAACAACAACTCATGCTGGCTAAAATACCATTATTACCGCTAAATATTCCTTGGTTTGTTTGAATTTCAATATCAGTATATAATTAATAATTTTTATTTTTTTTAAACGTTGGGAGGTACATAACCTGCCGCCAGATGGCTTATTTTTACAATTATTATTATTATTATTAATACTGGAGTTTTAGTAAATGTAAATGATTATATAATTAAATTATAATTCACTTACCGAGTGGAACCCAGCGACCTCATAAATGTAGTCTTTTTGCCGCAAGTGTCGGGTCCGAGCACCAGGATAGCAAAACACACTAAAATCCGATTTGCTTAACAAATCGCCAAGATATTTGGCTTGGGAATGTCCTAACACAAAAGGCATTATGATATTTAATCAATGAATACAGCAAAATATAAATATTTATCAAAATACTACTTTGAAACAATATAGCAAATACAAAATAATAGATATATATTGATTTTGGTGCGAGTTCAGTAAAAACTGAATACATTAAAACAACATAGTTTCTTCCTTATATGCACAGGGTGGCTTATCAGTCACACCAGGATAACCAATTAAGGGACAATATGCGTATATACGCTAATACCAGATAATCAGATAATGTGAATCTTGCATGTCGTTTTGGTATGAGAAGGAAGAACATGAAATAAAGCCGCATGATCCTGTCGCTGTTCTCTGTCTTGCAACTAAATGCAGGAACCAGACGACAATTGATGCATTTTCAGGGGTCAACCCCTGTAGTTATGTTTGTTCTGCAAAACACATCAATGTTCCAGATGAACTACTTCAAAATAATCCCAGACGAAAACAGTTGTGTCAGCTATAATACTTACTAACCAATTTTGTTAAATTAAAGCCATGCTGTTCCAGCAAAGGTTTTTAAGTTTAATTTAATTTGTCTTACCTTTAAAATTAAGAGTTAACTATACAACTTATGGATGCCGTTTCAATAAAGGATCTTAGTCTTACCTTCAATAATCTTAAATATACATAAATGTCACACATTGCAACACAAATGTTGAGCAAAATAACGTTATAACACTAATTTATGACCAACATCGACTAATATCCATATTGAAACGGACCCTAGTTAACAGCCATTTAACGAACAGTTTCAATATAAAATATTTCCTTGCACGTTCAAGTTTATCTTCTACTAATTTCCTTTGCAGGTTTTTATTTCGAAAAACTCTCAAATAATATGGTTAAGGCGTGTTTTTTTATAATTCGATCAGTACGACATTACTGGGGCCGTATTCACAAACTTAGATTTTGACTTAAGTACAAAAAGTAAGTAAAAATCTTAGAAAATCACTTATCTATCAAAATTCTTCTTAGATTTTTTCTTACTTAATAATGAATTTTTAATAATTGAAACTTAATTTAAGCGCTTAATTACTTCACAGATGATATTTGAACATTATTTTTATTTTTTGGTTTTAAAGAAACAATATAGGAAAAATTCTTAAGTTAAAATCTTAGAAGTTGACTAAGAAAAAAACTAAGATGCTTTGTGAATACGGCCCCTGATGGTTTCGTTCACAAATTA
Organism: Serripes groenlandicus; assembly: GCA_031761405.1. Lineage (NCBI taxonomy): Eukaryota > Metazoa > Mollusca > Bivalvia > Cardiida > Cardiidae > Serripes > Serripes groenlandicus. The sequence continues at coordinate 202,042,582 of JASEVX010000001.1, forward strand.
ACCTAAAGTTTTCCTGAGCTTTTTTACATCCTTTTCTTTGAATTAAGATACATTTTGACGTAATTGAATTATAAACAAAGAAATTAAACCATAGGGCCGTAATTAGGAAATTCCGTTTACGTTGTCGTATAAGACGGTGAAATTTACGGTCATTTTTCAAACTTGTAATTAAGTATTTTTGTGCTAAATAGTTTTTTCAGCAACTGCATATCATTTCCTTTCAAATAGTATCAAGTTCGACGAAATTGAACAATAAATAAAGAAATTAGACGATAGGGCCGTACATCACTACCATAGGGCCGTGTTTTTCCTATACATTTACTATAGGGCCGTACTAGGGCCGGATTTTACACTAATCCTCATAATACGTCATAATATCGGAGACACGCTCGCCGTTTGAAGGTTTTTGTCAATCGGACATCCTCGACTAATTCCGTCATACTTCTCTAGGTATTAGGATAATAGTCGAGGTGTTCCGATTGGGTTTTCGTTTGTGCAATCGCGTGTTGATTATCTCTGTGTCTCTGGTTTACTATGGAACACAAGGCTGATATTATCAGACTATCATCGATTGTTGCGGAAAGTTCGGCTGTATAAAAAGTTGCAAACTACATGAACATTTTGAGAATAGTCCATCTGTAAACTACAGCAACAATTTTCTGTACATAGAAGTAAGTATTTTTACACTTTATTTGGTTGAAATCAATTTGATATCATGTGGAGTCGCCAATATCGAAAAGTTGTACCGTGAATGGGAGACAGTTTCCTGTCATTTTCGGCTGTCTCGTATCCTAGTTATTTTGTACCCTGTCATTTTCGAGTGTATGTCAAAACCAGGGTTCACGCTGGGCTTCGCAAATGGCGCCAGAATGAAAAAAGTGGCGCAAGAAAATAACATTTGGCGCAAATTGATGGCGCCAACCTATTTACACCAGCTTTTAGCACTACGACTTTAATTTGATTTTGGGTAAAACAAAGTATACATTGAAGGATTAAGGGTTTAATTACACACCTATGGCTGTTAGCAGAGATAAAGGGGCCTTCCCAGTACTATACACAAGCCGTTATCAAACCACCAACGCTGCAGGCGATAGATAAGAGTAGGTCACGTGACCGTTAAACTTCGAGATTTAGGCCAATCACTATCGAGAATGCGTACTCCATCCACATTTATGACACTCGATCACGCCTTCAAGCTAATCAATACTATTTTTTAGTTCAAGCAGTTTAGGGGAAAATAATTTCAATAAACAACTTAATAAAAAACTAGGATATCATTAAAGAATGTCCCTATTTTAATTTAACTGTTCAAATATTGTGTTTTTGTTTACACTAATCCATAGGAAATTCTTTTTTAATTGCCTATTTTTTTACCATAAAGATCTATCAAATTTACAGTCAGCTGTCAAAAAATACTTACCTATCAAACTAAATTACATTTTTGTCCATTTTAGTTAATTTCTTTTTAAGAAGATAAAAAAATAATGAAGACTGAAGTAGAAAATACATATTGTAATGGGTTTTCGTGCATTTTCTTCTTTCTGCAAATCGGAAATGTCATTCAAGAAAGTATTACCTACACTCATTCTTATTTGTTTTAAATGTAATCATTGTAAAAGTTTAATGCAATAAATGTGTGTTGATAATACAACTCACTACATAATAGTTTATTTACTGGTGTTTAGAATGAAAGCACTGACAGACAGGCACAGAATCAATATTAGAATTTATTCCTGCTACCACAATGCATATGGTTTGAGAACATGATTCATTTCATATGGGAATCTAATGAATCATGACCAAGCCAATCTTTTTGATCAATTTAATGTTGGATAGATTATGACACCTGACTTGTGAAGATAGCATAATACATGTGCACCAGTATTTCCCAAAGTACACATAATTTAAGTTTCTAAGAAAAAATGGCCTGGCTCCAGTTTGGCTCCAATGTCTTGAAAATGGCACCAACTTTTTGAATTTGGCGAAAGTGTTGGCGCAAAGGAAAAATGAGCCAGGGAGAACCCTGAAAACCCATATGGTTCCTTTTTATTTGTTTGGAACAAACAAATTTAGTAGCTGCATTTCTGAAGCCGTTCGTCTTATGTAAAAGTCCATGAATTTCATACGCGTGAAAGTAGTACTCAATACTTGCTCTTACTTTTCAAATGTATCACGATTTTTGAAATAATGATATATTTATATCGTCTTTGTTTTCTTATGTGGTTCTTATATTCAAAGAGAATTACGAAATAAAATGAAACATTGTATTTTAAAACATGAATGCGGAGAGATTTATAAATCTCAATGAGTGAACTGCTACAGGGAGAACTATTTCCGATTTAAGCTCCAGATACAGTATTTGAATTTTCAATCACGCATTGAAAATGTAGATAAAAACAGAATTGAAAATATTTTCTTTGTGCCTTGTCGGCCATATAAATATAGTATAAAGAATTAAAAAAACAAATATGTGCGTCATAAAATGCATTTAAAATGAGAGTAACACATTTGCAGAGAAATCGTGATCGTCGAATTCTATTTATAAATACAACGGTATGGGGGGAGGGTCTAAAGTGCGGACGCGATCTGCGGACAAATACATTATAGAGGGAAAATGCGGACAAATGCAATATAGAGGGAAAATGCCGACGCAATAGAATATAGAGCAAATCTGCGGACGCTATGATTTGTTGTAAAAAATGTTTAATTAAAGATGGGCAACTGTGTATAATTTGTTACATATGATCATATCCGGGGTTTTCTTTGTAAATATATAATGTGTTTGATTCCTTTTATCAGTGATATAGAATAAACCAAAAATCGAGATCATGCTGAAATGGAATCTCTTTGTAAAGTGTTTTAACGACTTTCCTCTTTATATCATATCTATAGATATCAATAAAGAGAATTGATGGATTGATTTTCCGACAAGTAAATGTCTTTTGACGCATCTGCAGCGGACGAAATTTGAAAACATTGCAAGAATAGAATAGGTTGCTAGTAACTAGCCATAGGTTTTGCTTCAATTATATCCTCTCCTTTACACTCGATTGAAGGGTCATGAGTTCTAGTTATTGTTGGGCCTCTTCATTTTCTACTTTGTAACTTTCAACAGTTTTCTATGTGCCATACTACGAGGCAAATGATCCATGCAACATTCTATTCTGTAGGGTACTTGGAAGGGGCAGAATAATTTAAATAACAAATAAACAATAAGTATATATATATATACAACACTTTAAATCTTAATTTATTTCTAGTAATTATATATATATACAACTATAATACTAATCTATAACAAATAAGTTAAATGTTTTTTTCTTGCTGTGTAAACAGTAAAAAGCAACATATATTGAAAACATTGTGGGAAAAGGAAAATTTGCTTATTTAAACAATTTCTTAATTCCAATAACCTTTCTTTACCGTCGTATAAACCAAATTTATATTTGAAGGCTGTTATAAGTAAAAAACTTAAATGTTGCCAATTTAATCACATATCTTATCATTATAATAGCCAAATAATTAACAAAAGTTACAATTAAAGTCCGCATCTGTTGTCGAAATATCCACAGGTGCATTAACACAAGATTTGTGAAACCAATTTGTGCATATATCACATTATACCATGACGGTATCGACACATCCCGGCAAGTTACAAATACATACATGTATATGATAGGTTTATTGGGAAAAGGGGTTACATTTATAATTTGTTTGGAATGACACTCGTACACAATGGTAATTAACAGTGTATGGTCACGCATCCTTAATTGATTTGGCAAGCTTAAACACCCTTTAAAGGAAACAGCGGCCAGCTTAGGTGTATACTGTAGAGTAAAATTCGGACGGCACAGGTATTGGTTTCCTCTGGAGCATTTAATCCTTTTATAATGCATGATTTCAATTACTCTTTCATTTGGATAGATATTTCTTTTTTAGCTCACCTGAGCACGAAGTAAATAACCAACGCTAAATGTCGCAAAATCTTCTAACGTTATATGTCGCATCTGTAACGCCAAATGTCGCAAACAATTGTACTGCCGCTATATGTCGCAACATCAACGCTAAATGTCGCACTCTTTTATAAGCACTCTTTTGTAGTATTACTGTTTCACAATGTACATATTACAATGTTTCATCTGACTCTGTCCCTTCTTTTTAGCTCACCTGAGCTTTGCTCAAGGTGAGTTATTGTGATCGCCTTTTGTCCGGCGTCCGTCGTCCGTCGTCCGTCAACTTCTTCTCCTCAGTAACCAGTGGGTCAATTGGGATGAAACTTCACAGAAAGCATCCTCTCAATGACCTCACCAGAATTCCTTCAAATTTTTGGGATCCATGCAAAATTCTGGTTTCCATGGCAACGAAACCGAAAAAACTTCAAAATTCTTCTTCTCCCAAATTGGTTGGCAGATTTTCAAATAATTTTGTAGAAATGTTCCTTGGATGACCCTCTATCAGATTCCTTCAAGCCGTGTCGATTGGTCGAAAAACATGGCCGCCAGGGGGGGCGGGGCTATTTTGCCTTATATGGCTATAGTGAAAACTTAAAAAATCTTCTCCTCCGAAAGTGTAAGGCCGATTTTCAAATAATTTTGTAGAAATGTTCCTTGGGTGACCCTCTATCAGATTCCTTCAAGCCATGTTGATTGGTCGAAAAACATGGCCGCCAGGGGGGGCGGTGCTATTTTGCCTTATATGGCTATGGTGCAAACTTAAAAAATCTTCTCCTCCAAAAGTGTCAGGCCGATTTTCAAATAATTTTGTAGAAATGTTCCTTGGGTGATCCTCTATCAGATTCCTTCAAGCCATGTTGATTGGTCGAAAAACATGGCCACCAGGGGGGGGGGGGGGGGGCGGGGCTATTTTGCTTTATATGGCTATAGTGCAAACTTAAAAAATCTTCTCCTCCAAAAGTGTCAGGCCGATTTTCAAATAATTTTGTAGAAATGTTCCTTGGGTGACCCTCTATCAGATTCCTTCAAGCCATGTTGATTGGTCGAAAAACATGGCCGCCAGGGGGGGCGGTGCTTTTTTGCCTTATATGGCTATGGTGCAAACTTAAAAAATCTTCTCCTCCAAAAGTGTCCGGCCGATTTTCAAATAATTTTGTAGAAATGTTCCTTGGGTGATCCTCTATCAGATTCCTTCAAGCCATGTTGATTGGTCAAAAAACATGGCCGCCAGGGGGCGGGGCTATTTTGCCTTTTATGGCTATAATGAAAACTTAAAAAATCTTCTCCTCCATAAGTGTCAGGCCGATTTTCAAATAATTTTGTAGAAATGTTCCTTGGGTGACCCTCTATCAGATTCCTTCAAGCCAAGTTGATTGGTCGGAAACTATGGCTGCCAGGGGGCGAGGCTTATATAGCTAAAGTGAAAAAATAAATAAAAAATCAGGTGAGCGATTCAAGGGCCATCATGGCCCTCTTGTTTTAGTTATGGCTCCTGAGGTAGTCATTTTTTGCGACAATTAGCGTCAGCCTTGCGACATATAACGTCAAGTGCGACATATAGTCAAAATATATATGCACTCTCGTTCTATCGATATGGATTCGCACTCTTACGATAAGGACGCTCACACAAGCGATATGCACTCTTGTACTACTGATATGGATTCGCTCACTTACGATATTGATTTATACACTAACGATATGGACTCTCACAAAAACTATATGCACTCTCGTTCTAACGATAATGACTCGCACACTAACGATATGGACTCTAGTAATAGTGGTTCATTAGAATAACAGATTGTGAGAAATGATACATTTAAAACGGAAACCGAAACACGTTCATCAAAAGCACCATGTAGAACTACCACAGTTGATTTGGTATATTATTGTTAACCTTGGTTCGAAACAAAATCCTTCGTCGCGATACTCCCTTCAACGGGTGAATAGATTGTTCAAAGACATTGTGAGCAAGACACAACCGCCTCGGTTGTATCTCAACCCTTGCCGGTTCTGTGATATATCTGTGTCGCCTTTTAGTGTTAGAAGAATTATATGAATAGCAGGACCTGGCTGTTGGTTAGTGCAGGCAATCCGTGATGTGTTAACACATTCCTCGCGGGCCAATGCCTGGCTCTACTCTATCTGCGGATAGCCACATTTGGTGGCTAGTATACAATAGATGGAATATGGTATAAACGTTCAAGGTATCAGTTACGGGATGTTAAAGCGCTACATTTATAAACTTTGTTATAAGTAGGTTAAGGAATGGCAACAAAAAGCATGTTACTTATTCCGTGTCAGTTTTTATTCCAGTATTAGCTTATACAGTTTGTGACAAGAGAGACAATTGTATACCAGTTACAATATGTGGCTATCCATAGAACGCATTAACATTTTGAAAACACATGTACACGGACATACACTGTTACATTACGTAACATGTACAATTTTCTTTAATTTTACAGTTTTAAAAAACTTAAGAAAATTGTACATGTTATAACGTTATGTCACAGTGTATGTCCGTGTACATGTGTTTACAAAAAAAATGTCTTGGACGTTTATACCATATTCCATCTATTGTATACCAGCCACAAAATGTGGCTATCCGCAGAAAGAGCCAGTCATTGGCCCGCAAGGAATGTATAAACACAAAGCGCAATCTGTTATTCTGATGAACCACTATTACTAGAGTCCATATCGTTAGTGTGCGAGTCATTATCGTTAGTACGAGAGTGCATACAGCTTTTGTGAGAGTCTATATCGTAAGTGTATGAATCAATATCGTTAGTGAGCGAATCCATATCGTTAGTACAAGAGTGCATATCGCTTGTGTGAGAGTCCTTATCGTAAGTGTGCGAATCCATATCGATAGTACGAGAGTGCATATATATCTTGTATATATGTCGTACTTGACGTTATATGTCGCAAGGCTGACGCTAAATGTCGCAAAAAAATGACTACTTCAGGAGCTATAACTAAAAAAAAGAAGGGACAGAGTGAGATGAAACATTGTAATTTGTACATTGTGAAACAGTAATACTACAAAAGAGTGCGTATAAAGGAGTGAGACATTTAGCGTTGATGTTGCGACATATAGCGGCAGTACCTTGTTTTGCGACATTTGGCGTTACAGATGCGACATATAACGTCAGAAGGTTTTGCGACATTTAGCGTTGGTTGCGACGTTTAGCGTCAGCCGTGTGACATAAAACGTCAAGTGTGACATTTAGCGTTGGTGCGACATTTAACGTTGCTACAGTGTTCCTTGGCCGCCAGGGAGCGGGGCTTTTTTGCCTTATATGGCTATAGTGTAAACTCAAAAAAATCTTCTCCTCCAAAAGTGTCAGGCCGATTTTCAAATAATTTTGTAGAAATGTTCCTAGGGTGACCCTCTATCAGATTCCTTCCAGCCAAGTTGATTGGTCGAAAAACATGGCCGCCAGCGGTCGGGGCTTTTTTGCCTAATATGGCTATAGTAAAAACTTGAAAAATCTTCTCATCCGAAAGTTTTTGGCCAATTTTCAATTCTTTTTGTAGAAATGTTCATTGGGAGACCATCTATCAGATTCCTCCAAGCCATGTTGATTGGTCGAAAAACATGGCCGCCAGGGGGCAGGGCTATTTGGCCTTATATGGCTATAGTGAAAACTTGAAAAATCTCTTGTTAACCCTTTCCCAGTTAGAGAATTGGCTATTTTACTACCTTATCTCCATATAAGGCTATGCTATCTGATAACAAAAAACCAATAAACTAATGATAAAAAAGTGACACCATTTCCATACACATTATTGGAAAATTGTAGTGATTTGACACCTGTCTATTTTATACCACTATTACTATATCAAATATTGTTTAAACATTTTTTGTATAATAATAAAGTCTGTAGCAAATTAAATTCTCTTTCTAATGGTATAAAAAAGTATATCTTTGGAAGAGTAGTATGTAGGACATGGAAGGAAGAAAAAGGGATAGAGGATTTTTCTGTGTTTTTTTTACTCGAAGTGACATCTATTGTCCGTCTGTAACCTTTTATACATTGCTTGATGGTCATTTCATTATTTTATTACCCCTAATTAACTGGCATGCTGTTTATTACCCCTAGCCAGCTGCTGCTACTAATCAGCATATCAAAGCCTTGTCGGTGATTGATGGTAGATCATAAGTATTGACTGATCGCTACCGGTTATTTGATTGGATTTTATGACCTTTAATTTCCAATAATCAACATTACAGCGTGATTAACGCCTTTTGACACATCGTTTCCTACTTTATTTCTATTTGATGCCATACAGATTGTACTGTAATGTAATAAAGACATACTACACATTGTAATGTGAACACAGCCGCCATGACAAGATTGAAAATTGTTGAAACAGTGTCAAAATCTTATCAATTTTAAGAGTTTTGTACACTGTTTTTCTTAGATGGTTTAAAAGTTGTCTGGTGCAGATTTGCCGTATGTGGGAAAGGGTTAATTGTCCAAAACTGTCCATTATGTTGATTTGCACCCTATCCGTTTTATTTTAATTATGAGAAACATAATATATTGAGATTATCGGTATACCCACCAATTTATTTTGATTATCCACCAATTAATTTTGTTATCCACACAACACATTCGGAAAATCTATTTCACTTGTCCCAAATGTGTTGTGTTAAGAATTTGTACCACACCATACGAAAACGGGGAAAACCTCGCGAGGAAGAGATCAGTCTGATCAAGAATTGTTGTCTTTGCTTTCAAGCCGTGAATCAGTGCGCACTGTTAGCCTCTTCTTGCGATGATTCATGACCAAAAATCTACCACACAAAAATGCATATTGATCTTATTATGCAATTAACACTAAAACTTTCCAAATGCGGAAATTGTGCTGACGCGGTTCATCTGAGAAAAATGTTCACGCGCTATGACGTAAGCATTTCCAATAGGCTCTCCCAAATGTCGGTGTTAAAGTTTATGATCTTTTGTGTTTGTGAAATTGGACGATTTTATTTGGATTATACGGGATTTGTATGCAGTTTTGTGAACAATCGGTTCATTTGAGTAAAATGCTCACGCGTTATGACGTAAGCATTTCCCATAGGCTCTCCCAAATGTCGGTGTTAAAGTCTATGACCTTTTGTGTTTGTGAAATTGGACGATTTTATTTGGATTATACGGGATTTGTATGCAGTTTTGTGAAAAATCATTTGGATTACAAGGGATTTTTATGCAGGCTTGTGAGAAATTATTTTACAATTCACTCTTTAACAAACTAATAAATCTTTTGAAAGTTTAATCAAATATAACAAAATGAATTTTATTGAACACGTCGACCATTTTCTTGTTGAAGACGCATTTGTAGCAGACGATTTTTGAAAAACATCGTGACTAAAGGAGACAGCAATTTGCTCAAAATAAGCAGTTTCTCCTTTTACCATAATGTTTTCAACATTACCATTATGTTTTCAACTGTTTGCAATGATTATACTTTATAGAATTTCCTAATTTCGAATGTTTTTTACACATGCCAAGGTCGTGTTTTTGTTTACCTTCCATGGACACGCAGTGTAAGAATTGCGCATACAGAAATACACAGCATGGTATTATATTATCTTTTACTGGCAAACTTTATATAGTAACAATATGTTGTGATCCTTGAAACTGCATTTTGAATAATTGAAGTTTAGGTTTATTAACTTTCGGGAGTAATTTTCTTACGGAAAAGTCGAGAATTAAGCTGTTGAAAATCAGACGCGGGCGAATGCGTATCTATTGGGGAATGGATGGAGGCGGCCGAATGCGTATCTATTGGGGAATGGATAGAGGCGGGCGTTTGCGTATCTATTTGGGAATGGATAGAGGCGGGGGAATGCGTATATAAGTGGGAAAGGGTTAAGCAGGAAGCTTTTGAGTAAGATTTTAGAAAACCCTTGGTCAATGGTGATTTTTTTTGTAACAAAAATTATTAAATACTTAGATGAGTGAGTCGGGGCCATAATGGTTATCCATTTGTTTTACATGTCTTTTGAAACTTGGACATTAAATATAATATTCAGATGTATGTCTCATGATTTATTTTTATAGACAACTAAAATGGCATTTAATTTTAACGGATGCGTCATTTATTCTTTTACCCGAAGTTGTAATATTTATAAACAATGCATAGTTTATAAATCATACATCTATGCAAAGGCAAATGTTTGAACAGTTTTATGTACCCAAACAAATTCAGTGCCTTCAGCGCTTTGATTGTCATAGTAGTCAAAACCTGTATGGTAAAAAAAACAGGGTAGTCAAAACCCATACGATAGAAAATGCAGGGTAGTCCAAACCCATACAATAGAAAAAACAGGGTAGTCAAAACCCATATGGTTGAAAATGCAGAGTAGTAATAATTCAGTCACAGATGATAGTTACTTTAAGTAATTAGTATATGGATGCCAAATACTAAGTCCATTTATTTAAACATAACACAATCTATAAATATTAATTTAAAAAGAAAAAAGCAAAATATAATCAATTAGCATAGCCCACTTGATGTATGTTGGAAAGGGTTAAACTATAACATCTGTTTCATAGCACATTTAACAGTAACCACATTTTCAACAATTATTTTAGCCTATTAAAAGTTCCTATCGTGTTTAAAAAGTCCTAAAGGGACGTCCTCCCATACATAATCTGAACAAAGAGACTGAAGTCTTTTCTGATGGATGAGAGTTCCTCCCTTTACACGCTTCTGTGGGGCCTCACATAATTGAATTAAGGTGATAATTACTTTCAAGTGATATTTTTTATAAATGATAACAATAGGTTGTATGCTTGTATGGTCTCTGTTCCTCACAGTTATTGATTGTGTTAATCCTAATTACTATGCTATTAGTAATTACTATCTTAAGATGCCCTTTGTTAAAATATTGTCTATTGTTAACTGCTTTCAACAATTGAAGACCTACATTAACTATTACTGCAGTGTGTTTGTAACTTAAAGAATTTGATAATTACATGTATGGGTTTTGACTACCCTGTTTTTTCTATCGTATGGGTTTTGACTAACCTGCATTTTCTATCGTATCGGTTTTGACTACCCTGTTTTTTCACCATATGGGTTTTGACTACTATGACAAAAAGTGACCATATGGGTTTTGACCATATGGGTTTTGAATGTCCCCCGTCATTTTCGGTTGTTTCGTATCCTAGTGTCATTTTATAACAGATAAATTAAATCCTAGTGACATTTATAACAGGTAACCTAAATCTAATCATATTATATATCATATTATATATGTTTACAAAATGTATTTCAAAATATTTGGCGGTATTGTACATGTGGTCTGTTAAAAAAAATTAGTTTAATGTTTTTTATGTCATTTCATCACAGCTTTTGTTATAATAACAATGTGTTATGTTTGACAAAGGTGTTAACAGATTGGCTTTTAATTGTTTCTCAGCGTGCCTTTTTAACCCTTTCCCTCATATAGATGCTTTCTGATGCCTCTGCAGCAGACGGCTTTTTGAAAACATAGTGACAAAAGAAGAAATTGCACAATACGTGCAATTTCTCCTTTTGCCACATTGTTTTCCACTTTTTGTCATAGGTTATCCATTCAACTATGGAGATTTTCTATGTTTTGACAGAATAAGTTCAAAGTCGTCTGCTGTAAAATTGTCGTATGAGGGAAAGGGTTAATTAAATCATGCCTTTATGAATACGATTGTTTTTTAACATGACCTCTGTGAATTTACATACCTGAATAACACAATAAATCGTGATCGGACATTTGATAACTATTATAAATTGATCTTGAACATGTTTTTATGAATTATATTGTTTATTAACGTGACCTCTGTGAATTTACATACATGAATAATACATAAAATATATACATATTATTTAATAATAAATATTTAACTTAGCATTTTAAGCTGGACAAAAAAAAAAAAAAAAAAACTGGTAAATATATGATTTCGAACATCAAATGCTTATTATAGCCAAATATGGAATTTTTCAAAATAACATTAACATTTACCTGTGTTCCCGTAGCCATGATATTGCCATTTCCGACAGAAATCACATTCCACAGCCTGGTTATGCTCCAAAACCAGCCTTAAACGATGTAAACAGGGGTATTGTGTACTCATGATGATTCAGATTGCAATGATGAACATATTTTTATTCACCTCAACTTAAATACTTAGGAATCGATATAATTAAGATACAATTAATTAAATATGCGGTGCATCAAATAAAGTGACAAAGTCATCTTTTACAGGTGGTAAGACATTCCGATAAAAAATTAAGGGTTTTTGCAAACTGTTAAAAGAAACCCCCCCAACTTTAACTGATTAAGTGTAGCATGTGTTCTTAATTATCATTGATAATCACACTTCAAACATCAAATATGCAATTATGTGCAAAAATCATGCAAAAATCATGTAGTTAATATTCCTGTCCGGAAAGGTGTTAATCAAGTGCAGGCCCAGATGGCTCTTACAAACTCATCATGGTGCGACTTCGTGATTTGGACATTATCCGATATACATATTGAACGGATTTCGTTCAATAAACAATTTTGGCAAGAATGTCTTCCCTGAACTTTTCTCATGTCGTGTGCAAAGAGGAAAATGTTTATATGATTAAATTAATTATAACGCAAACAAATCATTAAGTAGTCACCTTAGTGACAAACTGTAAAATAAAATTTCAATGTTGACTTATTCATTATGTCTCCCCCTGTATACAGGGGAGATATATTGTTTTTGTCCTGGGCATCTGTCCTTCTGTCTGTCTGTCCGTCTGTCCGAAATCGTGTCCGCTCCATATCTCCAAGACGGCTTGAAGGATTTTCATGAAACTTGGCTCACATGTTCACCTCATCAAGGCGACGTGCAGAACCCGCGTCTCGACAATATAGGGTCAAGGTCAAGGTCACGCTTGAAGGTCAAAGGTTTGAGGCTTTATTTCGTGTCCGCTCCATATCTCCCAGACGGCTTGAAGGATTTTCATGAAACTTGGGTCACATGTTCACCTCATCAAGGCGACGTGCAGAACCCGCGTCTCGACAATATAGGGTCAAGGTCAAGGTCACACTTGAAGGTCAAAGGTTTGAGGCTTTATTTCGTGTCCGCTCCATATCTCCGAGACGGCTTGAAGGATTTTCATGAAACTTGGGTCACATGTTCACCTCATCAAGGCGACGTGCAGAACCTGCGTCTCGACAATATAGGGTCAAGGTCAAGGTCACGCTTGAATGTCAAAGGTTTGAGGCTTTATTTCGTGTCCGCTCCATATCTCCCAGACGGCTTGAAGGATTTTCATGAAACTTGGGTCACATGTTTACCTCATCAAGGCGACGTGCAGAACCCGCGTCTCGACAATATAGGGTCAATGTCAAGGTCACGCTTGAAGGTCAAAGGTTTGAGGCTTTATTTCGTGTCCGCTCCATATCTCCCAGACGGCTTGAAGGATTTTCATGAAACTTGGGTCACATGTTCACCTCATCAAGGTGACGTGCAGAACTTGCGTCTCGACAATATAGGGTCAATGTCAAGGTCACGCTTGAAGGTCAAAGGTTTGAGGCTTTATTTTGTGTCCGCTCCATATCTTCCAGACGGCTTGAAGGATTTTAATGAAACTTTGGTCACATGTTCACCTCATCAAGGCGACGTGCAGAACCCGTGTCTCGACAATATAGGGTCAAGGTCAAGGTCACGCTTGAAGGTCAAAGGTTTGAGGCTTTATTTCGTGTCCGCTCCATATCTCCAAGACGGCTTGAAAGATTTTCATGAAACTTGGGTCACATGTTCACCTCATCAAGGCGATGTGTAGAACCCATGTCTCGACTGTCTGTCTGTCTGTCCGTCCGTCTGTCCGTCCCAAATCGTGTCCGCTCCATATCTCCAAGACGGCCTGAAGGATTTTCATGAAACTTGGGTCAAATGTTCACCTCATCAAGGCGATGTGCAGAACCCATGTCTCGACTGTCTGTCTGTCTGTCCCAAATTTATAGGTTGGAATGTTTTGAGAGATTTTGACAGATATTTGAGGGGAGACATCTGTTTTTTGCAAAAACAATTCTAGTTTCCATTTAGTTTTAGATTGATTTGATGTTGTTTGTGTAAAATATTAGGATGTTTGTTGTTTTCTGTATAGCAGAGCTACAGATAACTTTTTGGATCAATTGGGTCAGTACCCAACCATTTTTCAAGAATTGGGTATTTGGGTTTTTAATTGGGTAACACCAATTTTAATACCAAACAATTTTTTAACAATTGGGTATTTTCTGAAAATGATATGTATATTAATATTAATGACTTAATGAGCCAATTCATTGCTTAACTTTAGTTAGTCTTTAAATTCTAGGCATGTTTTACAACAAAGTCATATTTTTTCATCTTCATCTTGAATCATAAGCCAAGGATACTCATCAATCCAATCTCTCAACGTTTTTTTCGAAACGCGACTGCCTGAATGCGCCGTAGGCTTCTACACACGAGTGAAAACATCGTCTGCAATTTCGTTCACAATTGATCGTGCAATGCCGTTGCTATGACTATCAGTTACGGCACACAGTAATAATGTCACCAATGATACTTTTTGAGTATTTTTCCGCGTCAGAAGTAGATTTGGGGACGGACCGTAAAATACTTAAATATATCGTTTTTCTGTGAAAGAGTTGTCACATCAAACTTTTTTCTTCCCCGTTTCGACATTTTGTATACTAATCACTGGGCGCTTGTTTCCGCAGTACAAAACAGTTTGAAATGCGAACCAATCTCTCGACTGATACAGATACCATTATACCACAATTTGATCAATAAGAGATATCCCCCTCTGGACAAAATCTATTTTTATCACTGGACGCTTGTTTCCGCGGTACAAAACAGTTTGAAATGCGAACCAATCTCTCGACTGATACAGATTCTATTGCCCCACAATTTGATCAATAAGAGCTATCCCCCTCTGGGCGAAATCTATTTTTAATCATGGAATTTCCAGTTTCTAATATCATTTCAACCTTTTGTCGCATACGCAGGCCGAAAAAAAGTTTTGCGTAACTGGATTTTTGTATGCTTTTTTGTACACGTAAGTTTAGTTTTTATTGGGTTTTTGCTATTTTTAATTGGGTATTTACGCAAATACGCTGCTTATCTGTAGCTCTGGTATAGGTTAACTCTTTGTATAGTTTTGATGAATGTTTTATCCTTCTTTCACCATCATTCCTTAACTCTTTCCCTGGTAGCTTAGTCTGTATGAACGTGAGCTGTCAATCCAGGGGTTGTGAGTTTGATCCCCAGTTGGTCAACTTTCTTTTCGACGTTGGAAAAAAAGACACTTTGACAAGCGTCATTCGTCTTCTACCAATGGGCTAACAGTCTATGTGGAAAACCAGCCAGTTGCTGGGAAAGAAAGTCAGAAATCACATGAATAAATGAACTGGCTGCCATGAAATGACTAAAAATGCAGCAGGCAACTTCAGAAAACATTGCAGCAAAATGATTTATTGCTTATAATGAGCAATTTACTTTTGAGTTAGAGCCTCACCTGCTATCAAACCAAATCCCATCCGTCATCCAGTTAGTTAACCCTTTCCCACATACAAAATACTAAAGTAGACAACATTGAAAACAGCAAGGAAAAAATATTGAAAATCTCTAAAATTGAAAGTATAATCATTGTGACAACAAAAGAAATTGACCCAAATGAGCAATTTCTACTTTTTCCACAATTTTTTCAATGATTGTCTGATCTACATGTGGATGAGGGTTTTACCAGCACTTGCTTATTTGCATTATGCTCATTGTTATTTTATATTTAACTTTTTTTTTTTTTCAAATCAAATTTGCAATACCCTTACATGTCATTCTTTTGTGCTGTTTTTCCAAAATGAGAGTTAAATTTGTCTTTTGATCTTTTATGGGTTGGCTGTTCAACCATTTCTAAACAGTTGCATTTTTGCTTTAAATCTAGATAAAGGCATTTATTTTCACATGTAAATTTTTGTAATTACTTATTTTTCTTTAAAAAAGGAATAGGAAATGTTATTAGTCCCCTACCGGTCGAAGACCGGTTTGGGGTTTGGGGACTATAGGTTTGGTCGATTCAGTCTCTGTCACGCTTAACCTTGTCCGGCCCATATCTTCAACATGCATCATAGGATTTGAAAGAAACTTGGCGCAAATGTTCACCATGATGAGGCGGCATGTCGCGCACAAGACACATGCCTGTATCTCAAATGTCAAATTTCAAGGTCACACTTAGAGGTCAAAGGTCAAAATGAGAACTGTTCGATAGGACTGTACCTTGTTTAAACTTAGTGTTTGACAAATTTATGGATAAGTAGTCTGGTAGGGGACTTTTGTATTCCTTGCAATATGACATTAACTTGTTCACTTTGTAATGAATTGATTCATGTTTTGTTTGTGAGGTCAGTGTGCTGGGGGAGACATAGTTGCCTAATTTTCATCTTTATTTTCCCCTAAATTAAATAGAGAGGAGGCATAATAGTTGCGTTGACGGTTGTCTGTGCTTGTGATTATTTTTTCAGAAACTACCAGCTGTAATTCAATAAAACTATAGGAAGCTTCAGACCTTAGAGGAGATGAGATTACATATTAACAACTTGTTTAGAATCAACACATTTTAAATAATTCTTGTTCCACATGGTTTTTAACATGACAGCTGGTGCAGTGGTTTTAAAATGCCAGAAAACAGCAAGTCAGATAAAGGGTTAAAGACTAGAAATCAAATTTAACCCTTTCCCACATACAACAAATCTGAAGCAGGCCACTTTGAAAACGTATGAACCTTTACGAGTAAACCAACATTTTGGATTCTGCATAATGTATCGACCCATTTGATCCATCCATAATTCTGGTTTCCATAGCAACCAAAAGAACAAAATAGTGAAAACTTAAAAAATCTTCTTCTCAGTAAGCGTCAGGCCGATTATTTTTGGGTGACCCTTTATTAGATTCCTTCAAGAAATGTTGATTGGTTGAAAAACATGGCCGCCAGGGGGCGGGGCTATTTTGCCTTATATAGCTATAGTGAAAACTTTAAAAATCTTCTTCTCCGAAAGTGTTCAGCCGATTTTCAAATAATTTTGTAGAAATGTTCATTGGGTGACCCTCTATCAGATTCCTTCAAGCCATGTTGATTGGTCGAAAAACATGGCCGCCAGAGAGCGGGGCTATTTTGTCATATATGACCAAAGTGAAAACTTAAAAAATCTTCTTCTCCGAAATTGTTGAGCAGATTTTCAAATAATTTTGTAGAAATGTTCCTTGGGTGACCCTCTATCAGATTCCTTCAAGCCATGTTGCTTGGTAAAAAAACATAGCCGCCAGAGGGCGGGGCTATTTTGCCTTATATGGCTAAAGAGAAAACTTAAAAAATCTTCTTCTCCGAAAGTATCAGGCCGATTTTCAAATAATTTTGTAGAAATATTCCTTGGGTAACCCTTTATTAGATTCCTTCAAGAAATGTTGATTGGTTGAAAAACATGGCCGCCAGGGGGCGGGGCTATTTTGCCTTATATACCTAAAGTGTAAACTTAAAAAATTCTTCTTCTCCGAAAGTGTCTGGCTGATATTCAAATAATTTTGTAGAAATGTTCCTAGGCTTGACCCTCTATCAGATTCCTTCAAGCCATGTTGATTGGTTGAAAAATATGGCCGCCAGGGGGTGGGGCTATTTTGCCTTATATGGCTATAGTGAAAACTTAAAATATCCTCTCCTACGAAAGTGTCAGGCCGATTTTCAAATAATTTTACAGAAACAATCCTTGGGTGACACTCTACAAGATTCCTTTAAGCCATGGTGGTTGGTAAAAAGCTTGGCCACCAGGAGGCAGGGCTGTTTGGAGATTTGATTTTGCCTTATGGCCGTGGAGCGATACTGGCCATCTTGGGCCTCTTGTTAAATGAGTTATGGCCCCTTAAATTTCTCATACATAGTTGGTCTATAGACATTTCTTGTGAACATTATTTCTCAGCAACCCTTGGTCAGAATTCAATATAACTTCACAAGAATGATTGATACCAAGCCTAGTTTTGCATATTGTCTGCACTGGAATTATTTTTAAATGAGTTATGGCCCCTTGAATTTTTATATCAAAAATACATTACCAGTCATTTAATACCTGATATATCATCTCTATACACCTTAATTATCCAAAAAAAACGCCCACGCTAGTATATCCCTCACGTATCCGTGACATACACGGCCGCCCGGAAGTACAGGCGCGCACGTGAGCGGGTAGTCACTTTTCATTTTTGGATTCACCGGAGTAGTCGATAAGAAAATTTATATTATTATTTCTTCTTCCAATTAACTCTTTTGTTTTATAAGGCCCTGCCTTATAATCATTTAATTGTCCAAATATTTTGTCTGCATTAACGTCACAGCCGTAAATTATTTACTTTATTGCTGTATTTATTGTTTTGTAGCGGACGATACTCTGAGAAGCACGTGGATTACCCCACCCGCTAATTTCAGTTACCGTCTTCGGGTGCGGAAGTCGTGCTGTTTTCAATACTTTTTCCCTACCCTGTTAGCGATAGTACATTAACTATTGCTGTATGAATTATTGACTGTTCTATTCAATATTTGTGAAAAAATTTTGAAACAAAATTTATTTCAATATACGTGTCCAAGCTTCCGGTGTCCCCGTGGCGTGGATATAGATAAATAATAACAATTTTATTTAGTCTTGTATTTGCTGTGCACCTATGGGATTCGCATCCGACCTGCGTTGTGTGCACCAAATGCACACAGGCTTCACCTTGCGAGTACTGCTCGACATGGCCTATTTCCATTTGGAAAAAGGTCGTGCGGAGTAAGACTCGTAAAAGCAGGAAGATAAAGAAGACCCCTAAGAGGGTGCCTTTATCTTCATCGAGTGAGGCAGAGTTCGAGGGGTTCTCCCAACCGGACTCTGCAACGGTGTTGAGCGAGTCGAAGGGCAATGCTGAGCCTTCTTCTCCGCTCAACACAACCGTTTTTCCGCGCGCTGAGGAAATTCGGATGGTAGCTTTGGGTGAGAGTTGCTCCGTCGGGAAACTTCAGAAACCGTACGGAAACAGCGGGGAAAATGCTCAGCTGGAACATTTAACCGCTGAACCTCACCATCTGTCGCCTGGTGTCATGGCTGGGCCTTCGAAAGAAGGAGTGCCTTTGGTAGCTTTCCGGGAAACCGCAGGTTGTACCAATCCGACACCATACTCTGAGCTACAGCGGTCTTCGGACAGCTGCAGAGTACCGGTTACCTACGTCGGGGGACGTAGTGTTCCGGAGACTTTGTATAGTGCAGCTTCACTCCTGCCTATGCATAGTCAACCTGGGTTTTGTTGGGCTGAGCAACAAAACCCAAATACCGAGGCACGTCAGGTCACCGGGCAACCGGAGAGGAGTCATTTGTTAATGACGCGACCTGTCACCAGTCAGTCCGGGTTGGACTGGACTGGGCCAGTCAGTCACATTGCCATGACTAGACCAGGTAGTCGCTCACGTATCCGTGATGCGACAGGGCAAAGGTCCGATTGCAAGGACCCAGCCAGGCAAAAGGTTGGTCGTTTAGCAGCGATTCATCCTGGCAGTCAGACTATCTTAATTGATTCGACGACTGGCCAAAATCGCGCGCATGGAGACATGCCGCATCAGGTCAGTAGCCCATTTCGTTATGGTGCTACGGGCCAATCGGTCACGCCTGTGAATACGACACAAACACCAGTGTCTTATGTAAACACAGGACAACCGAGTAGTCAGGCATTTTTCAATGCCTCGTCTACACTGCCAGACGGCTATGTAAACATGGCGCGTCCAGGCACGGGTTCTGTGGTGATAGACCGGATTGATTCTAATTATCGATCGAAATCTGCTCCACTACAGAATCAGAATAATTTTAACCCTGGTATTGCACCGGGTTCGATTATTCCTCTGTCTTCCATCGGGTATGGGGGTTACGAAAAATCTTTTTCTTCCCCTGGGGGGACAGTGTATGTCGCAAGACAATATACTGCTCCTCAATACCAGCCACCGGTCCATAATATGGAACCGTTAGGTGTTAGACAGAGTTCAACGGCCTACCGGGATCAGCATTACCTATCTCATGGGGATTCACTGCTCTCGGGGGGACACCTACTCGATAGGCAGTCCGATTATAGGCAACCTCGGGATCAGAATACATTGCGTCATTCTGTGAACGTGAGGTCGAAACCGTCCCATACGGTTAGTTCGGCCCCGGCAGAAGATTTTGTACGGCCGCCCTCTGCTGCGGAGAGGGGGCCTGCTTCACAAAATCTTCGGCAGAACATGGATGATTCTGAATTATCCATGTCTGAGTCGGACATTGATCTACCGGTTGGAAGACCGAGTGGTCAACCTCAGAGGAGTACACACAACCCTACATCTTCGTCTAACGATGATGAGGGAAATAGGTCTCCTTCCGATGAGGAGCCAGCTGTAGAGCGTTGGTCTTTTCAGCAGGCTATTGACGAAGTATTTCGGGTGGTGCCGAATACTTTATGCCCTAAGGTTGACGCTCCCCCATGTCGGAAAAACCTTTCGAGCCTAGAGGAACTTAATGTACAGGCTTTTACGCCAGTGCAATTACTTCCTCAAGCTAACAACTTGGGCAGGTTGTTAGACCAATTGCAGTCGACCAGGTCTCTAGAGGCTATACCTCCAGGCTGGTCGGTCCCAGGACCCATTTCTAAGGAATGGGTCAATCCTAAAGCGTATTCTACGTCTAAGGAGTTCTTCCCTGTCAAAGTGCCAGCTTTAGACGGGGATGCAGCTAAACTGGGGTTAACTGCACCCGCTTCTGTTCAAGTCTCTGCTAAGATTCTAGAGAAGTGGGAGGCCAGAGCAAGACTGGGTGTAATGGTGTCATCTCATGACAACCATTTCGCAGTCGCTCTGTCTTTGTTGTTAAAAGAGGAGAATATCTCTAGCCTAGGGGCTAACAGAATTCTCGAAGCTTTCGACACAGGCAACAGGCATCTCATGGCACTGAATCTTCAGACCGCCACAGAGATACTGTCCATGAGGAGGGACGCAGTGCTAGCTGCTCCTAACTCATTGCTAGGTACTAGCAAGGACAGCCTGAGGGCCGCACCATTGGAGTCGAAAGAACTCTTTGATGGAAGGATTGCTGCAGTGACGGTTTCTGATGCGTCAGAACAGTCTCGACGCCTTTCGCAGCTAAGGCTTTTGCGCAGGGCCAGCAACGTTCAGCGTATTCTGCGAATGTGGGTAGTTCTAAGAAACCCAACCCAGCAAAGAAGCCAAAACGGGATGTAAAGGCGTTTCAGCCTAAACAAACCCCTTCCACGGGTCAAAAGGCGGCTAAACCGAAGCGCCCTTATCAGGGTACTAAGCATCGGCAGCCTGCTAGAGTTAACACGAACCCGAAGCCGCAGCCCTAGGGATTCGCTCCTCTCTATGACAATCCCAAGGTCGGAGATTGCAGTCGGGGGCCGCCTGTCATTTTTCACGGAGGAGTGGGAAAGTATCACAGAGGATCGTTGGATTTTGTCTGTGATACAGGAAGGGTATCTGATTCCCTTCATTTCCCCCCCTCCTCTGACGATCGACATGTCATCACGTCATCCGGCCATGTCGGAGGTGATTTCATCACTTCTGAAAAAGAATGCCATAGAGAGGGTTCTCAACCCCAATTCTCGGGGTTTCTACAGCCGTCTTTTTCTTGTTCCGAAGAAAGACGGCAGGTGGAGACCGGTTATAGATTTATCTGCGCTAAATCTATTGATTCCGGTCGAGAAATTCAAAATGGAGTCGACCCGCTCCATCCGAGTAGCAATTCGCCAAGGCGACTGGGCGGTCTCTCTAGACCTAACAGACGCCTATTATCACATCCCGATCGCTTCCTCCTCGAGGAAATACCTTCGGTTTGTGATAGAGGGAGAAGTGTTCCAATTCAGGGCTCTTCCCTTCGGCCTCAAGTCCGCCCCTCGAGTGTTTACGAAGATAATCAGTGTGGTGGGAGCCTTCCTTCGCACGAAAGGACCCCAACTTCTTCAATACTTCGACGATTGGCTTCTCCACAGGACGGATCGTGTACTTTTACTTCACGATCTGTCCCTATCCTGGCGGACCATTCTGCGATTGGGTTTAATACCCAACACGCAGAAGTCGGAATTAATTCCGTCAAAGAGGTTCACGTTCGTGGGTATGACGTTTCTCACCGACTTAGCGGTAATTCAAGTACCTTCGGACAGAGTCGATTCTCTGTTACAGAAAATCGGTCTCTCACTGGAACAGGCTGCGGTAACAGCCCGATCCATGCTGTCACTTCTGGGTTCCCTGAGTGCAGCAGCCGACCTAGTCTTTCTAGGAAGGCTCCACATGCGACCCCTTGAGTTTCTTTTTCTGTCCCGGTGGCGTCCGTCTGTGGACTCACTGGATCAGGAGATAGCTCTGACGGATTTCTTCAAGTCCCACCTTCGGTGGTGGCTGGATCTGTTAATCTATCAACAAGGGGTACCCTTACTCACACCACCTCCGGATCTGTACCTATTTACAGATGCCAGTGCTGCGGGTTGGGGAGCTCATTTAGAGCCGCAGGGCCTAACAGCCCAGGGCATGTGGACAGCGGAGGAGAAGTGTTTTCACATAAACAACTTGGAACTGAGGGCAGTCCTGCTAGCCCTCAATCAGTTCGCTGCCTCCGTTGCGAACAAAACTGTTTTGTTGTCGACGGACAATACTACTGTTGTGTCGTACATTCGCAGGCAAGGAGGAACGCACTCCCATCTTCTCTTTTTAGAGACTTGGAAGTTACTCCTTTGGTGTCAGGCGACGTCGTTAGTACTTCTAGTAAAACACGTCCCAGGTCGTCTAAATGTCTTAGCAGACAGTCTATCCCGCCAAAACAAAATTCTTCCACCGGAATGGACACTGAACCAGAGTGTGTTAAACTCAGTGTTCATGCGGATCGGGACACTCCTGGTGGATCTTTTCGCCACCAGAGTCAATCATCGGCTGCCACTTTATGTATCTCCGATGTACGATCCTGCAGCTTGGGCAGTGGACGCACTGACCCTCGATTGGAACCTCCTGTTCGGGTATGCGTTTCCCCCGTTCATACTGGTTCCGATCGTACTTCAAAAGGTTCTTCGCTCGCAACAGTGCAAAATACTGTTGATAGCACCCTGTTGGCCCCAGAGGTCGTGGTTCAGCGACCTCCTGGCCTGTCTCTCGGCAAATCCAATACGACTTCCTATTCGAGAAGACGTACTGTTTCAGCAACCAGGTCGGCGTCTTCATCCCAACCTGGCAATGCTACATCTTCACGCCTGGACATTATCAAGCGTTCTGTCCGAGAGAGAAACTTTTCTCAAAAAGTTGCCTCTCGTATCGCACAATCAAGAAGACGATCCACTAGAATCGTTTATGATTCCAAGTGGAGAGTTTTCTCAGATTGGTGTGGTACAAGGTCGATCAATCCGGAGTGTCCCTCTGTAACTCGGATTGCCGATTTCCTTCTTTTTCTTTTCGAAGAAAAACAACTGGCAATTAGTACGGTGAAAGGCTACCGTTCTATGTTATCGAACACGTTTAAGTTCATTGGGGGAGAGAGTATTGGTTCAAATCCGTTTCTCTCGGAACTTATACGCTCGTTCGAATTAGAAAAACCCGTTTGTAGGAGTTTAACTCCAAAATGGGATTTGTCTTGCGTCCTTTGGTCGCTTACTAGAGCTCCATACGAGCCTCTAGTATCGGCGTCTTTAAAGTTTCTAACTTATAAAACCGTCTTTCTTTTAGCTTTCGCTACAGTTCGTCGAAGGAGCGAATTACATGCTCTTTCAGTAGAAACAGGGCACATCAGATTCAATGAGTCTGATGGCTCTTTCACTCTACTCTGTCAACCGGGGTTCCTGGCTAAAAACCAGTTACCTTCAGTTTCACCTTCGCCGATCACAGTTCCCAGCCTTTCGGCGACCTGTGGTCCTTCTGATTCCGACAGAACCCTTTGTCCCGTTAGGTCTCTTAAGCATTATCTTAAGAGAGTTGAAGGGACTCGGGGTCGGAGAAAGAGGTTATATCTTCCTCTTATAGGTTGTAAAGATATTTTGGCGGCGTCTATTTCCCGCTGGATATCTATTACTATAAAATTAGCTTATAAAGACCTGTCTAGTCGAGATCTCTCGTTTCTGCGGATTCGTCCTCACGAGGTTAGAGCTCTCTCTACAAGTTGGGCATTCTCTAATAATGTTCCTCTTGAAGAGATTCTTCAAGCGGCAGTATGGAAGTCGCAATCTACCTTTTCGTCTTTCTACTTACGTTCTATGGCTAGTCAGTCAGATAACTTGTTCTCTCTGGGTCCCCTTGTGGCTTCTCAGCGAGTTGTTCGCTAATTATTATAATCCAACACATAAATAAAGTGAATACCGATTGAACCTGTATTCAATCCCCACTATCACTTTATACTACCGTTGGAATCAAGTATGTTTGTTCTGAAAAATATGGAATAATATACTACTACGTACCTGGAACGACAGTAAGTATTGGTCGAACCTCCCGTCCTATGCTACGAAGTCATCAGGTATTAAATGACTGGTAATGTATTTTTGATATAACAAGAGCTGTCGGAGGACAGCGCGCTCGACTATTCCACCGCTTATTTAAGTTACTAATTAAGAGATAATGGACTCTAATGTAGTTGCATGCAAAACATTAACCACAATTTCTTAGTGGGTGATAATTTGCATTATATGCAGGATAGTGTTATTTAACATGATTAATTTCATAGGTGTGATGGTTAGAAAGGGTTGTATAACCTTTCAATGGAATGCATCAAGTAGTTACTAAGATATGGACTCTTAATGTAGTTTCACGCAAACCTTTAACCATAATTTCTCAAGTAAAAAAAGGGCAACAATTTGCACCATATACAGGATAGAGTTATCTTAATTGGTTGTGTTTATAGTTGTGCAATTGGGAAAGGTTGTATAAAGTTTCAATACAATTTTTCAAGTCAAAAAAGGTCCATAACTTGCATAAAATGCAGGATAGAGTTATCATACTTGATTGTTTACATAGATGTGATGGTTGGTAAGTGCTGTATAAAGTTTCAATGCAATGCATCAAGTAGTTACTAAGAGATGGTCTCTTTATGTAGTTGCATGCAAAACTTTAACCAGAATGTATAAGTCCAAAAAGGCCATAACTTGCATAAAATGCAGGATAGAGTTATCATACTTAATAATCTACACAGGTGTGATAGTTGGGTAGGGTTGTAGAAAGTTTCAATGCAATGCATCAAGTATTTACTGAGACGTGGACTCTTAATTTAGTTGCACGCAAAACTTTAACCAGAATTTCTAAGTAAAAAAAGAGCCATAACTTGCATAAAATGCAGAATAGAGTTATCATACTTGATAATCTACACAGGTGTAATAGTTGGGTAGGGTTGTAGAAAGTTTCAATGCAATGCATCAAGTAAATACTGAGATATGGACTCTTAATTTAGTTGCACGCAAAACTTTAACCAGAATGTCTAAGTAAAAAAAGTGCCATAACTTGCATAAAATGCAGGATAGAGTTATCTAACTTGATA
This sequence comes from Serripes groenlandicus, assembly GCA_031761405.1. Classification (NCBI taxonomy): domain Eukaryota; kingdom Metazoa; phylum Mollusca; class Bivalvia; order Cardiida; family Cardiidae; genus Serripes; species Serripes groenlandicus. The sequence continues at coordinate 202,068,100 of JASEVX010000001.1, forward strand.
ATCTACATAGGTGTGATAGTTGAGAAGGGTTGTATAAATGTTCAATGCAATGCATCAAGTATATACTGAGATATGGACTCTTAATTTAGTTGCACGCAAAACTTTAACCAGAATTTCTAAGTAAATAAAGGGCCATAACTTGCATAAAATGCAGGATAGAGTTATCTTACTTGATAATCTACACAGGCGTGATAGTTGGGTAGGGTTGTAAAAAGTTTCAATGCAATGCATCAAGTAAATACTGAGATATGGACTCTTAATTTAGCTGCACGCAAAACTTTAACCAGAATTTCTAATTAAAAAAAGGGCCATAACTTGCATAAAATGCAGGATAGAGTTATCTTACTTGATAATCTACACAGGTGGGATAGTTGGGTAGGGTTGTATAAAGTTTCAATGCAATGCATCAAGTATTTACTGAGACGTAGACTCTTAATTTAGTTGCACGCAAAACTTTAACCAGAATTTCTAAGTAAAAAAAGGGCCATAACTTGCATAAAATGCAGAATAGAGTTATCATACTTGATAATCTACACAGGTGTAATAGTCGGGTAGGGTTGTAAAAAGTTTCAATGCAATGCATCAAGTAAATACTGAGATATGGACTCTTAATTTAGTTGCACGCAAAACTTTAACCAGAATTTCTAAGTAAAAAAGGGCCATAACTTGCATAAAATGCAGGACAGAGTTATCTAACTTGATAATCTACACAGGTGGGATAGTTGGGTAGGGTTGTAGAAAGTTTTAATGCAATGCATCGAGTAAATACTGAGATATGGACTCTTACTTTAGTTGCACGCAAAACTTTAACCAGAATTTCTAAGTAAAAAAGGGCCATAACTTGCATAAAATGCAGGACAGAGTTATCTAACTTGATAATCTACATTGGTGTGATAGTTTGGTAGGGTTGTAGAAAGTTTCAATGCAATACATTTAGTATTTAAGAACTTGCATGCAAAACCTTAACCAAAGTGTGACGTGGACGCCGACGCCAGGGTGAGTAGTATAGCTCTCATATTCTTCGAATAGTCGAGCTAAAAATGGCCATAACTTGCATAAAATGCAGGATAGTGTTATCTAACTTGATAATCTGCATAGGTGTGATGCTTGGGTAGGGTTGTACAAAGTTTCAATGCTATGCATCAAGTAAATACTGAGATATGGACTCTTAATTTAGTTGAACGCAAAACTTTAACCAGAATTTCTAAGTAAAAAAATGTCCATAACTTGCATAAAATGCAGGATAGTGTTATCTAACTTGATAATCTGCATAGGTGTGATGCTTGGGTAGGGTTGTATAAAGTTTCAATGCAATGAATCAAGTAAATACTGAGATATGGACTCTTAATTTAGTTGCACGCAAAACTTTAACCAGAATTTCTAAGTAAAAAAGGGCCATAACTTGCATAAAATGCAGGATAGAGTTATCTAACTTGATTATCTACACAGGTGTGATAGTTGGGTAGGGTTGTAGAAAGTTTCAATGCAATGCATCATGTAAATACAGAGATATGGACTCTTAATTTAGTTGCACGCAAAACTTTAACCAGAATTTCTAAGTAAAAAAGGGCCATAATTTGCATAAAATGCAGGATAGAGTTATCTAACTTGATAGTCTACACAGGTGTGATAGTTGGGTACGGTTGTAGAAAGTTTCAATGCAATGCAACAGGTAAATACAGAGATATGGACTCTTAATTTAGTTGCACGCAAAACTTTAACCAGAATTTCTAAGTAAAAAAAGGGCCATAACTTGCATAAAATGCAGGATAGAGTTATCTAACTTGATAATCTACATAGGTGTGATGCTTGGGTAGGGTTGTATAAAGTTTCAATGCAATGCATCAATTAAATTCTGAGATATGGACTCTTAATTTAGTTGCACGCAAAACTTTAACCAGAATTTCTAAGTAAAAAAAGGGCCATAACTTGCATAAAATGCAGGACAGAGTTATCTAACTTGATAATCTACATTGGTGTGATAGTTTGGTAGGGTTGTAGAAAGTTTCAATGCAATACATTTAGTATTTAAGAACTTGCATGCAAAACCTTAACCAAAGTGTGACGTGGACGCCGACGCCGACGGCGACGCCGACGCCGACGCCGACGCCAGGGTGAGTAGTATAGCTCTCATATTCTTCGAATAGTCGAGCTAAAAATGAAGTTTTTTAAAGTAAAACATATTTTTATTAGAAAATACTTACCAGTCATTTATAGAGTCCCACCTCCCAACCCCGCGTCGTCACCAATACTTAACGGTGAATGAAAAGTGACTACCCGCTCACGTGCGCGCCTGTACTTCCGGGCGGCCGTGTATGTCACGGATACGTGAGGGATATACTAGTGTGGGCGTTTTTTTTTTATAATTAAGGTGTATAGAGATGATATATCAGGTATTAAATGACTGGTAAGTATTTTCTAATAAAAATATGTTTTACTTTAAAAAACTTCATTTCTCATACATAGTTGGTCTGTAGACATTTCTTGTGAACACTATTTCTCAACAACCCTTGGTCAGAATTCAATATAACTTCACAAGAATTATTGATACCAAGCCTAGTTGTGCATATTGTTGGCGTGTTGCACTCAAATTATTAGCTCGACTTTTGAAAAAAAAGAGCGCTATTGTCATGACCCTGGTGTTGTCGTCGGCGGCGGCAGCGACGTGGTCGTCCAGTTAAGGTTTTTTGTTCAGCTCAGCTTTTTTTCTGTTTTCTAACAAACCACTACTGTTAAAGTCACTAAACTTCATAAACATAATCATAATATGTTAAATAATAAAAGTATATAGCTGGAAATCTTTATTTGTTTCACTTAAAACTTCAAAACGTAAGGTTAAGGTTTTTTAGATCACCTAGAGCCAAAGGCTCAAGGTGAGCTATTCTGATCACTCTTGTGTCCGTCGTCGTCTGTCGTTAACTTTTAGCTTTAAACATCATCTCCTCCTGAACCGCAAGAACAATTTCCACCAAACATCACAGGAATGTTCCTTTGGTGGTCCTCTTTCAAAATTGTTCAAAGATTTAAATTCCATTGAGAACTTTGGTTGCTGCGGCATCAGAAAGGGGACAAAATGTCCAAACTTTAAAAATCTTCTCCTCCGAATCTGCCTGTCAGATTCAAATATAATTTGGTAGAAATGTTCCTTGGGTGACCCTCTATAAAAATTGTTCAAGCCATACTGATTGGTCGAAAAACATGGCAGTCAGGCGGCATCAGAAAAGGGGCAAAATGACAAAATTTGAAAATTCCATTTTTATGAAAGTATTTGTCTGATTTTAAGAAAATATAATACGAATCTTACTTTAATGATCCTCTATTTATTTTGTTTAAGCCGTTTTGATTGGTTACACAATCATAGCAACCAGGCGTCATCACAAAAGGGGTAAATTGAACTTTTAGCTACAAATGACAACCAACTCCTACCATTCCAATAGACCAATTTCCACAAAACATCACAGGAATGTTCCTTTGGTGGTCCTCTTTCAAATTTGTTCAAAGATTTAAATTCCATTGAGAACTTTGGTTGCTGCGGCATCAGAAAGGGGACAAAATGTCCAAACTTTAAAAATCTTCTTCTCCGAATCTGCCTGTCAGATTCAAATATAATTTGGTAGAAATGTTCCTTGGGTAGACCCTCTATATAAATTGTTCAAGCCATACTGATTGGTCGAAAAAAATGGCAGTCAGGCGGCATCAGAAAAGGGGCAAAATGACAAAATTTTAAAATTCCATTTTTATGAAAGTGTTTGTCTGATTTTAAGAAAATATAATACGAATCTTACTGTAATGATCCTCACATCACAGGAATGTTTCTTTGGAGGTCCTCTTTCAAAAATTGTTCAAAGATTTAAATTCCATTGAGAAATTTGGTTGCTGCGGCATCAGAAAGTGAGAAAAATACCCAAATTTTAAAATCCTTTTCCTCCATAATCTGCTTGTGCGATTGCAAGATAATTTGGTAGAAATGTTCCTTAAGTGACACTCTAAATAAACTGTTGAAGCCATATTGATTTCGTTGAAAAACAGGGCAGCAAGGCGGCATCAGGAAAGGTGCAAAATAACAAAAACTTTTTAATTCCATTCTTATTAAAGTTCTTCTTAGATTTCAAGATATAAATGGCCTTTACTGATAAGCTGTTTCTTGAGAAGTGTCCACTCCTTGCAGTTTCATTTGCACTCCTTGATAACATTTTCCCAGATATTTGCAGTTAAATATTTGCTACTAATTTACTATCAATTAGGTGATCGATTTAGGGCCATCTTGGCCCTCTTGTTGTTTAGCTCAAGTTTTTGACAATTTTTTACTCATGATTTTTCATATTTTAAAAACTTTTCTTTTTCTTTGCTTGAAACTTCACAAACATGCTGAGTGTCTTAAGTTGACCTTATATAACAAGTTTCATAACTCTGTAAATAGTATTGACAAAATTATCTCCCCATTTCGATTTAGAAAATCTACTTTGAAGGGAGAAAAATGGTGATAACTGAAACACAATTTAACCTATAGCTTTGAAACTTCCTAAACTTATTCAATGTCTTAACATAACTTGATACAACAAGTTCCATAACCCTGAACTTAATATTGACCAAATTATCCCCCCTTTTGGACTTAGAAAATCTACACTGAAGGTGTTGTCATCCGGTAAAGGTTTTTTATTAGCTCGACTTTTGAAAAAAATGACAGCTATTGTCATGACCCTGGCGTCGTCGGCGGCGTGGTCGTCCGGTTAAGGTTTTTTGTTTAGCTCATTTTTTTTCTGTTTTCTCCCTATCAGTTGAGCGTCTGTGCCGTACGCGGTGCTCTTGTTTTTAAATGAGTTATGGCCCCTTGAATTTCTCATACATATGTATATTGTCAGGCACCAGCTGGGGGTATTCAGCACCGTCAGTGATATTTCTAGTTTTTATCTATTTCCCATGTAATAATAGGTATTTGTTACTTAACCCTTTCCCACATACAACAAATTTGCAGCAGACGACTGTCAAAACATCTAGGCAAACATATGGAAAATCTCTATAAATGAAAGTTTAATCACTATGTTTTCAAAAGTCGTCTGCTGCAGAGGCATAAGAAAGCATAGATATGTGGGAATGGGAGGGTTAAGTAGCTTCCACTTTTCTAAATGTTGCAATACGGTCATTTTACTTGTTGTAAAATAGATTTACCCATAGTATATTTTATAGTTGTTGCTGTTGTTGATTTTTAGCTCTACTGGCCAAAGGCCAGAAGGGCTTATGTCGTGGCGATTTGTCCGTCGTCCGTGCATGCGTCCGTGCGTCCGTAAACAATTTCTTGTTAACACGATACAGTCTTCTTTTTTTATTGTATCTCAACAAAACTTATACAGTAGTTAGATATCCATGAGAGCTCGGTTCCTTTCGAAAACCAGCCAGATCCGCCCATGCATGACTGGATTATGGCCCTTGAAATGGTCAAAATTGCTATAAAAGAGCTTGTTAACACGATACAGTCTTCACTTTTGATTGTATCTCAACCAAACTTATACAGTAGTTAGATATCCATGAGAGCTCGGTTCCTTTCGAAAACCAGCCAGATCCGCCCATGCATGACTGGATTATGGCCCTTGAAATGGTCAAAATTGTTATAAAAGAGCTTGTTAACACGATACAGTCTTCACGTTTGATTGTATCTCAACCAAACTTATACAGTAGTTAGATATCCATGAGAGCTCGGTTCCTTTCGAAAACCAGCCAGATCCGCCCATGCATGACTGGATTATGGCCCTTGAAATGGTCAAAATTGCTATAAAAGAGCTTGTTAACACAATACAGTCTTCACTTTTGATTGTATCTCAACCAAACTTATACAGTAGTAAGATATCCATGAGAGCTCGGTTCCTTTCGTAAACCAGCTAGATCCACCCATGCAAGACTGGATTATGGCCCTTGAAATTGTCCAAATTGCTATAATTGAGCATGTGAACACAATAGAGGCTCCATTTACTATCTGATCTTCACCAAACTTAGATAGTAGTTAAATATTGATGAGAGCTTGGTTCCTTTTGAAAACCAGCTAGATCCGCCCATGCAAGACTGGATTATGGCCCATGAAATTGTAAAAATTGCTATAATACAGCTTGTGAACACAAAAGAGCCTCCATTTACTATCCGATCTTCACCATACATACATGCTCTGGATTGAAAATGACCAAAGAACCATACCAGTAGAGCATAGGCCCTCATGGGCCTCTTGTTTAACAGATAACAAGAAAAAGCCTTATCTCAGTGTAATAGCAAGTACTCATTTTGTTGATTTTACCAAGAAATATGGATGTAATTGTGTTTTTTATTAAAAACAAATAAGGAACTTGGTTAACCCTTTCCACATTTAGACGCGTTCTGACGCATATGCAACTGAAAGCTTTTGAAAAACATTGTGAGCAATTTCCACTTTTGCCACGATGTTTTCAGCTCTTTTTAAAAAATTGTTTGTTTGAAGAGATTCTAGATGCTTTTGAAAGTAGCCTGCTGCAGATTTGCTATATATGTGGGAAAGGGTTAAATTGACAACTCAGTCAGTGGATTGACTGATAATTACATCTTTATGACACCATTAAGAAGAAGCATGAAATAAACGGAATAATTGTATGTTAACCTATTCCCACATGCAACAAATCTGCAGCAGACGACTTTGAAAATGTCTACTAAAAATATGAAAATTCTCTATAATTATAGGCATAATTACTTAAAAGAAGTTGAAAACATTGTGGCAAAAGGAGAAATTCTTTTTCTAGGTCTTTTGGAATTAAAATAATAAACAGTATCCTGGATTGATCCTTGCATGTTGACATACAAATCAAGAAGCATAATGTAGTTTGTCAGCCAATACTTATTGAAATCGATAACTTTGTGTTTAGTCTCACATCATGGATTTTTATAAAGTTTGAAAATAATATTCAGTTACTTCCAGAAATACCGTGATTAGCCAGGAAATAGTGGGTAGGCAAAACTGTTCGTTTATTAACCCTTAATGGCATTAGTTGCATGAACTATCTGTTGTATGAAATGGAATTTTTAAATCTTTTTTGTTATGCAAAAACACAAAAAACATGTTTTTGTAAATGTTTTAATTTTAACAAAGTAAACAATATGAATTGAAAATCGTGTTTTTGTCTTATTTTGCATTACAATTCATTTATTAGAGTTGTCTGATTGATCATCAAGGTCGGGACTAATTTCATTTCATGATAATGGAGACCTGAGGTGCCCATCCATGCACTTTAAATGACTTTCAAAGAACCAACTTGAAGTGGTTGCTCAGTACTAAAGGTTTCAATATACTGGGCACTTGCATATGTTAAATGGAATTATAACAGTAAATTCTTTGAAAACTAATTTATTAATAAGGCGCTGTCTATGAATTATTCTGCGAAACATCAATATTAAACATCAGGCAATAAAAGAGTCCTAGAAGTACTGATGCAAGAATCCAGCATTTTAACTTGACAGTTACACATAATGATGTCTTTGGGGGAAAAAAATGATTATGGTATATGAAGCTATAAAGCTTTGATAACAAACAAACAATAATAATTTAAAATTATGGATCATCATGAACAAGAGAAAATTAAAGATTTGAAAGATCAACACATATTTTTAATATCTTAGACACTCTTTTTGATAAAGTTATTGGTATTACACCACTAAGTATACAAGCATTTTTTAACACATTCCTTCTACACGTTTTCTCAACTTCTCTCCGAGAAAATCGGTGTGGTTTGAACGGAGGTATTATCATATCTATCCCTAAGGGCGTGGTTAAGACTGTTTTCAAAAATCCCTTGTCTGCCATAATCGCGTCACCTTTCTTGCATAACTCCAATATACCACACTGTTTTGTAATTTGTTTGTCACTGATGCTTCCCGACCACAAGTCTGACACAAATGTAATAATTATGTCTCCCCTTCTCCGAAAGGGGGGACATGCTGTATTTGTAGTTATTCTTATTACGATTCCCCAACAGAGTTGGGAATCGTATTGTTTTTCTATTGTTTTTAGCTCTACTGGCCAAAGGCCAGAAGGGCTTATGTCGTGGCGATGTGTCCGTCGTCCGTGCGTGCGTCCGTGCGTCCGTAAACAATTTCTTGTTAACACGATACAGTCTTCACTTTTGATTGTATCTCAACCAAACGTATACAGTAGTTAGATATCCATGAGAGCTCGGTTCCTTTCGAAAACCAGCCAGATCCGCCCATGCATGACTGGATTATGGCCCTTGAAATGGTCAAAATTGCTATAAAAGAGCTTGTTAACACGATACAGTCTTCACGTTTGATTGTATCTCAACCAAACTTATACAGTAGTTGGATATCCATGAGAGCTCGGTTCCTTTCGAAAACCAGCCAGATCCGCCCATGCATGACTGGATTATGGCCCTTGAAATGGTCAAAATTGCTATAAAAGAGCTTGTTAACACGATACAGTCTTCACTTTTAATTGTATCTCAACCAAACTTATACAGTAGTTAGATATTCATGAGAGCTCGGTTCCTTTCGAAAACCAGCTAGATCCACCCATGCAAGACTGGATTATGGCCCTTGAAATTGTCCAAATTGCTATAATTGAGCATGTGAACACAATAGAGGCTCCATTTACTATCTGATCTTCACCAAACTTAGATAGTAGTTAAATATTGATGAGAGCTTGGTTCCTTTTGAAAACCAGCTAGATCCGCCCATGCAAGACTGGATTATGGCCCATGAAATTGTAAAAATTGCTATAATACAGCTTGTGAACACAAAAGAGCCTCCATTTACTATCCGATCTTCACCATACATACATGCTCTGGATTGAAAATGACCAAAGAACCATACCAGTAGAGCATAGGCCCTCATGGGCCTCTTGTTTCTTATTATTACGATTCCCCAACAGAGTTGGGAATCGTATTGTTTTTCTATTGTTTTTTTAGCTCACCTGAGCTCTGCTCAAGGTGAGTTATTGTGATCGCCTTTTGTCCGGCGTCCGTCGTCCGCGTCCGTCGTCCGTCGTGCGTCGTCCGTCGTGCGTCAACTTCTTCTCCTCAGTAACCAGTGGGTCAATTGGGATGAAACTTCACAGAAAGCATCCTCTTAATGACCTCACCAGAATTCCTTCAAATTTTAGGGATCCATGCAGAATTCTGGCTTCCATGGCAACGAAACCGAAAAAACTTCAAAATTCTTCTTCTCCCAAACTGGTTGGCAGATTTTCAAATAATTTTGTAGAAATGTTCCTTGGATGACCCTCTACCAGATTCCTTCAAGCCATGTTGATTGGTCAAAAAACACGGCCGCCAGGGGGGCGGGGCTATTTTGCCTTATATGGCTATAGTGAAAACTTAAAAAATCTTCTCCTCCGAAAGTGTCAGGCTGATTTTCAAATGATATTGTAGAAATGTTCCTTGGGTGACCCTCTATCAGATTCCTTCAAGCCATGTTGATTGGTCGAAAAACATGGCCGCCAGGGGGGGGGGGGCGGGGCTATTTTGCATTATATGGCTATAGTGCAAACTTAAAAAATCTTCTTCTCCAAAAGTGTCGGCCCGATTTTCAAATAATTTTGTAGAAATGTTCCTTGGATGACCCACTTTCAGATTCCTTCAAGCCATGTTGATTTGTCAAAAAACATGGCCGCCAGTAGGCAGGGCTATTTTGCATTATATGGATATAGTGAAAACTTAAAAAATCTTCTCCTCCAAAAGTATCTGGCCGATTTTCAAATAATTTTGTAGAAATGTTCCTAGGGTGACCCTCTATCAGATTCCTTCAAGCCAAGTTGATTGGTCGGAAAATGGCTGCCAGGGGGCATGGCTTATATAGCTAAAGTGAAAAAAAAATAAAAATCAGGTGAGCGATTCAAGGGCCATCATGGCCCTCTTGTCTTCTTATTATTATTATTCTCTTTCAGCTATCCAAATTTTTGTCCAGAGCCATACTCATAAACTACTTGATGGAATTGATTGAAACTTCCAACATAGATAGATGGCAATGTGAACTTGTGTAGTTTTCAAGAATGATAACTCTGAGCCACTGTTTTGCAAAGTTATCTCCCCTTTTTCAATATTTTAATCAATTTTTGTCAGAGCGATATCTTGTGAACGAATGGTCAGATATTATTGAAACTTGGAACATAGATAGATGGCACTGTGCAGTTGTACAACATGCAAGAATTATAACTCTGGGCCACTTTTTTGCAAAGTTATCTTCCCTTTTTCATTTTTTTTAATAATTGGGTGATTTGAACCTGTATAACTCGATAACGAAAAGAGATAGAGACTTGAAACTTAGTACAAATGTTCCCAATCAAGTGACCTACTTTCTCATGTGTATTTGAGCTTGACCGAATACTCGTTTCTGATTGGTCGATTTTTCGGACTTGTATAACTCGAAAATGACTAGTGATAGAGACTTGAAACTTAGTACATGTGATTCTAATCAAGTAGTACTACTTTCTCAAGTGTATTAGCGCATGACCGAATACTCGTTTCTGATTGGTCGATTTTTCTGACTTGTATAACTCAAAAACGACAAGTGATAGAGACTTGAAACTTAGTACATGTGTTTCTTATCAAGTAGTTCTACTTTTGCATGTGTATTAGCGCATGACCGAATACTCGTTTCTGATTGGTCGATTTTTCGGACTTGTATAACTCAAAAACGACAAGTGATAGAGACTTGAAACTTAGTACATGTGTTTCTTATCAAGTAGTACTACTTTTGCATGTGTATTAGCACATGACCGAATACTCGTTTCTGATTGGTCGATTTTTCGGACTTGTATAACTCAAAAACGACAAGTGATAGAGACTTGAAACTTAGTACATGTGTCCCTAATCAAGTAGTAGTACTTTCGCAAGTGTATTAGCGCATTACCGAATACTCTGGGCCATTGTGTTATCTGCCCTTGTTCAATAAAATGGCAAGGGAATCGTTCGTAACTGTTGCTACAGTTACAATCTCTAGTTATTATTGTTTATTCTCTTTCTTCTATCCAAATTTTTGTCCGAGCGATATCTCATGAACTAATGGTCAGATATTATTGAAACTTGGAACATAGATAGATGGCAATGTGAAGTTGTGCAAGAGGCAAAAATGATAACTCTGAGCCCCTTTTTTGCAAAGTTATCTCCCCTTTTTCAATATTTAAATCAAGTTTTGTCCGAGCGATATCTTGTGAACGAATGGTCAGATAATATTTAAACTTGGAACATAGATAGATGGCATTGGTAAGGTGTGCAAGATTGAAGAATGATAACTCTGAGCCACTTTTTTGCAAAGTTATCTCCCCTTTTTCATTATTTTAATAATTTGGTGATTAAAGCTTGTATAACTCGATAACGAAAAGTGATAGAGACTTGAAACTTAGTACAAGTGTTCCCAATTAAGTGACCTACTTTCTCATGTGTATTTGAGCATGACCGAATACTCGCTTCTGATTGGTCGATTTTTCGGACTTGTATAACTCAAAAACGACAAGTGATAGAGACTTGAAACTAAGTATATGTCTTTCTAATGAAATAGTACTACTTTCTCATGTGTATTAGCGCATGACCGAATACTCGTTTCTGATTGGTCGATTTTTCTGACTTGTATAACTAAAGAATGACTAGTGATAGAGACTTGAAACTTAGTACATGTGATTCTAATCAAGTAGTACTACTTTCTCAAGTGTATTAGCGCATGACCGAATGCTTGTTTCTGATTGGTCGATTTTTCTGACTTGTATAACTCAAAAACGAAAAGTGATAGAGACTTGAAACTTAGTACATGTATTTCTAATCAAGTGGTATTACTTTTTCAAGTGTATTAGCGCATGACCGAATACTCATTTCTGATTGGTCGATTTTTCGGAATTGTATAACTAAAAAACGACAAGTGATAGAGACTTGAAACTTAGTACATGTGTTCCTAATCAAGTGGTACTACTTTCGCAAGTGTATTTGCGCATGACCGAATACTCGTTTCTGTTATCTCCCATTGTTAAATAAAATGGCAAGGGAATCGTTCGTAACTGTTGCTACAGTTACAATCTCTAGTTCTTATTATTATTCTTCTTCTTCTTCTTCTTAACTTTTGTTTGTCCAGAGCAGAACTCGGAAACTACTTGAAGTAATTGATTGAAACTTGGAACATAGATAGATGGCAATGTGAAGTTGTGCACCTTGCAAGAATTATAACTCTGGGCCACTTTGTTGCAAAGTTATCTGCCCTTGTTCAATATTTTAATAGTGTAAACTTTGTCCAGAGCAGAACTCAGAAACTACTTGAAGGAATTTATTGAAACTTGGAACATAGATAGATGGCAATGTGAAGTTGTGCACCTTGCAATAATTATGAGTTATCTCCCCCTTGTTCAATATTTTAATTGTGAAAACTTTGTCCAGAGCAGAACTCAGAAACTACTTGAAGGAATTTATTGAAACTTGGAATATAGATAGATGGCAATGTGAAGTTGTGCACCTTGCAATAATTATGAGTTATCTCCCCCTTGTTCAATATTTTAATAGTGTAAACTTTGTCCAGAGCAGAACTCAGAAACTACTTGAAGGAATTTATTGAAACTTGAAACATAGATAGATGGCAATGTGAAGTTGTGCACCTTGCAATAATTATGAGTTATCTCCCCCTTGTTCAATATTTTAATAGTGTAAACTTTGTCCAGAGCAGAACTCAGAAACTACTTGAAGGAATTTATTGAAACTTGGAATTTAGATAGATGGCAATGTGAAGTTGTGCACCTTGCAATAATTATGATTTATCTCCCCTTGTTCAATATTTTAATAGTGTAAACTTTCTCCAGAGCAGAACTAAGAAAGTACTTAAAGGAATTTATTGAAACTTGGAATATAGATAGATGGCAATGTGAAGTTGTGCACCTTGCAAGAATTATAACTCTGGGCTACTTCGTTGCAAAGTTATCTCCCCTTGTTCAATATTTTAATAGTCATTGACAAACTGCAATGGGGAGACATATGTTTTTTCATAAAAACAACCTTTCTAGTTCCAGTTGGACTAATGCCTAATAGTGCTTTATAAGTCATATAGGATTTGTAGCTGGAAAACATCAGCGACTTATTTGACAAAGATTCAGGTGTCTCTGAAAAAAATTCTGTACAGTCCATTATGACACAACAGTTAGGATGTTTCCTACTGAACTTGATTTGCATAAATTTGTTGACTAGTTCTCTGCTTGGCCAATCGGTCAAGAACGAGAGTTTTAAATGTAAATATTTAATCCATTTCTCACATATGACTCCACATGTAGTTTTAATATGAAAAATCTGTCTGCTAAATCTCCTAATAAAAGCCCTAGTCTTAACCTCATTAACACCATAAAAGATTCATCAATTAGATGAAGAATTCTTGGACGCCCTGTTCCTGAATTTGAATTAGATGCATTTCTTTTAGTTTTTTCAGACTAATCACTCATTTCATCAAACAACGTATAAAATACTTGCTTATTTGGCAGTCCCGTGTAAAACCTACACTTTTCATCAGAGTTAATGTCTTCGATTGTCATTGTTGGTTTGTTACACTGTGTGCCTGAATTTGCAAATGGTTTGATTGGCACTGGCTGGGATTTTTGTAAACAGTCACAAAGTTTCGTGGCATAATAAGTTTCATTTTCGTCAAAGATCATTTCGGTTTGTGTGGAGGCGTCAGATTTATCTGTATTTGGCGTTTGTGTGCATACTGAGGTACTTATAATCCCAATGTTTGTTTGGCAATCCTTATTATACCCTCAGATACGTAGTATATGGGGGCTATCTAGGAGTCACGCTTGTTGGTCGGTCGGTCGGTCCGTTGGTCTGGACATTTCTTGTGAACACTATTTCTCAGCAACCCTTATTTAGAATTCAATATAACTTCACAAGAATGATTGATACCAAGCCTGGTTGTGCATATTGTCGGCGTGTTGCACAGGAATTATTTTTAAATGAGTTATGGCCCCTTGAATTTCTCATACATAGTTGGTCTGTAGACATTTCTTGTGAACACTATTTCTCAGCAACCCTTTGTCAGAATTCAATATAACTTCACAAGAATGATTGATACCAAGCCTAGTTGTGCATATTGTCGGCGTGTTGCACTGGAATTATTTTTAATTGAGTTATGGCCCCTTGAATTTCTCATACATATGTATATTGTCAGGCACCAGCTGGGCGTATTCATCACCTTCAGTGATATTTCTAGTTAAAGTGTTATTCATGTCATCAACTTCAACTATACCCACATAATCATGAAATAGTAAAGATGTTTGCTCCGATGTATGGCCACTTTTGAGGTTGACTGTTTGCCTACGGGGCTCTGGTTTCTCCAATGGTTGTACGTTGTCATCAATGACCATTGGAGTGATGTTTTCCAACTAAAATTAAAATAAAATATAAATATAAGTCCATATCTACAAAAGTTCAATACATATTGAATACAAATTCAACAGAAGAAAATAAACAATAAGAAAATTTACCCCACCCATCGGTTTTCTAATAAATTTTACAATTTTATTGTGGGAAGAAAATAAATAATTAGAAAATTACCCCATCATTCTGTTTTCTAATAAATTTTACAATTCTAATTTATGAGAGTCACTTTTCATTATTTTTTATTATTTTTAAAATTGTTTAAACATACAAATGTATGAACAAAATGCTTGCAGTAGTTGTGTTGAAACGTCTTTCACCAAACATCGATGGAACCATATTCTTCTCAAATTTGCCCCCGACGAAGTGCTCAAAACAAAGACGTTGAGAGTCGTTGTGTTTGAAGCCCTTTTTAGCTCACAAAGTGCAAGGTGAGCTTTTGTGATCGCTCATTGTCCGTCATCGTCGTCGTCCGTCTGTTCACATTTTCCTGCAAACGACTTCTCCTACACCAATTAACCAAATTCAAAATAACTTTACAGGAATGTTCCTTGGGTGGATCTCTTTCAAACTTGTTCAAAGAATTCTATTCTATGCAGAACTTTGGCTGCCACGGCAACAAAAAAGGGAAAATTATCCAAAACTTAAAAAATCTTCTTGTCTGAAAGTAGAAGGCCCATGCCTTTGAAATTTGCTATGTAGCATCATCTAGTGAACCTCTACCAAGATTGTTCAAATTATAGCCCTGTGGTCAAAATGACTCCTCCCCTGGGGTCTATTGTTTTACATAGACTCATATAGAGAAACGACTTAAAAAATATAATTGTCTAAAAGTAGAGGCCCCATGCTTTTGACATTTGATATGTAGCATAATCTAGTAGACCTCTACCAAGATTGTTCAAATTATAGCCTGGGGTAAAAAATAACCCCTCCCTGGGGGGTCACTTGTTTGACATAGACTCATATACGGAAAAAACTTTAAAAATCTTCTTGTCTAAAAGTAGAAGGCCAAGGCCTTTGATATTTGGTATGTAGCATCATTGTAGACCTCATCCAAGATTGTTCAAATTATAGCCCTGAGGTAAAAAATTACCCCTCCCTGGGAGTCACTTGTTCTCCATAGACTCATAGAGAATTTCTTTTAAAAATCTTCTTGTCTAAAAGAAGAGGGCTCAACCTTTGATATTTGGTATGTAGTATCATCCAGTGGACCTCTACCAAGATTGTTCAAATTATAGCCATGGGGTCAAAAATGACCCCATCCTGGGGGTCCCTTGTTTTCCATAGACTCATTTAGGGGAAAACTTTAAAAATCTTCTAGTCTAAAAGTAGACTATTACCCCTCCCCGGGGGTCACTTGTTTTAAATAGATAGGGAAAAAACTTTAAAAATCTTCTTGTCTAAAAGATATTTGGTATGTAGCATCATCTAGTTGACCTCTACCAAGATTGTTCAAATTATAGCTCTGGGGTCAAAAATGACCCCTCCCCCCGGGGGTCACTTGTTTTTCATAGTCGCATATAGGGGAAAGAACACTGAAAACATTTTAAGTTTGATTAAATCAGGTGAGCGATATAGGTCCATCATGGTCCTCTTATTCAATAGTTTGATTCGTCTTATCCATGCATGCTTAACTCTGTCATTCATAGGAAACCTATGCAACGAAACAATACGTCCATTTACGTTTTTCCCTCGATAATGTGAGCATACGATACAATAATGTCGCTTTGTTGGTGTTGATTCGTCCATTTTGAGAAAACTCTCCGGAAGTGACTGAAAACGGTGCGATGGTCTTTATTGATTTCTATTTGTAAAGAGTAGCGCAAAGGGAAGTAAAAAATCCAAGAACGGTAACACCTTTCCGGACAGGGCAATACATCTGGATTAATCATTAACATTTTTATTTTACATATTATGCTTTAAGGGAAACTCATTTGAACATTTTGTTCATTCTGACATTGTATATTTCAATAAATAAATACATAAATAAATAAAAGTGAAAATAGAATCTATATAAATATGTATGTATTTTCACATTAGATACGTTTTATTATGCTCCCCAAACTAGTTTGGGAGAGCATATAGTTGTCGCTTTGTCCGTCCGTCCGTCCGTGTCCGTCACACTTTGTCACACTTTATTTGCATTGAGCATAAATCTAAAAGTACTGAATATATTTCAATGAAACTTGAAATATACATACATATCAATAAGAGAGAGTGCATAATACAAGAGCCATAACTTTATAGTGAATACTTTTCAAATTATCTCCCTTGTTAGACTTTATATTTCGATGTCGGGACCATAACTTGGAAAAATACTCAAGATATTTCGATGAAACTTGAAATGTATAGAGATATTTAAGAGAGGAAGTGCATTGCACAAGAACCATAACTTATAATAAATAATAAAAATTTACTCCCTTGTTTTTATTATTTTCTTTTAATGAAGTCTGTATTATGTAAATATAATGACACTAATGAAGTCTGTTTTATGTATTATATAAATATAATGGACAACTATTTTGCATATGTGTTAAGAAATTGAAAGGTTCTTTACACGACAATGAAATATGGCAATGGATCAGCGGATGTTTTCCTTTACACGACAATGAAATATGGCAATGGATCAGCGGAAGTTTTCCTTTACACGACAATGAAATAACAAATAAAAGAAATTATATATCTGTACAAATTTATGCTACTAATTTGCAGGTATGATCACTAGTTAGAGGTAGTTCTATCAGACAATGCCTATTATCACTTGACAAAGCCCTTATGGGGAACATCATTTCCTTCCACCGATTCCTTGTTTTGAATGTTACATTACAAAATGGTAAGTCTTACAATGGGAACAATGTTGATCGTCCAATTAATGTGATTTCGTGGTTGTTTACATGGTCCTGTCTAATTACACTGTTGCCAAATCGGTATAGCTAGATAGCGAAAACAACTTGGATGTCACGAAAACAACTTTACATATGACTAATATGAGTATAGGTGCTACCTATTTCGGGTAAACATTTATTAATTTTTGTGATTGGTAAATCATTCCCCGGAATTGCAGCACGAGTCCTACCGTCCTTAGCAAAGAAAATAAAAATCATCATCCGGTTAGGCATAATATTTAACAATAAAATATGGCCAAGATTTTAAATCCATGAAATTATGATGACAGGTACAAAAAATAATCAACTTGGCCTTCATTAAGAACCTCCAATGAAGTGATTCCATAATTTACGAAACTACATTTGTGACGAGTCAAACAATCCTTTCTGTCGTTTTTACTTTTGGTTATTTATTCATCATTTGCGTTACGCTAATAGAATGACGTTGTATTATAGAAATTTGGATGTGTAACTTCCAGAAAGTCAAAAAACCATTATCAGTTTTTATTTGAACTCGTTTTAAAAAATAGACGGCGAGTGTTATTAAATGCAAATTATCACACATAAAATTACTTGTGCTTGTTCCTATATCGAGTACGTATTATCATATTTAATTATTATACCCCCAAAAAACAAAGTTTTGGGGGGGTATATAGGAGTCACTGTGTCGGTCGGTCGGTCGGTCGGTCGGTCGGAAGCCATATTTTGTCCGGCCCATATCTTAACCATGCATCATAGGATTTGAACGAAACTTCATAGGATGATACAACACAATGAGAGGAAGTGCGGTGTACAGAAGCCATAACTCTATTTTACCTAAATACAGAGTTATTGCCCTTTGTTACTTTTTCTTGTCCGGAGAATTACTTAATAACTAACAGATGGAATCTAATAAAACTGCATACAATGGTAGAGCATACTCAGAGGAAGTGCAGTGTACAAGAACCATAACTCTAATTTACATAATTACAGAGTTATTGCCCTTTGTTACTTTTTCTTGTTCGTAGAGTCTTGTCCAGAGCATAACTTTAAAACAAATTGTTGGAATTTAATAAAACATCATAGGATGATACAACACAATAAGAGGAAGTGCGGTGTACAGAAACCATAACTCTATTTTACCTAAATACAGAGTTATTGCCCTTTGTTACTTTTTCTTGTCCGTAGAATTACTTAATAACTAATAGATGGAATCTAATAAAACTACATTTAATGGTAGAGCATAATCAGAGGAAGTGCAGTGTACAAGAAACATAACTCTACTTTACATAATTACAGAGTTATTGCCCTTTGTTACTTTTTCTTATTTGTAGAGTCTTGTCCGGAGCATAACTTGAAAACAAATTGTTGGAATTTAATAAAACTTCATAGGATGATACAACACATTAAGAGGAAGTGCGGTGTACAGGAACCATAACTCTATTTTATCTAAACACAGAGTTATTGCCCTTTGTTACTTTTTCTTGTCCGGAGAATTACTTAATAACTAACAGATGGAATCTAATAAAACTGCATACAATGGTAGAGCATAATCAGAGGAAGTTCAGTATACAAGAACTATAACTCTAATTTACATAATTACAGAGTTATTGCCCTTTGTTACTTTTTCTTATTCGTAGAGTCTTGTCCGGAGCATAACTTTAAAACTGATTTTTGGAATTTCATAAAACTTCATAGGATGATACAACACATTGAGAGGAAGTGTGGTGTACAGGAACCATAACTCTATTTTATCTAAATACAGAGTTATTGCCCTTTGTTACTTTTTCTTGTTCGTAGAGTCTTGTCTGGAGCATAACTTTAAAACTAATTGTTGAAATTTAATAAAACATCATGGGATGATACAACACATTGAGAGGAAGTGCGGTATACAGGAACCATAACTCTATTTTACCTAAATACAGAGTCATTGCCCTTTGTTACTTTTTCTTGTCCGGAGAATTTACTTAATAACTAACAGATGGAATCTAATAAAACTACATACAACGGTAGAGCAAAATCAGAGGAAGTGCAGTGTACAAGAACCATAACTCTAATTTACATAATCACAGAGTTATTGCCCTTTGTTATCCAAAAATGAACAAAACAAGAATAACCCGATCCATAACATTGTCCTTTTAAGGTGGGGTTTCTAAATATTTCACAACCTTTCCTATCAGAGCGGCGTTTGGGGGTATTAATCACATTCAGTGATAGTTCTAGTTTCCTCTAGAAGTTTTTTGTTTCGATATTTTCTTTTCATCCAATCAAAACGTAGCAGAATCGTGATTGAATCGAAAAATCTACTCTGGACACAATTTTTGGAAAGACGGTATAGCAAAGTTTTGCAAAGTTCATACATATTACCTATTGACGGGAAACTTTGCCGTCGATTTCTTTACCCGTATAAAGTCCATATAACTATAGTTTTTCATATTTATTAACATAATAGCACATTCACGAACATATTACAATACATTTTAACAGTTTTTAAAAGTGTTTTTGTACAAGTTTATTATCACGAAATAGAAAAATTACAGAGTGGCCTAGTAGGCTAAAACGCATATAAATAAATAGAATCGGCTCACGAAAACAACTTGGCTGTCACGAAAACAACTTTATATATGACTATAACACCAATATAACCATATTTTTTCATAATTATTAACCTAATAGCACTTTCACGAACATATTACAATACATTTTAACAATTTGTAAAAGTTTTTTGTACTTGTTATTTGGAAATAGAAAAATTACAGAGTGGCATAGGCTAAAGCGCATATAAATAAATAGAACCGGCTCACTAAAAACAACTTTGTATATGACTATAAAACCCATATTACCAGACATGTGATATTTTCCTGAAGCCAAATAGGGAGATTTGGTATTTTTGGTAGGGAGATTGGTGTCCCAAAGAGGGAGCTTTTTTCGCAGCAAGATTTTCTGCGACCGGTCACAATACTTTTCATTTGATGCTAAAATAAGTCAAATCAAGCAGGGTATAACTTGCATTATAGGAAGTAATAATTTGCTAATTGAAAAGAATATTTCATAATCATTTATGACTTCAATTTTATTCATGAAAATATTTCAGTATAATATCACAAATATGTTAATATATGTAAAGCACTAGTCATAAAAAAAAAACCAGTACATGAAACTTGGTCAAATGCAATTATTAATTACATTTTTCAATACATGTTCAAAACAATTTGATACAGTACTTTCAATACTTTGATTCTTAGTATGCTGAACCTTCGTTCTGCACATTTTACCTGATTCAGAGACATATAAACATATTTCCTGTCTGATTCTATGACATTTGATAGATGTATTTGTATATTTCAATTTCGGAAATATGACAGAAATATCGTAAAACAAGTGTTAACTTAAAACTTTTTTCTTTTTTACTTCTGGCTGAATTCATGTGAATTCACTGTATCCAGGGGCCTAAACTATGTTGGGACTCTTATGTAACCTTTCTCAGCTAAAATAATATATGACGCAATGATTCGACTTGACCTAATTATCCCGGGTAGAAAATCCACCTTAAAAATCAATGAAAGTCAAAATCATATTTCATGATATTCCTACTGTTAGTTTATGTAAAGTTATTGTTCTTTCCTTGTGGAGTCGAAGATGCTTGTGTGTGTCTTCTGTCGATGGTGAACAGAATTACCTGATTAGATTGCAACGGCTTATATAAATTTTGGCTGGTTGTAAAACCCCCATCATCATTTTTGTATGACGTGATTTATTTCTTGGGGAAAATTTGACCCTTAACTATTTTCAGACGAATTTTGAAACATCTGCAGCAAACAGCTTTTGATAGCATTGTGACAAAACGAGAAATGGATGCAACTTCTCCTTTTACTATGATGTTATCAACGATATTAATTACACTTTTATTTGAAGAGGTTATCAACAGTTTGTCAGGATGAACTAATTCTGGATTTAATGGGATTTTAAAAGGTAGGGTCGTATGTTTCTTTCAGAAGTTCTTCCACTGGAGGAATCTTCTTTACTGCAGCCTGGCACACTAAGTGTGATAATCCACTAATCGGTGGTTGATCAACACGCTCTTCAACTATAATTGACATTAGCCAATGGTCATAAATTAACACATTAATGTGTACAGGTAGTTTACACATGACATGACTTAAACCTTTACCAAGAAAGTCGATATCGCTTTACACCACTAGATGATGTAAAACTTACGGAATTACGAGCATCTGTTGTAATTTAGGTAATTTTAGTTTTATTGGCCGGATTGCTCTATCAATTCTGGTCTATAGAATGTCCGTCTGTCCGTCAACATTTTGGTTAAAGTTTCAGGGTGAGGCAAAATCTCAGCACTGGAAAGGGTTACAAACTTGAAACTTTGCCTGAACGTAAGCAGTAACAAGTTCTATTGATTTCTATGGTTACTTTGACCTTGACCTTGGTTTGTCTATTTTCAAGGTCAAATTGCCAACAATCCGGCCTTACCGTCTTCAGCGGTTTCTTGTTATTTTTTTTTTCCGGCGGTATATTTCGTTACCCGATCGGGAGCGCGTAAGATGAGGCTTCAAATTGGAAGCTTCCGCCGATATCGGGAGAGATCACATGTCTGTATTACCCTAATTTTTCATAATTATTAACTTAATAGTACAGTGTTCCCACTCACCTTTTTTTATGAGGGTAAACTTACCCCTTGGGTTGAAAATCTGGGGGTAAGATTTAATTTCAAGTATGAACATTTGAAGGCAATTTTTTATAATCAAATAGGATAAACAAGAAGCACATGTTTGAGACTGTATTAACTTTGTTCAAATTCTCTAACACATTTCAATCATAACAGAAGTAACACTTATTCATAATTGTCTACATTTTAAAGTTATGTAATTATTTAGCCCTCTGTATGACATCATCTGTATCTATTCCTAGTGGTCTCATTATTGTTGTCTGTTTAAATAAGGATTACATACTAGCTAGATGGTTTTATCAAGTAAGTTTATTTCTAAACTTTTCAATCGACATCATCTACAGGGGTCGAATTTAGCCATATTTTCTACTTACATTTATTGTTTTTAGCTCGCTTATTCGAAGAAATGGGGGAGCTTATGTTACTGTAATCATGTTGGCGTTGGCGTACGCGTACGCGCTGCCAGCTTGGTCAAACCTTTGCGTGCAAGATCTTTTCTTAGACACTGTGTATGCTGTTGCTTTGAAACTTCACACACTTATTCAGGGTCATTAGGTGACCTTGTATGTCAAGTCCCATTACTCTGGAAAGGATTTTGACTGAATTGGGCCCCTTTTTGGACTTAGAATTTTGGTCAAACCTTTGCGTGCAAGGCCTTTTCTCAGACACTGTATAAGCTGTTGCTTTGAAACTTCACACACTTATTGAGGGTCATTATATGAGCCTGTATGTCAAGTCCCATAACTCTGGAATGGATTTTTACCGAATTGTGCCCCTTTTTGGACTTAGAATTTTGGTCAAACCTTCGCGTGCAAGGCCTTTTCTCAGACACTGTGTATGCTGTTGCTTTGAAACTTCGCACACTTATTCAGGGTCATTAGATGACCTTGTATGTCAAGTCCAATAACTCTGGAATGGATTTTGACTGAATTGTGCCCCTTTTTGCACTTAGAATTTTGGTCAAACCTTTGCGTGCAAGGCCTTTTCTCAGACACTGTGTATGCTGTTGCTTATCGTATAGAAATCAATTTACAGATTTAAAAGGCCCAAAAGGGCCTGTATGGACTTGGTTAACATTTGCATGCAAGTATTGAAAAGGTGTTTTATCTTGCAATAGGTGATACTGTGTGACTTTACCTAATGCTATAACTGTTCTGAAGTAGGCCCTTATAGACGATGGCCCTGATAGGCGAGCTATATTGTCCTCAGACAACTCTTGTTTAATCATGTGAAGACAGGAATCTAGAGTATAATTCGCGATTCCTGCTTATGTAATCATTTTAAATTATTTTCTGCTCGGATGTTTCGAAAATTAATATAAATATTGACATATATATCGTACACTGCCCTGTTTCAGTGACTATCCTAAATCGGTGACCTTGTATATGCTTTTCAATTTGAAGAGTTCTATGGTATCAAGTTTTGTCTTGTTCTAGTGTAAACATATAAACACAGAAATGATTTTTGGATAGGTCACAGCACTTTTTATCATGTAGAGGGTGTGCTTTATGTGCAAAAACTTATCCATTTCATCTATCTTCATAGTGAATACAACTTGGGGAAACCCAAAATATACACGTGACCATTCCAGCCAATCGTATTTGCGATATATGTAAATTTAGATTTCCGAATCCCCAAATGTATGCGGTGCCGTTGAATAGGCATGCGCATGAGACATGTATCCATTTTAAACTTCCGCTAATATTGCAAAACTGAAAGTATACTCCCAGTAAAAACCCTGTAAAAAATCGACGATTATAAATGCATACTATTCGGCCAAAAAAATTCACTCGCAAAAATAAGCTGCTGCCTGAAATCTTACCTCGCAATTCGCGAGTATGCAACTTAAATTTGAACCCTGTCATCTAGCGGACAGTTTTGTTTTCTTGAGTACGGTCTTCAATAAGTAATTTTCCTTTCATATATATCTGACCGGTTTGATCAACGTTATCATGATTTTCAAGTCATAGACAGCTATTGTAACGATTAAATAAATCATATTTATCATTGAATTGAGTCTCAAAAATATTCATTACATCAGCGAAATATTTCTCGCATACAGCCTAAAATACTTGCGTGAAATTGAATTTATTTACTTAACCCTTACCGTGCTGAGACCACCATTTGATGGTCTGACGTGACGTTAACCCGAGCCGTGCTGAAACCACCATTTGATGGTCTTGCTACTGAGAATCAGTGGGTGGAGTTCATTTGTGAAATAAAAGCATTTCATGCATAAATTTCACCGAAAAAAGGTAGATGAAGTATCTAATTTGATAAAAGACTAATTCATATATTATGTTTACAGAAGTGAATATGGTAAAATTATCACAAAAACAAGGTAAAACGGTGACCTCTAACAAAGAAAATGTCGGACATCGTAATACGAGATTCTGGAAAATCCCGTAGCGAAATTTGAAACATGAATACATTGATATTCATGCTGCTGAATATGTATTTTGCTCTTTTTAGCTCACCTGAGCTTTGCTCAAGGTGAGTTATTGTGATCGCCTTTTGTCCGGCGTCCGTCGTGCGTCGTGCGTCAATTTCTTCTCCTCAGTAACCAGTGGGTCAATTTGGATGAAACTTCACAGAAAGCATCCTCTCAATGACCTCACCAGAATTCCTTCAAATTTTTGGGATCCATGCAAAATTCTGGTTTCCATGGCAATGAAACCGAAAAAACTTCAAAATTCTTCTCCTCCCGAATTGGTAGATTTTCAAATAATTTTGTAGAAATGTTCCTTGGATGACCCTCTATCAGATTCCTTCAAGCCGTGTTGATTGGGCGAAAAACATGGCCGCCAGGGGGGGGTGGGGCTATTTTGCCTTATATGGCTATAGTGAAAACTTAAAAAATCTTCTCCTCCGAAAGTGTAAGGCCGATTTTCAAATAATTTTGTAGAAATGTTCCTTGGGTGACCCTCTATCAGATTCCTTCAAGCCATGTTGATTGGTCGAAAAACATGGCCGCCAGGGGGGGCGGGTCTATATTGCCTTATATGGCTATAGTGCAAACTTAAAAAATCTTCTCCCCTAAAAGTGTCAGGCCGATTTTCAAATAATTTTGTAGAAATGTTCCTTGGGTGATCCTCTATCAGATTCCTTCAAGCCATGTTGATTGGTCAAAAAACATGGCCGCCAGGGGGCGGGGCTATTTTGCCTTTTATGGCTATAATGAAAATTTAAAAAATCTTCTCCTCCATAAGTGTCAGGCCGATTTTCAAATAATTTTGTAAAAATGTTCCTTGGGTGACCCTCTATCAGATTCCTTCAAGCAATGTTGATTGGTCGAAAAACATGGCCGCCAGGGGGCGGGGGCTATTTTGCCTTATATGGCCAAAGTATAAACTTAAAAAATCTTCAACATCTTCTCCTCAGTAACCAGTGGGTCAATTGGGATGAAACTTCACAGAAAGCATCCTCTTAATGACCTCACCAGAATTTCTTCAAATTTTTTGGGATCCATGCAGAATTCTTGTTTCCATGGCAACGAAACGAAAAAAAGTATAAAGTGTCGGCCCGATTTTCAAATAATTTTGTAGAAATGTTCCTTGGATGACCCACTTTCAGATTCCTTCAAGCCATGTTGATTGGTCAAAAAACATGGCCGCCAGTAGGCAGGGCTATTTTGCATTATATGGCTATAGTGAAAACTTAAAAAATCTTCTCCTCCAAAAGTATCTGGCCGATTTTCAAATAATTTTGTAGAAATGTTCCTAGGGTGACCCTCTATCAGATTCCTTCAAGCCAAGTTGATTGGTCGGAAACTATGGCTGCCAGGGGGCGAGGCTTCATATATATATAGCTAAAGTGAAAAAAAATAAAAAATCAGGTGAGCGATTCAAGGGCCATCATGGCCCTCTTGTTTCATGTGGTGTTTTCTTAAAACTTTTTAATTTTGTGATTTGTATTGATATCTTGAACAAAATAAGCTTTTATGACCAAAACAAATAGTGAAAAAAAGATGTGTGCTATTTTTAGGACACATATCTTATTTACTGAACACAGTGGTTTGAAAAAGTGTTTTATTAGTCCCCTACCGGCGTGCCGAAGGGGATTTTAGTCCCCTACCGGCGTGCCGAAGGGGACTATTAGGTTTGCACTCCGTCCGTCAGTCCATCTGTCAGTCAGTCAGTCAGTCAGTCCGGCAAATCAGTTTTCCGCACTTTTTTTCTACATGCTTTGAGGTATTGAGCTGAAATTTTGTATATGCCTTTGTAATCATGTGTCACAGATCAAGTTCGCGTTTCCTGGGATTTCGTCAATTTTTTAATGAGTTATGCCCCTTTTTGGACTTAGAATATTCGTTTTCCGCACTTTTTTTCTACATGCTTTGAGGTATTGAGCTGAAATTTTGTATATGCCTTTGTAATCATGTGTCACAGATCAAGTTCGCGTTTCCTGGGATTTCGTCAATTTTTTAATGAGTTATGCCCCTTTTTGGACTTAGAATATTCGTTTTCCGCATTTTTTTTCTACATGCTTTGAGGTATTGAGCTGAAATTTTGTATATGCCTCTGTAATCATGTGTCACATATCAAGTTCGCGTTTCATGGGATTTCGTCAATTTTTTTATGAGTTATGCCCCTTTTTGGACTTAGAATATTAATCGGTAGGGGATTATGGTATTGCTTGCAATCCTACAGTTACTTGTTTAACAATATCATACAAATGTTTCATCCCAGTCTGACATTTATATTGTTTATTCTCTTAAATTTTTGAAAATATGACAACAACGAATGTTTCTGCTATTAAAATAAACTTATTGTTATGAAAAAACAGTTATGAAAAATGAGTGTCTATTTTTAGATCAGGCATTTGCCTGGCTTCCGGTATAATAAATTGACCTAGTTCAATGTTTTGAAATAATACCGATTTGTTATATTTACAAAAACAATTGACAGTTGCAACATCCAGAATACAACATTGGATGAATCGTACTAGCTTATTTTAGGACTTCAAGTTTTAAAAGTTTAATAAATATATATCAACAAGAGGTCGTATTTTACATTAACATTTTGGATTGAAAAGTTTGAGGGCGCCATATTATTCTCAACCAACATTCAACTTGCTGAAATGTGATGCAGAGAGCTATTGTAATTTAATTCAAACTTTTCTTCTTCTTAACTAAATTAATGTTTAGTCTTATCAATATAAGAATTCAGCACTGGTGTGTTTTCTCATCATTTGATTTTGAATTTGACATTTTCATCTCAAGTTTATCTGTTCAATTTTTAGCTTACATAAACTGAGCCAATTAGGCTTAAGTCAACAAACTGAAACTAGATAAAAAAATCTCTTTCTTTAATCAATTTACCTTTAATTAATCAATCCAAGTAAAAACAAGTGTCTGAGTCACTTTTTAAATGGTTAATCCCACTAGTGCATCCAATTTATTTTTGTTTATATTATGCAAACTCATAACTGGTGCATTCTTTAAATATAACTAGATCTAGTTTGAAGTAACTTTTTAAAATTCCACAGCAATCCATATATTTCTTTAAAACACTCTTCAAGCCTGTGTAGTGTAAAGTGTCAAGGCCTTGGGATTTGACCTATAAATAGTCACATGTTGTGTCAATCGGAACACCTCGACTATTATCCTAATAGAGAAGTATGACGGAATTAGTCGAGGATGTCCGATTGATGTTGTGTAGGAGCTATGACATCATCAGTGAGTGGAGTGAGATTTTATACAGAAACTATTTAAAGTTAGCCAAGTAAAATTTTACTTCTAAACAAACACTAAACACTTACAGTGTTTATAATGAGTTTAAATATTTTTGTTCAGTGATTTTAAAATAAGGGGCATTGAAAGATTTGTTTTCAATATTTGTAATTGAAAATATTTTGTAAATAATTACTAATCTTATATTTTAATATTATATATCTGGTATTTCAATTTATTCTAATGGTATAATGATCTAACATGTATATGCAAAAAACAATTCAAATATTATATGTGCATTGTCTGATCTTGATCTACACAACTAAATAGTAATGGTAAATACAAAATAGATATTACCAGAGATTATTTAACTTTAAAGATCTGTGATATAACAAAGAAGAGTACAGTTCTTTATGGATAATTGCATAGTTATATAATTATGCCCCCTTCAAAGAAGAGGGGTATATTGCTTTACACATGTCGGTCCGTCGGTAGACCAAAGCTTGTCCAAGTGATAACTCAACAATGCCTGGACCTATGGTCCTCAAACTTAATTTGGAGGTTGGGGATGACCAGTAGACGAACTCTACATATTTTGAGGTCATCAGGTCAAGGTCACAGTGACCTTGAATGCGAAAAGCTTGTCCAAGTGATAACTCGACATTGCCTGCACCCATGGCCCTCAAACTTGACATCGAGGCTGGGCCTGACCAGTAAATGACCCCTATTGATTTTGAGGTCAGTGGATTAAAGGTCAAGGTCACAGTTACCTTGAACCTGACAAGCTTGTCTGAGTGATAAATCAACATTGCCGCAACCCATGGCCCTCAAACTTGACACGGAGGCTGAGGTGACCAAAAGAAGCCCCTATTGATGTTGACGTCATTGTGTCAAAGGTCAAGGTCACAGTGAACGCAAAAAGCTTATCCTAGTGATAACTCGACATTGGCTGCACCCATGGCCCTCAAACTTGACATGGAGGCTGGGGGTGACCACTAGATGACCCCTATTGATTGTGAAGACATCAGGTCAAACATAAAGGTCACCGACCTTGAATGCAAAATTTTGTCCGAGTGATAACTCAACATTGCGTGCACCCATGACCATAAAACTTAACATTGAGGCTAGGGGTGAACAGTAGATGACCCTTATTGTGAGATAACTAAACAATGCCTGGAGCTTTAGTCCTCAAACTTGACTTGTAGGTTTGGCCTGACCAGTAGATGGCCCCTTTTGATTTTGAGGTCATCAGGTCAAAGGTACAAAACCTTGTCAGAGTGATTACTCCACATTGCCTGCATCCATGGCCCTAAAGCTTGACATGGAGGCTGAAGGTGACCAGTAGATGACCTCTATTGATTTTGAGGTCATCAGGTGAAAAATTGTCCCAAATATTCCTGGGGGGGGGGGGGGGGGGAGGGGGCATAATGTTTGACAAACATCTCTTGTTATGGTCAAAGTTTGATAGACATATTTATGCAATAAGAATTAACTTTACACACAAAATGATGATGACTATCTAGAGAGAGTTTCACAGTTGTCAAATCCTCCCTGCATGATGATTCCATACATATTAATTGGAGGGGATTAGAGCTATGGTCAGTCTGTCAGATATATTTATACTTGTTTGGTGTTTTATGCAACTTACAACATACATTAATTCCTACAGACATAATATGGCGTTGCCTTGGTTTATTACCAATAATGTGCCAAGGAGGGAAGACTACCATTTCATAGTCTTCAGTGTCCGACAAATTTCAGAATTGTTTGGTAGCCCACTGGGCTACCAGATTTGGAAGCTGGTAGCCCGAAATATCGCGGATGCCAATGAGTGTTTTATGATTATTTTTGTTTTCTACTTCTGTACAAACATAATATTAAGAGCACACCATGTACATGATTTAAGGGTAGTGACCAATTCAATTTCAAATAACATGACTGTGTTGCAAAAGACCTGAAGTGCAGCATTCAGTTTAAAAAAAATGAAATTTGGAAAAGAAACGTTATTTGAAATATTCTGCATAAAATGTATGTATTTTATCCATATTTACAAAAGATTTAAAAGCTAGTGACAGAAATTTTTAAACTTGAGACCAAAAAATCAAATGATGTAGTATAAACTCTTCAAATTGGAGGTCACCGATTTAGGTCCCTCACCGAAACAGGGCATACGATACGAGTGTCAGTTTTACAAAGAACGACATATTAAATAAGATTCAATTTTATTAACCAAGTCAAATTTATCAGGTTCAATGAAGACTTCAAGTTATTAACCCTTTCCCTCATATAGACGCTCTCTGACGTCTCTGCAGCAGACAGCCTTTTGAAAACATAGTGACAACAGAAGAAATTGATCAAAACAAGCAATATCTCCTTTTACCACAATGTTTTCCACTATAGGTTATCCATTAGATTTTTTTTATTGACAAAATATGTTCAAAGTCGTCTGCTGCAGAATTGTTGTATGAGGGAAAGGGTTAAATCATAAAATATTGTCAAAAACAATGACGTGAATAATATCGTAACACATGAAACACGTTAAATTTGTTTCATGTGTTACCGTATTATTCACAACATAGCCGCCATTTTGATAATTGCGCAATGTTAATCATGGTTCCCTACTGAGAATTTGAAATCGGTAAACAGCGTTGAATGTAAACATCGGGGTCCACTCTTGATCGGGGTCGTCGGGTTGTTAACGTCATTGACCCAATTTCTCATTTCTTCCAATGAAATCGCAATTATTAAATCATATGATTTTTTTTCCCGCCGGTTATGCTAATTAATTTTGGTAAACAAAGCCGTGATTGGGCATTTATTATTCATTATAGATTTCATCCCAAACATTTTCTTTGATATTACGAATACTATGTCGATTATGAAGGTGTTTCATATTTGATTAACGGCAAGATAAGATCTAGAAGTGGTCGTATTGTATTGTCTTTAATATTTGGATCGAATTTATTTTATTAACTTCTGCATGGCGACAATTTTCTTCTCCGCCTTTCTGAACCGGTCTGCACCAGTTTGCAAACATCGCATACCGAAAGTAGAAATATGGATCAAAATACATTTAAGGGAATATTTGAATTTCATTGGTTATTCGCAATCATTCATGGATTAACACATAGCCCAAGGGAACAATGGTCACTAATTATTGGACCGCCGTAATGGGTATATATATCACGTTAATTGACTATTACTGACGCGATTCCGTTGGCTGAAACCACTCGATCTGGGTGGGTAACTCCGCCTACTTATATTGATTTGTTTATGGTCACAGCGAGTGGTTTTCACATGTAACATACAGTCACTGTTTATACACGACATGTGTGTAAGTAATTAAGCCGGGCTACCAGACACGGGAATAAACAGTAGCCCGCCGGGCTTTCATTTGAAAATGACAGTAGCCCGAGCAATTATTTTGGTAGCCCGCGGGCTCCGGGCAATGGATTTGTCGGACACTGGTCTTTGATGTGACCATCCCAGTGATCTAATCACCCAGATAGGAAAAATAAATAAAAAAAATCATGATTTTTAACTCTTTTTTTAAAAAAAATAAGATTCAAGAAAATTGGTAGATAGATTTCTATATGCATAGACCTTTCTAGCAGAAACATGTGATGTGCATAACCTTCAGATTGCCCTACATGCACATTACTACAATAATATGACATAGCAAGTTTGTGCCCACCACTTAACCCTGCAACAAATCTGCAGCAGACAACTTTATAAATATCTAGACAAAAAAAGTGGAAAATCTCTGTGAATGCAATTATAATTTTTGAGGAATTTAAAACAAAAAAATATGTGATATTTCTATCATTGACAGAGGCAGAAAATAGAGTACAACTCATCGTGACAAAAAGAGATGTTTTGAAAGGGATTAATGAAATGGAGTTTTTGATAATTCAAAGTATAAGAACTTGGTTTAAAAAAAAATGGGTTAACATTTTAGCATATGTTCCTTTAATCAAAGTTTATAATTGCATATGTCAAGTGATTTCAAAATGTATTCATGTCTGTTGACAACAGAACACAGTCTATTTCTTCTGATTATGATCTTGAAGTGTGACCTTGACCATAGAGCTACAGCATTGGTTTTGTATGCAACAAAGTACTCATATTGTTAAAGTTAGCAACTATGCCAAGAACTATGTGGCATTAACCTGTGAGTTGCAACCCTTATTTGCATTAAAATGAACATTTATACAAAATTATTTGGAGGGAAAAAATGCTTATATTGGTACAAGTTAATGCCCTGACAAGCTTGTTTTAACCTGATTTGACATTTGACCTTGACCTGTGAGTTACAACTCTAAGTCTTGTATGTGAAACACTGTCTCATAAACATTAACATTAGTGCATAATTATCTGAAAATATGTAAGTTGAAGTTGAAAAAATTATGAATAGTTATATTTTCGCTTGTTTTTGAACTTTGACCTTCAGCTGTCAGCCTAAGTGTTGCAAATAATAAACTGCCCCATTAAGATAAACAATTGTACCAAGTGATTTGAAAATACATAAATGTGTTAAGAAGTTAAAGAGATAATTGTTTTATATATCATTTTTTCAAAGTCATTCAAAACATTGTTTTTTTAAATCTGCAGGAAACAAATTTAGAAGCTTTTCATGAGCAATTAATTTCAACTCTTCTGGCCTAGGTTTCCATGCCAATATCTTGAAAACATATACACTTCATACATCACTGATAAAAAACTGTGTCAATAACTCAACAGCTCCATGCCTATATGGATGAAATAGAAATCTTCTTTTTTACTCTTATTTGGGTTGCCATGGTAACTGTATAGCAGATTAAACAAGAAATCAGTTGGTCAGCAGCTCTGCAGCCACTTTTGTGAGGCAGAACCTTCTATTAAGCATGTGTCTAGGTTGCCATGGAAACTGTATCTGACACCATAACGTTTTTATTGCAACAACAGTTCCAAAATTCAATTATGGCATCACTAGCCAAATATTTTTCATTTTAATAATTTCTATCAAAATAATAGCCCCTTAATTAGAATAGAGCTTCACTTAAAAAGTATTCAAAATAACTGTTCTTTGAAGCCTCATTAGAACATATTTAGAATGTTAGTAGGTGCACATTGATCCTATTTTCTTTCGATGAGAATTCAACGCAGATACCTTGGCAACATGTTAAACAAAATACATAGCAGATTAAACAAGAAATCAGTTAGTCAGCAGCTCTGCAGCCACTTTTGTGAGTCAGAACCTTCTATTAAGCACGTGTCTAGGTTGCCATGGAAACTGTATCTGACTCTATAAAGTTTTCATTGCAACAAGAGTTCCAAAATTCAATTATGGCATCACTAGCTAAATAATTTTCATTTTAATAATTTCTATCAAAAGAATAGCCCTTTAATTAGAATAGAGCTTCACTTAAAAAGTATTCAAAATTATTGCTCTTTGAAGCCTCATTAGAACATATTTGGAATGTTAGCAGGTGCAAATTGTTCCTATTTTCTCTCGATGAGACTTCAACGCAGATACCTTGGCAACATGTTTAACAATATACATAGCAGATTAAACAAGAAATCAGTTATTCCGCAGCTCTGCAGCCACTTTTGTGAGGCAGAACCTTCTATTAAGCATGTGTCTTGGTTGTCATGGTAATGGCTAGGATTTTATAAATGCCAACCTAAATGGATAAGATACAACATTCTATTTCTGCATCACATGCCAAATTATTTTGAGTTCTGACATTTTTCAACAAAGTTACAGCTATTTTAAACATAGGATTGAAAAAAATGAGAAAAATTGAAAACAATTCAGCAGTGAGCTGACATAGCCTTCAAAACAATTCAGCATGGTAAGGGTTAATATTTTATTTGGCGACAAAAAAATCAAAGTAGCAAAGGAAACAAAAAATTGCGAAAGAAAATCTCGGCAAATTGAGCCGCCATTTTGTTCATATAAATGCTCTAAGCGACGTATATTTTCAACAACACAAGCTAGCTTTCAATTTTATCACTGTGTATATATAGCTTATTGCTATAACTTAAACAGGTAACCAGTCTTGATATTTGACAATGTGAAGGTCAAGATGCAGTGTGATCGGAGGTTTTTCACACGTTTAATCTGATTTATTGGATGAATTATTGTCATGACCGATTAACTGATGTTGTTATTGTCAATTATAGAGACACGCAGTTAACTGTTTGATCTTTGATTTTTTTTTTTTAATTTAAACATGTTTTTGTCCATAATCAAGATTATGTTTGACCAAACACTTTCGGTGCGGACGATTAAAGAAGTTTATTTTAAGTGTGGACCCAAAAGTTGTATGAAACTCTAGTGAAAAACAAAAGTAATTGTTTTAATGAACTATAGCATAATATAAATCCTGCACAGCGAGAGTAAACAAAATCAAATCATTCAATCAGTACCATTCCTAAAATGTCTTCGAAACATTAACTAGATTGTCTCTATTCTGAACCTCCTGCCAAAATACAAAAACAAACTCAAGCTAATGCTAGAAACTTTCATGGAAAGTTGGAAATGACTGGCTCGATCAGTTATGATTATATGCTATTAAAACACAATGTAGAGACATTTTCACCTCTGAATAGAAAGAAATTGACAAATGTGTACTTTGCTGCAAAGCAGCTGTTCGGTTGTTATATGATAGTTTCTTTTATATCATAAATGACGTCGCCAGCATGAAATAACGTCATTATATATTTTTGATATATAATTATATACTAGTGTAATAACAATTAACGTGACGTCATAACGTAACGTTTAGCGTTGTAAATATGCGCGCTTTATAGCGACGTTTATATGGATATTAAGCGCTGTAAATTATGAAATAAGTATTTATGATATAAAAAGAACATTACATTCGTGGTCATTCAATACGAAATTTATTAAACTCGTTTTCTAAAAGTGATAAAAACTCGCCAAGTCTCGTTCTTATCAATTTCAGAAATCTCGTTTAATAAATTCCGTATTGAATGACCACTCATGTAATATCCTCTATTTATGTACTACATAACAAATGAGCTATTGGTAAATGAAACAAAAGAAAAATTAATGTATTTGATTTTTCTGTTCCCTTTGTCCATTGAATTGTTTCCACGTAAAATTAATTGGCAACAAAGTTGGTTCCAACTTTGGCTATTTTGGCTCCAACTTTTTTAATTTGGCTCCTTTTTTTTCAATTTGGCGAATGTGTTGGCGAGAGAAATGTTTTGTCCAGGGAAGGCCCTGGTAATAGTGTTTTTGTATTTATTATCATGAAATAAAAAAAATATAGAGTGGCATATTTAAGCTAAAATTTGTTCCTATTTTACCGTCAATTAATATTAAACTATTCGTTCTGTTTTTCACGTCAACAATGAGGCAACATATTTCTGTTCCACCAGCATAATCTACACATTTATATGGGTTTTAGCCTATGTCGATCCTGAAATACATATTTTTCAATAATAAGTACAAAATAATGTTAAAAAATGGATTTAATTTGTTATAAATCCATTTAACAACAGTTTTCTGTTGTTTCAGTAATATTTAATGAAAAAATATGGTAACATGGGTTTTAAAGTCATATTAAAAGTTGTTTTCGTAACAGACAAGTTGTTTTCGCTATCTTGCTATACCCTTGCCAAACAGATGAATCCTGTGCACGATTCTTTCATGCGGTAGATTACCAGTGGTCACCTCGTGGTCTAAAATTTGAGTATGCTGTCCTGTATGGAGCATTTATATCGGTTTTATGTTGTTTTTATGTGATTCACTCTTTAATCTGGATATTTCAAACTATTTGCACTTTTGTATTATATATCCTTACCTTTTGACAAGGGTAGTTAATGTGTCATTGAAGGAGCATTTATATGTGTTTTATGTGTGTTGATTTTTTGGTGAAATATTTATATTCGTGGCAGTATTTGGATATTTCAAGTTGTTTTCAGCAATTCCGTTTTATTTAATTGTGAATTTGTCAATATGGCATTGAAAAGAACAGATAAAAGGAAACAAACAAGAGGGAAATTTGGACAGCCTACTGGACGTCAAAGTAGAAGATACAAAACAGCAGAAAAACAATATCTTGAAAAACAACTTAAGAAAGTAAAACTATACTCCTGATAACAAACATTAAAAACCCTACCAAATAATAAGAAAACAAGAAGAATTCCAATTGTTCATCATAAGAAAGGTAAACTTTTAAAACTTGGAACGTCCTTATTGAAATTCAAGATGCATAGTTCAGAAGAAAATTTTTGGTTACAGAATCATTAACGTAGCAAATCTATCAAAGTATGTGAATGAAATAACATTGTTGCTTTCGCTCTGAAGCCCAGATAATTGCATCTAACGACGAAGATCCCATTGTGTTACGATCAGAAATGAAAAAACATGGGTTATTCAGTGTGTTTTTGGCAATTTGTAAAGGTTGTGATCAAAAATTTAACTTGGAGACAAGCCCTGAACAACAAAATGAGCATCATGTGATATTAATGTGTTTGAAGTATGGGGAACTGTTGCTAGCAGGTGTGGCTGAGACATCGGACCTTAATGAAATACTAACTACAATGGACATTCCTCCAATGAATGAAAGGAAGTTTACTTGTTTAGAACAAGAAATTAGTACTTGGTGGCATATGTTCACTTTAAATCAGAGCACTGCAGTGATGACGGCCTGGGGGCTGCTGGAAGGTTGGAGAAGTAGAGGAAATGTGAAAGGAAATAACAATTGCAGCTTATATTTATGTATTTATTGTCAAGAAGTTGAAAGATCATGTCAAAAATAGTAAATTTTATTAAACTGCCAATTTAAAAACAGAAGGACCTTGTTGGCACTATATCGCTCACCTGAGTGCAAGAGCTCACACGTATACACATTTAAGACATGAAGAATCAAAGGGAAATTTGACAGCAGGTTTAGGCAGAATATTTTGAAGTTTCTGCATTATTATATTGAGAAATATGTCAATGTTAAATCACATTCCATCAAGTTGAAATAGTTCTCTAAACCATGTACTAGACTTGGAGAAAGTGTTTGAAATATGCAAAACTCATCAAGACAATTATTCTGACAAAGATTCAAAATGCAGCATCCAGTGTGTTATCAAGATTTTCCTTCATTTGGCCTAGTGACCTATTTTGTTTACCCGATATGACCCTTATTCGAACATGACTAGATATCATTAAGATAAACATTCTGACCAAATTTTAAAAAACGTGGCCTCTACAGAGTTGACAAGATTTTCCTTCAATTTGGCCTAGTGAACTAGTTTTTAGCTCACCTGAGCTTTGCTCAAGGTGAGTTATTAGTCCCCTACCGGCGTGCCGAAGGGGACTCTTAGGTTTGCACTCCGTCCGTCAGTCCGTCAGTCAGTCCATCTGTCAGTCAGTCAGTCAGTCCGGCAAATCAGTTTTCCGCACTTTTTTTCTACATGCTTTGAGGTATTGAGCTGAAATTTTGTATATGCCTTTGTAATCATGTGTCACAGTTCAAGTTCGCGTTTCCTGGGATTTCGTCAATTTTTTAATGAGTTATGCCCCTTTTTGGACTTAAAATATTCGTTTTCCGCATTTTTTTTCTACATGCTTTGAGGTATTGAGCTGAAATTTTGTATATGCCTCTGTAATCATGTGTCACAGATCAAGTTCGCGTTTCCTGGGATTTCTTTAATTTTTTAATGAGTTATGCCCCTTTTTGGACTTAGAATATTAATAAATCAGTTTTCCACACTTTTTTTCTACATGCATTGAGATATTGAGCTGAAATTTTGTATATGGCTTTGTAATCATGTGTCACAGATCAAGTTCGCGTTTCATGGGATTTCGTCATTTTTTTATGAGTTAAAGCATGCTTTATTGTCTTGATAACCTCAGTTTTCCACACTTTTTAGATCACCTAGAGCCGAAGGCTCAAGGTGAGCTATTCTGATCACTTTTTTGTCCGTCGTCCGTCGTC
Source organism: Serripes groenlandicus (assembly GCA_031761405.1). Taxonomy (NCBI): domain Eukaryota; kingdom Metazoa; phylum Mollusca; class Bivalvia; order Cardiida; family Cardiidae; genus Serripes; species Serripes groenlandicus. The sequence continues at coordinate 202,105,626 of JASEVX010000001.1, forward strand.
CGTCGTCCGTCCGTCCGGCGTTAACTTTTAGCTTTAAACATCATCTCCTCCCAAACTCCAAGGACAATTTCCGTGAAACATCACAGGACTGTTCCTCTGGTTGGCCTCTTTCAAAGTTGTTCAAAGATTTAAATTCCATTGAGAACTTTGGTTGCTGCGGCATCAAAAAGGGGGCAAAATGTCCAAACTTTAAAAATCTTCTCCTCCGAATCTGCCTGTCAGATTCAAATATAATTTGGTAGAAATGTTCCTTGGGTGACCCTCTATAAAAATTGTTCAAGCCATACTGATTGGTCAAAAAACATGGCAGTCAGGCGGCATCAGAAAAGGGGCAAAATGACAAAATGACAAAATTCCATTCTTATGAAAGTGCTTGTCTGATTTTAAGAAAATATAATACGAATCTTACTTAAATGATCCTCTATTTAATTTGTTTAAGCCGTTTTGATGGGTAACACAATCATAGCAACCAGGCGTCATCACAAAAGGGGTAAATTGAACTTTTAGCTACAAATGACAACCAACTCCTACCATTCCAATAGACCAATTTCCACAAAACATCACAGGAATGTTCCTTCGGTGGTCCTCTTTCAAATTTGTTCAAAGAATAAAATTCCATTGAGAACTTTGGTTGCTGCGGCATCAGAAAGGGGACAAAATGTCCAAACTTTAAAAATCTTCTCCTCCGAATCTGCCTGTCAGATTCAAATATAATTTGGTAGAAATGTTCCTTGGGTGACCCTCTATGAAAATTGTTCAAGCCATACTGATTGGTCGAAAAACATGGCAGTCAGGCGGCATCAGAAAAGGGGCAAAATGACAAAATTTGAAAATTCCATTTTTATGAAAGTGTTTGTCTGATTTTAAGAAAATATAAAACGAATTTTACTTTAATGATCCTCTATTTAATTTGTTAAAGCCGTTTTGATTGGTTACACAATCATAGCAACCAGGCGTCATCACAAAAGGGGTAAATTGAACTTTTAGCTACAAATGACAACCAACACCTGCCATTCCAATAGACCAATTACTACAAAACATCACAGGAATGATCCTTTTGTGGTCCTCTTTCAAAATTGTTCAAAGATTAAAATTCAAATGAGAACTTTGGTTGCTGCGGCATCAGAAAGGTGACAAAATGTCCAAACTTTAAAAATCTTCTCCTCCGAATCTGCCTGTCAGATTCAAATATAATTTGGTAGAAATGTTCCTTGGGTGACCCTCTATAAAAATTGTTCAAGCCATACTGATTGGTCGAAAAACATGGCAGTCAGGCGGCATCAGAAAAGGGGCAAAATGACAAAATTTGAAAATTCCATTTTTATGAAAGTGTTTGTCTTATTTTAAGAAAATATAATACGAATCTTACTGTAATGATCCTCTATTTAATTTGTTTAAGCCGTTTTGATTGGTTACGCAATCATATCAACCAGGTGTCATCACAAAAAGGGTAAATTGAACTTTTAGCTACAAGTGACATCCAACTCCTACCATTCCAATAGACCAATTTCCACAAAACATCACAAGAATGTTCCTTTGGTGGTCCTCTTTCAAAATTGTTCAAAGATTTAAATTCCATTGAGAACTTTGGATGCTGCGGCATCAGAGAGTGAGAAAAAATACCCAAATTTTAAAATCCTTTTCCTCCATAATCTACTTGTGCGATTGCAAGATAATTTGGTAGAAATGTTTCTTAAGTGACCCTCTAAATAAACTGTTGAAGCCATATTGATTTGGTTGAAAAACAGCGCAGCAAGGCGGCATCAGGAAAGGTGCAAAATGACAAAAACTTTATAATTCCATTCTTATTAAAGTTCTTGTTAGATTTCAAGATATAAATGGCCTTTACTGATAAGCTGTTTCTTGAGAAGTGTCCACTCCTTTCAGTGGAAGACAGTGGTGCAGAGGTAGAGCGTCGGCCTCTCGTATCAAAGGTCCCTGGTTCGAGTCCCGTGATGAGCGTGTCCTGACTTTGGGATTTTTCCACACAAACGGCGCGAGTACTGGTGAAGTCTCCAGGAAGCAGACATCGAGCGTGATTAATCTAAGCCCAAGGCTTGTTTCACAATCGATGTAAAATAAATAAGTTAAAACTAAACTCCTTTCAGTTTCATTTGCACTCCCTGATAAAATTTTCCAGATATTTGCAGTTAAATATTTGCTACTAATTTACTATCAATTAGGTGATCGATTTAGGGCCATCTTGGCCCTCTTGTTTTCTACATGCATTGAGATATTGAGCTGAAATTTTGTATATGGCTTTGTAATCATGTGTCACAGATCAAGTTCGCGTTTCATGGGATTTCGTCATTTTTTTATGAGTTAAAGCATGCTTTATTGTCTTGATAACCTTAAATATTGAGTTGCTATGACAACAGAAACCAAGTCAAAACGTGCAAACCGGTAGGGGATTATGGTATTGCTTGCAATCCTACAGTTACTTGTTGTGATCGCCTTTTGTCCGGCGTCAGTCGTGCGTCAACTTCTTCTCCTCAGTAACCAGTGGGTCAATTTGGATGAAACTTTACAGAAAGCATCCTCTCAATGACCTCACCAGAATTCCTTCAAATTTTTGGGATCCATGCAAAATTCTGGTTTCCATGGCAACGAAACCGAAAAAACTTCAAAATTCTTCTTCTCCCAAATTGGTTGGCAGATTTTCAAATAATTTTGTAGAAATGTTCCTTGGGTGACCCTCTATCAGATTCCTTCAAGCCATGTTGATTGGTCGAAAAACATGGCCGCCAGAGGGGGCGGGGCTATTTTGCTTTATATGGCTATAGTGCAAACTTAAAAAATCTTCTCCTCCAAAAGTGTCAGGCCGATTTTCAAATAATTTTGTAGAAATGTTCCTTGGATGACCCACTTTCAGATTCCTTCAAGCCATGTTGATTGGTCAAAAAACATATCCGCCAGTAGGCAGGGCTATTTTGCATTATATGGCTATAGTGAAAACTTAAAAAATCTTCTCCTCCAAAAGTATCTGGCCGATTTTCAAATAATTTTGTAGAAATGTTTCTAGGGTGACCCTCTATCAGATTCCTTCAAGCCAAGTTGATTGGTCGGAAACTATGGCTGCCAGGGGGCGAGGCTTATATAGCTAAAGTGAAAATAAAATAAAAAATCAGGTGAGCGATTCAAGGGCCATCATGGCCCTCTTGTTTAACAGACATGACCAATATTCAAACTTGGACTACATATCATCAAGACAAACATTCTGATACAGTTTAAACCTGCTCAAGTTAAAAATGCAGCCTCCATTATGTTAACAAGATTTCCGTTCGGGCACGGGCCATATGGGCCCCCACTAAATCCGCCACTACATTTACCACGCTTTTTCTTTGTTTACCATTAATTTTTGATGCACGGCCCCCCGGTTAATTCGCCACTGTATATTGCACGCAACTTATTTCTTTTTTTCCGTTCCTCTTCGCGAATGTTAATTATGTTAACAAGCGTCCATATTTGACCTCTCGGCGCACTAATTTCTAAAGCATTTCTTAAACTTATATTGGAGTACTCACGCAGATCCTTACCTTTTAAATGCAGTTTTGTTGAATCCATGATGAACTATTTTTCTCGTGCAGTTCTCAGTGCGTTGTATTGTGTTATCAGCAATTGGCAGGCTGCCAACTCCGAAAAAATGGTGTTACTACTATGACCAGGGGTTAAAGCCCCAGGCCAAAAATGAAATGGGAAAGGCTGCTGCAGAAGAAAAGTGTAAAGCTATACAAAAGGGACACTTTCATGAGGGTATTCCATCTATTACTGTCATTTGTGATGGGGGTTGGTCAAAGAGAAGTCATAAACACTCATATAATGTAGCTGGGGGAGTAGCAGTGATATTTGGAGCGGGACAAACAAACTTCTCTATATAGGTGTAAGAAACAAATTTTGTCTACTTTGCCGAAGAGCTGAAAATAAAGGAGAAAAACCTTCACAGCACACATGCTTCAAAAATTGGACTGAAAGCTCTCAAGCGATGGAGGCTGATATAATCTTGAAGGGGTTTTTGCAAGCAGAATCTGACTGGATTAAGGTACACTAAAATAATTGCAGATGGTGATAGCTCTGTTTTTCCCACATTACAAGAGAATGTGCCCATCTGGGGAAAGGACATTAAGAAATTGGAGTGTGCAAACCACACTTGTAAATGTTTGAGGATCAATTTAGAGAAACTGATATGTGAAAAGCCCCAATACAAAGGTAAAGGGAAATTAACAAAAATAAACAGAATTAGACTGACAACTGCCATAAGATGTGCAATAAAAATGCGTTCAGTGACAAATGATAGTAAGCAGCTCAACATCATAAATTCAATTTACCATATCTTGGGTTTTCATTCTAGATGCAGTGATTTCTGTAAAAAAAAATGAATAAAATACAAATGAAGAATCGTTTGACCAGATATTTTCAGACCAGAGCAACTTTTGGGAAATCCCCTTTGACACAGAATTGGAAATGGCTAAACAACCTTGTAAAAATCAAGTTCCCCTTAGTGAAATAAAAGACATAAATTATTCAAGATGTGCAAATCCTTTTGAATAGACTTGCTAATAAACGTTTAATTGGTAATTTTATCACAAAACTGGCCGATAGTTGGATGGCAATTATAGGAAAGTTTGATGGGGAAAAGTTGTGAATCGCTGTGGTTGTGGCTCCTGGGAAACAAGAAGTTTTGGAGGTGCGCTTCGTAAAAATTTGGGAAATACTTAATTGGTCCTTCATGACATTCCAAACAGTAACTTCTATGCAGGCAGGAAAGTATTTTCACCAAGGGGCCAAAAGTCAGTTTCATAAGTTAACAAGTTCCCGAAAATATAAGGAGAAACCCATCAGCAAAATGTTACGAAGAAAGCGTTAGGTCCAGGATGTTAGTGTCAGTTCCTCAAAAAAAGCCCAGAGAAGCTATGGATGGTCAACTTGATGACTGATGATGTAGATAGTGAACAGCTAAAAACATTATGTGATACCTTCATAAATACTAACTTTTCAAAAAGTAATGAAGAAATAGAGAAAATACAAGAAACTACTAAAGATCAAAGTATGTCGGAAACATGGAAAACGATTGACCAGTTTATCATTTGGAAAAATAATTAAAAGAAAGATCAATAATAAGTCAACAGCTATTGTTAAAGATATATCAAACTCAAATTTTAAAGGAAATATATATACCAACAAAGGGCTATATCAACTCAAATTTTAAAGGAAATATGTATACCATCAAAGGGCTATCATAAGGAAAAAACACAATTATTGAATATAAAAATTTAAAAGGAAATGTGGAAGTGACAGGATTTAAAATATGTGAAACCACCCAGTTTTTAGGTGTTTTGATCAGCGGAATTTTCCTCAATACTGAATGATAATTGTGAAATGTGGGGTTTTAAGAAGGCTGAAAACCTTGAGCAAGTCCACAGAAAATTCTGCAAGTGGTTAATTAATGTAAAAAAGGTCAACAAACTCACTAGCTTTATACTCAGAACTTAATAGATTCCCACTTTACATAAATAGGAAGATCCGTATAATTAAATATTGGTTAAAACTACGGGCTGAAAGCTTCTAACTGCATATTATCTACCATAGTTACTCGCCAACGTAGAGAAATAACGAAAAACAGTGATGTTAGTAACTGGTCAAGAAAGGTTAGACATCTGCTAGAGTCGTCAGGTTTTTCTGACATTTGGTTATATCCTGAATCCGTTTTAGTGAATAGGTTTATACCTATAATTTCCCAACGATTTAAAGATAACTATGTGAATCAATGGTAAGCAAGCATCCAACTACCCCCTTCACTATATTTTTACAGATCATTTAAAACTGATTTCGCTTGAGCAGGGTATCTGGACATATTAGAAACCAAATCATTTTGACAATCAATTGCCAAACTTAGACTTTCATCCCATAATCTAATGATAGAAAGTGGTAGACATAGACAAAATTAACAGAAACAACAGCCTGTCAGGAAATGTGAGCTTTGTCCTTTAAATGATTTAGAAGATGAATACCACTTTGTTATAATTTGTCCATTTTTTACCCAAATAAGGAACAAAATACATTGAAAAATACTACGTTAATCTACCAAATGTATTCAAATTTACAAGACTGATTGATTCTACAAATAAAAAAAAACCTAGCCAAACCTGCTCTTTATTGTATATATGCTTTTAAGCTGAGAAACCAATATATGTTGAATACCAATAACTGATGTACTAATATGATAAGATTTGTATCATATATATATTATTTTATTATATTTTTTGAATTACACTCTCTCACCATCTAAAATAGTAATTTAAAAAAAAGGTTCTGTTATTTTTCAAAATGGTATTTATTACTGTCATTCATGTATGTTAATCATAATAATTTTTATGCCCCCGGAATCACCGATTCGGTGGGCATCTAGTTTTTGGCCTGTCTGCACGTCTGTCTGTCTGTCTGTCTGCACGAAAAAAACTTTAACCTTGACCACTACTTTTGAACCATAACAGGTACGGCTACCATATTTCACATGTGTATTCCTTGTGACATGACCTTTCTGTCAGTATCAAAATGTTTGACCTTGCGACCTTGACCTTTGACCTAGATGTTGCCATTCTCGAAAAAAACTTTAACCTTGGCCATTACTTTTGAACCATAACAGGTACGGCTCCCATATTTCACATGTGTATTCCTTGTGACATGACCTTTCTTTCAGTACCAAATTTTTTGACCTGGCGACCTTGACCTTTGACCTAGATGTTGCCATTCGGGGGCATCAGTGTTTCACAAACACATCTTGTTTTGTCTAGTTTTCCCAACTTAGATACATATCAGTAACAAGAATCATTATTAAAGGAAAATCAACTAAATAACATAATCTTCAACTATTAAATGTATTTACTTTGTTTGAAATCTATAAATTGAATAATTACTGCTTGTGTTGTAAATAAACTTCTGTTCTGTTCTTCTGTATATTATCAGTTAGACGAAATCTCCAGAATTCTCCAGATTCAGAACATCGTTGAACCATGAAGTACTCGTATATGTGGATCATATTGGCTGTATCTATCGGTAAGTAACATTATAAATTATTGTTTTAAATTCTAGGTTTACAAAATAGATGTGGTATTTGATAACATGACTCACCAACTATCTAATATATATTTCGATCTATCTATCAGTCAAGGTTTTGGTTCTTGGATCCTATTTTATATTTGGCTGCATCCGTTATATGCAATTATGTAACGTCAAAATATTGGGGACTATCCTATGTACCATCAAACTTGTTTAAGCGGTCACCTCTGCTAAGCAGCCACTTGAAGATTAAGCAATTTTTTTTCTTCTTTATTTTACTTGTATAAAGCAGCCACCTGTGTTCAGCAGCCAAATGTTTAGTCTTCCCTGGGAGACTGCATAAGATAAGTTATACTGTATTACTAAAGGAGGTATCATGTTGCTCAAATTCAAGGACATCTTTAGATTAAGACCTTTAATTGATGGCTTAGCGTTAAACGGTTGTAACTGTATGTAATTTAAGAAGCAGTTACAAGTGTTTCACGATGAGCCAACGATATTCACTGTCTGTCGTTTTGCATCTTCACTAGCCAAGGCTACTTTGTACATTAGCATTCCCATAAGTACCCTTGGCTGAAAGCCTCTTTAGAAATTGAAATCCCCACTCTGCAATTTGATTGGATGTGTACAAAGTTTGTCGCGTCCAATGAAATGCCATGGAACAAAACTGTGAAAAATGCCGTATTTGCGACGAAGTTCTAAATAAAAAGAGTAGAAGGATGATCTTTTCCGCCATATTTAATGTATCTTTACAATTAAGTAAGGTTTTAGGCAACCTGCCGAAGATTGGTGATCGTATGTTTGCAATTTTTGCTTCAGTAAGTTAATTAAATTACAGAAGGTTGATTTAAGGAGCAAATACACATTAATGTGCTTCAAACTGTCAACTCCAGTGAAGCTACAAAAAAGAAAATAATTCATCAAAGTGATGTTGAAGTGAGTAGACTAATTTAATTAACCTCAAATGTTATCAATTTTAAAGATGTTTAATCATCACTATGAAAAAAGTTGAGTCGCAATTAGTAAGATGATATTAGTTGTTTCCCTTTTGGAAATCTCCGCCTTTTATCATGACTGTGATGTTTTTAGCTCACCTGTGCACGAAGTGCTCAAGGTGAGTTATGGGATCGCCCTATGTCCGTCGTCCGTCGTCCATCGTCCGTCGTCCGTCAACATTTTCTCCTCTGTAACCGGTGGGTCAACTAGGATGAAACTTCACAGAAAGCATCCTCTCAATGTCCTCACCAGAATTCCTTAAAATTTTCGGGATCCATGCAGAATTCTGGTTTCCATGGCAACGAAATGAAAAAAACTTCAAAATTCTTAAAAAATCTTCTCCTCCGAAAGTGTCAGGCCGATTTTCAAATAATTTTGTAGAAATGTTCCTTGGGTGACCTTCTATCAGATTCCTTCAAACCATGTTGATTGGTCGAAAAACATGGCCGCCAGGGGGGGCGGGGCTATTTTTCCTTATATGGCTATAGTGCAAACTTAAAAAATCTTCTTCTCCAAAAGTGTCAGGCCGATTTTCAAATAAATTTGTAGAAATGTTCCTTGGGTGACCCTCTATCAGATTCCTTCAAGCCATGTTGATTGGTCAAAAACATGGCCGCCAGGGGGCGGGGCTATTTTGCCTTTTATGGTTATAGTGCAAACTTAAAAATCTTCAACATCTTCTTCTCAGTAACCGGTGGGTCAATTGGGATGAAACTTCACAGAAAGCATCCTCTCAATGACCTTACCAGAATTCCTTCAAATTTTTGGGATCCATGCAGAATTCTGGTTTCCATGGCAACGAAACGAAAAAAACTTCAAAATTCTACTTCTCCCTAACTGGTTGGCAGATTTTTAACTTATTTTGTAAAAATGTTCCTTGGGTAACTCTCTATCAGATTCCTTGAAGCCATGTTGATTGGTCGAAAAACATGGCCGCCAGGGGGGGGCGGGGCTTTTTTGCCTTATATGGCTATAGTGAAAACTTAAAAAATCTTCTCCTCCAAAAGTGTCAGGCCGATTTTCAAATAATTTTGTAGAAATATTCCTTGGATGACCCTCTATCAGATTCCTTTAAGCCATGTTGATTGGTCGAAAATCATGGCCGCCAGGGGGGGGCGGGGCTATTTCGCCTTATATAGCTATAGTGCAAACTTAAAAAATCTTCTCCTCCAAAAGTGTCGGGCCGATTTTCAAATAATTTTGTAGAAATGTTCCTTGGATGACCCTCTATCAGATTCCTTCAAGCCATGTTGATTGGTCAAAAAACATGGCCGCCAGGGGGCGGCGCTATTTTGCCTTTTATTGCTATAGTGAAAACTTAAAAAATCTTCTCCTTCAAAAGTGTCAGGCCGATTTTCAAATAATTTTGTAGAAATGTTCCTAGGGTGACCCTCTATCAGATTCCTTAAAGCCAAGTTGATTGGTTGGAAACTATGCCCGCCAGATGGCGGGACTTATATAGCTATAGTGAAAAAAAAAATCAGGTGAGCGATTCCAGGGCCATCATGGCCCTCTTGTTTATTATAACTCAACTGATTGAATGTCATTAAAGGGTAAGTAAATAAAGAAGAAAAACACATTCTAAAGACATATTGTTGAACTGACTAGTTATCTCTGAATATTAATACAGTAAATAAAGAAGAAAAACACATTCTAAAGACATATTGTTAAACTGACTAGTTATCTCTGAATATTTTAAATACTTTGATACATTGTTAGCTGGAACAAAGGGCCTTGCTCCTGTACGATCTAAATAAATATATGAACCTATACATAAAGACCAATGTTGATATTTATGTATTTTTTTTTAGATCATACAGGAGCAAGTCACTGTGGCTGGAAACAGAAGTAATCAATCAATTAATTTAATGATTAATGTTTTGCCCAATTTATTAGCTCACCTAAGCACGAAGTGCAAGGTGAGCTTTTGTGATCACTCAACGTCCGGCGTCCGTCGTCGTTGTCGTCTGTCCGTCTGTTAACAATTTCCTACAAATGACTTCTCCTACTAAACCAATGGACAGATTTCAAAATAACTTCACAGGAATGGTCCTTAGGTAGTCCTCTTTCAAAGTTGTTCAAAGAATTTAATTTCAAGTAGAACTTTGGTTGCTGCAGCATCAGAAAAGGGGAAAATTGCTAAATCTTAAAAAATCTTCTTGTCCAAAAGTACTGGCCCGATTTGAAAATTATTTTGCACAAATGTTCCTTGGGGCACCCTTTACCAAGATTGTTCAAATATTTCTGATCCGTTAAAAAACATGGCCGCCCGGGGGCGGAGCTTGTTTTCCTTATATCTGCATCATTTTGTTAAAACTTTAAAAATCTTCTTGTCCAAAAGTACTGGCCCGATTTGAAAAGTATTTTGCACAAATGTTCCTTGGGCCACCCTCTACCAAGATAGTTCAAGTATTTCCGATCCGTTGAAAAAACATGGCCGCCGAGGGGCGAAGCTTGTTTTCCTTATGTGTGCATTGTTAAAACTTTAAAAATCTTCTTGTCCAAAAGTATTGGCCCGAAATAAATAGAAATTCAGCTGATAACAAAGTCTTCATTACTTAAAACTTTATAACACTTTTCCAAATTGATAGTAATGGAGCACTGCTGAGCCTCTATTTTTGTCTCAAATGTGTTATTGTGCTTGACATAACCAATCACAAAAAATAAATCAGGTGAGCGATCCAGGGCCATCATGGCCCTCTTGTATTGTTATTAGTAATAATAATAATAATAATTTATATAGGGGCAACATTTTTGCCACATTGTTTACAACTCTATTCAATAAGTATACATCTACTTTCATACTAGCGTCTAATGATGTGGACTCTTATTAAGGCTATTGTACGTAATGGGAGTATAGAAATAAACATTGGAGTAAACCAAATGGGGCTACAGTTATAGGTTTTATCTCAAAAGATGCATATAGGACTAAATAACCTGTTGATGTACAGTGAAGGCTCTGTCTAGACTGTACCTTAGTTTTCGTAGTTCGCAGATGTATTACGACACGCTAAAACACCGCTCATTTAATGGAAATTTTTCCAAATTGTCTACTCAGGAACGTAGATAAGATCTTATCTACGTCCCTGGTCTGCTGGAGATGGGGTCTTATTGACTCCCATAAACAGGATCATATACATTTACAATTGCAGAAAACTAATGGGGTTACAGTTATAGCCTTTTCTCAAAAGATGCATATGACTTAATAACCTGTATATGGACAATGAAGGTTATGCCAAGTGTTCACTGTGTACACGCAGATGTATTAAGTCATCAAATCGCTAGACACGGCTTTTCCTCGGACTGTTTCCATAATCTAGCGTAGATGCTTTTTTAAAGTCGTCTGTTGCAGATACAACCTAGATAAACATGTAGGCAGACAAATTTCAATGTTAATAAGGTCAACTATAGAAGGGCGTGTTCAAGTGTAGACTGTTAGGTGAAGTGGTACTGAACTACATTTGAATATGTATACAGGAGAAGTTTGATGCAAGGCGTCAAAGTCGCCGAAAATCAGACTGTAATAATGCATACAACGTAAATAATTGAAGTTGAAGAAACAGCAAAACAACTGCGATGCATATTAACACATTGGGTTTGGATCAAGTTAAATGTTCTCTTAAATTATATTTCTTTTATCAATGAAGCGAACGTCCTTCATTGAAATAGAATTGAAGCATTTCACTGTTTATGACCAATCTCCAATCTAAGCTAGGTTGACGACACATAAAGCCAGCTGTTCATCAGATATTGATCATAAACAGTAGTGAAATTTAGTCATCTCGACATTCATTAGTCTAACAAAACAAAAAATAGTGCTTTCATTAAGAACTAATTCAAGAATTTGTAATATTCCACATACAAATTTCATTTTTTTTTGGTCAAAATATTGGATCTTTTGTATATAATATTGTCAATAAAACCACAAAATAGACAATTGGGGATATACATGCAATGAAAAGACATTTAACCCCTTTCCCTGTTAATGGCAACATTGGACACCTTTGCAACAGTCTAGTCTTAAAACATTGAGACAAATGTTGCTGAAGACATGAGTTATCTCCTTTTCTCAAAAAGTTTTGATTAAAACTCTACATCATAAATATAATTTCAATTTCACAGATGTTAAAATGTAATCTAAATATGTTTACAAATTGACTACCCTTGAAATACCATTTCAACAAAAGTTATTATACCCTCAAAAAACAAAGTTTGGGGGGGTATAATAGGAGTCACTGTGTCGGGCTGTATGTCTGTCTGTCTGTCGGTCGGTCGGTAGCCATATTTTGTCCGGCCTATTTCTTACAAACGATTTGGTGGAATTCAATAAACTTTTACATGAAGCTTCTATACCAAGAGGAGATGTGCATATCCTAAAGATCTTACAATTGCATGCTATTTTACAGAGTTATGGCCATTTTACTTATTAAGTTGTTGGTCATATTTTGTCCGAAGCCATATTTTGTCCGGCCTATTTCTTACAAACCAGTGGGTGGAATTCAATAACATTTTACATGAAGCTTCTATACTAAGAGGAGATGTGCATACCCTAAAGGTCTTACAATTGCATGTTATTTGACAGAGTTATGGCCCTTTTACTTATTAAGATGTTGATCATATTTTGTCCGGCCTATTTCTTACAAACCACTTGGTGGAATTCAATTACAATTGCATGTTATTTTACAGTGTTATGGCCCTTTTACTTATTAAGTTTTTGGTCATATTTTGTCCGGCCTATTTCTTTCAAATCAGTGGGTGGAATTCAACAACATTTTAGGGAATCCGCTGTGGTCGAGTGGTTAGCGTCGGGGATTTCATAACCGGGTGTCTCGTGTTCGTTCCCTAGTCGTGGCACTACGGTCATGTTGGAGTGCCCTTGGGCAAGGCACATTTTCTAGCCTAGTACTGGTTTGTTTACACAGGGATCATGAATAAGTGAACTGTCGCCATGATATAACTGAAATAATGTTGAAAGTGGCGTAAAACCGCAATAAATAAATAAATGCAATAACATTTTACATGAAGCTTCTATACTAAGAGGAGATGTGCATACCTTATGCTGTTGCTATTAAACGGTTTTCTTTCCTTTGTAAATTCAATTTCAACTGAATTATTCCACTTTTGGATTTTGGAGTTTTACCAATGCTCTAACTGTTCTGAAGTAGGCCCTGATAGACGATGGCCATGATAGGCGAGCTATATTGTCCTCCGACAACTCTTGTTATACCCCCAAAAAACAAAGTTTTTTGGGGGTATATAGGAGTCACTGTGTCGGTCGGTCGGAAGCCATATTTTCGCCTATTTCTTACAAACCACTGGTTAGAATTCAATAAAATTGAACATGAAGCTTCTATACCAAGAGGAGATGTTCATACCCTAAAGGTTTTACAATTGCATGTTATTTTACAGAGTTATAGCCTTTTTACGTCTGTCCGTCTGTCTGTCTGTCAGTCCCACCTAACCTTGTCCAGCCCGCATCTTAACCATGCATCATAGGAATTGAATGAAACTTTGCACAAACGTTCATCATGATGAGGTGGCGTGTCACGCACAATACCCAGGCCTGTACCTCAAATGTCAAGGTCACACTTAGAGGTCAAAGGTCAAAATGCGTACTATTTGATAGAACTGTACCTTGTCGGCCTGCATTTCAACCACGCATCGTAGGATTTCAAGGAAACTTGGCACAAACGTTCACCATGATGAGGCGGCGTGTCACGCACAAGACTCAGGCCTGTACCCCAAATGTCAAGGTCACACTTTCATGTCAAAGGTTGAAATGAGTACTATTTGAAAGGACTACCTTGTCCGGCTCACATTTCAACCATGCATTATAGGATTTCATAAAAAAATTGGCACAAACGTTCACCATGATGTGGCGGCGTGTCGCGCACGAGACCCAGGCCTGTACCTCAAAGGTCAATGTCACAATTAGAGGTCAAACGTCAAAATGAGTACCGTTTGTTAGGACTACCTTGTCCGGCCCGCATCTCAACCATGCATCTTAGGATTCTTAAGTTACTGGACACAAATGTTCACCATGATGAGGTGGCTTGTACCTCAAAGGTCAAGGTCACACTCAGAGGTCAAAGGTCAAAAGAGTACTGTTTGATAGGACTTCCTTGTCCGGCCCGCATCTCAACCATGCATCTTAGGATTCTCAAGTTACTGGACACACATGGAAACCATCATGAGGTGGCTTGTTCCTCAAAGGTCAAGGTCATACTCAGAGGTCAAAGGTCAAAATGAGTACTGTTTGATAGGACTTCCTTGTTCAGTCCGCATCTCGACCATGCATCATAGGATTCACAAGTTACTGGGCACACATATGTTCACCATGGTGAGGTGGCTTGTATCTCAAAGGTCAAGGTTATGGTCAAAGGTCAAAATGAGTTCTGTTTGATAGGACTACCTATCGGTCGGTCAGTCGGAAGCCATATTTTGAGTCATGGTGCTGTTTTGGGGGTATTTATCATCTTCAGTGATAGTTCTAGTTATGAATTGATTATATCGACTTCTTGATTTAATTATACGCCCTTCGAAGAAGAGGGGGTATATAGGAGTCACTGTGTCGGGCTGTCTGTCTGTCTGTCTGTCATTCGGCCGGAAGCCATATTTTGTCCGGCCTATTTCATACAAACCACTGGATGGAATTCAATAAAAATTTACATGAAGCTCCTATACCAAGAGGAGACGTGCATATCCTAAAGGTCTTACAATTGCATGTTATTTTACAGAGTTATGGTTCTTTTACTTATTAAGTTATGGTCTAGGTCAACATGCTGTTTTGGGGGTATTTATCATCTTCAGTGATAGTTCTAGTTATTTTTGCACATGAAATTGTTTAATTTAATTATATTTGATATTTCTCTATTCAGCATATAGTACATTTGCATATCAAAATGGCTTCCAGGGGAGGTAAACATTGTAGTTGTAGTTGCATCAAGCAACTTATCTTTAAAAAGTCATTAATCTGTAGTCTAACTAGTAATTTTATACAATTGAACGTATGAAAAAGAAAAGTGTAAGGTGCATAACTTTTGACCAGGTTTATATTATTAATATTGATAAACAAGAGAAGAGAAATATTGTGCCCGTACCTTTTTATGCCCCCCCGGAATCTCCGATTCGGGGGGCATATAGTTTTTGGCCTGTCTGTCTGCACGTCTGCACGTCTGTCTGTCTGTCTGTCTGCACAAAAAAAACTTTAACCTTGACCACTACTTTTGAACCATAACAGGTACGGCTACCATATTTCACATGTGTATTCCTTGTGACATGACCTTTCTGTCAGTACCAAAATTGTTGACCTTGCGACCTTGACCTTTGACCTAGATGTAGTTTTTGGCCTGTCTGCACAAAAAAAACTTTAACCTTGACCACTACTTTTGAACCATAACACGTACGGCTACCATATTTCACATGTGTATTCCTTGTGACATTACCTTTCTGTCAGTACCAAAATGTTTGACCTTGCGACCTTGACCTTTGACATAGATGTTGCCATTCTCGAAAAAAACTTTAACCTTGGCCATTACTTTTGAACCCTAACAGGTACGGCTACCATATTTCACATGTGTATTCCTTGTGACATGACCTTTTTGTCAGTACCAACATTTTTGACCTTGCGACCTTGACCTTTGACCTAGATGTTGCCATTCTCGAAAAAAACTTTAACCTTGGCCATTACTTTTGAACCATAACAGATACGGCTACCATATTTCACATGTGTATTCCTTGTGACATGACCTTGACCTTTGACCTAGATGTTGCCATTCTCAATTTTTTTTTAAACCTTCCCCACTACTTTTGAACCATAACAGGTAAGGCTACCATATTTCACATGTGTATACCTTGTGACATGACCTTTCTGTCAGTACCAAACTTTTTCACCTTGCGACCTTGACCGTTGACCTAGATGTTGCCATTCTCGATAAAAACTTTAACCTTGGCGACTTCTTTTGAACCATTACAGGTACGGCTACCATATTTCACATGTGTATACCTTGTGACATGACCTTTCTGTCACTACCAAAATTTTCACCTTGCGACCTTGACCTTTGACCTAGATGTTGCCATTCTCGAAAAAAAACTTTAACCTTGACGACTACTTTTCAACCATAACAGGTACGGCTACCATATTTCACATGTGTATTCCTTGTGACATGACCTTTCTGTCAGTACCAACATTTTTGACCTGGCGACCTTGACCTTTGACCAAGATGTTGCCATTGGGGGGCATCAGTGTTTCACAAACACATCTTGTTTTTCCTGATATGAATACCGAGGCCTACAAAAGAGCCATTTTCCTTTTTTCACATTTAAACCTTATGTTGTTGGTACTCAAAAGAATCGTATTTATGAGACTATTCTTTTGAGTACCAACAACATAGGGTTTGGTTGAGCAATAAGAGAGATATTGTAGTGAAAAGACACAATTACTCCTTCTGTATAATGATCATTTAATCTTATAATTTTGTTTCTCTTTAGTACAAGAAGCTAGATCTGCAGTAGAGGATTTTATGATCTCCAAGGACGTAGTGTACAGGACGAATAAAACAGTAACATTGTCCTGCAGTTTCATCGATAACGAACCACCACCGGACATCAACATCATCTGGCACCATAACGAAAAACTGAAACCACTGTTCATTGGACCGCCCACTTTACTGGATGATTCCAACCAAAGGTTCTCCAACCAGTTGGTAATTGATAAAGCCAGTAGGAATGATGCGGGCAGATACAGCTGTACGGTTGAAGGAGATCCGTCGATTGTCTCCACTACCCTGACGGAAGTATCAGGTATGTCAACATATTCTTTATTAGTCGCCGGGCAGAAGCCCGTGACTTATGTTTTTAATAGCTTTTCGGAAATGGCATGGGAGGACGAGTTATTATTAGATTTTTTTTTTTTTAATGTCTTGAACATATTACAATTGTGTTTGTTTAAAAATACTGAGTTATGACACATCTTAAATGATATAAATAATCCGATATTTTAAGTATTTGCAGTTTCTTTATTTTGACTCACATTTATGTTTTTTGACTTATTTACTAAGACAAAAGAGTCCCTGTTAAGCCACCCTGACACTGGCACGACTTTTGTTCACGCAATGCCACGCAATGCGTCGTGGCAATGCGTGCCATTTTGGTGCTACGCAGCGGAGCTTGAAGCTATGTTTGCGGACTGTTAGCGCACTGTACACGTATAATTTACGCACTGTCTACACAATGCGTGGCCAAAAATGGGCCGCATTGGCACACAATGACACTTCTTGTTTACGCATAGGCTAAGTATTGTTCGCGCATTGGTCACATCTACCGTACCGCATTATCCCGCAGTGTCACGCACTACACACATAGTTCCCGCTGTCTTTCGCATCGCAACGCATTACCCCGACGATTTCGCGCATGCGTGAAGTCGTCGGGGCAAGTTTTAGTCACGCTTTGTCCCGCTCACCTTTAACTTCATTCCTCGACCTGCTGTGGACGATACATGATGCAGAATACCAGAGAACAGAAAAAGTGCCTATATCTGGCAGCTGCAGGACTGCTACTTCTTGGAGAGCTGGACAAAAGGAAGCAAGAGGAAGAGCATGAGAAAGAACCTTGGGCAAGGCACATTTTCTAGCCTAGTACTGGTTTGTTTACCCAGGGATCATGAATAATTAAATTTAATTGCGCGCTAAATGACCTTAGTTGTCGATGCGCCATAAAACAATATACATTCATTCATGAGAAAGAAGAAGAGACGAATTCAACTAGAACAAGGAAAGCAAGGGCAGTGTGGGTTGGTTGACTAGAATATATGATTTCGGACATTATGATCAGCTATTGACAGAACTCCACAAGGAAAATCCTATAGGTTACAGGCATTACCTGAGAATTACACCTGACTTGTTCCAAGAGATGGTGGAGAAGTTAGCCCCTCACCTTCAGAAACAGACTACACCATTTAGACGACCGCTTGAAATTGGACTCAAGTTGGCTGCCACCCTCCGCTTCTTAGCCACTGGAAATTCCTATGCAAATCTACAGTACAGCTTTAGAGTTGAAAAAAGTACAATCTGCAAGTTCTTACCAGAGGTGTGCGAAGCCATCATTGCGGTCTACAAGGACGAAGTGCTCAGCTGCCCCAAAACTGAAGAAGAGTGGAAGGAGGTTGCTGAGAAGTTCAGCTCCAGATGGACTGCAGTCGACATTACGATAGAGCGCCATAGGCGACTGCAGTCGACAGTTCTACAACTACTACTACTACTATTACTACTACTACTACTACTACTACTACTACTACTACCTTCTACTACTACTACTACTACTACTACTACTACCTACTACTACTACTACTACTACTACTCCTACTACCTACTAGCTACTACTACTACTACTACTACTACTACTACTACTACTACTACTGAGAAAGCGTGAAATAAACCTGGCGCTGGCTGGAATTTTCTGTGATAAACTTGGCGCCGAAAGGGTTAATAGTGTTTATCCATGTATATCTTAAATATGAACTGTTTCTAAGCTAAAACTGTTGATTATGTGACTAGCGAATACCGACTGCGTAGATCAATCTCCTTTGCAGAGAGCCGTTCTTTACACTCACTTACAAATAGTCAGTTGTAGGTGATTTAAGATGTTTAATTGTTCGAAACAAATGAATAAAAGAACAAACTGAGATAAAACTGGTTTTCATAGAAATATGATTTTTAATGAACACTCTCTTCCTATAAAGAGAGTGTAAAGAACAACAACTTTGTGAAGAAGAATGGTTTACTAATTGGGTCTTTGTACACAATTATTTTGTCCTTGACACTTTTAAATGTGTCATTAGATTCCTAACTGGTATTTTGCTTGCATTCTGCATATTGTTATGCATCATTGACACAAGGGCGCTCAACATAATATAATTTTAAAACATGAGTACTTTTTTTATTTTCATTATAAAAAAAGAAGGAAAGAATTACAATAAATTAACATGAAGTGTTCAGTTTATGTTCGAAATTAAGTTTGTAATTATACAAAAATTTCAATGAAATTTAACTGTTTAGCTGATATTATATTTCGAGGGTGGTCTAATTTATAAATATTGGACTACATTTTAACATTTGTCAAAGTATGATATATTTAGGATGCCAAGTTAATATCAATTTGAGAAAAAGAGAAACCTCTTGTCTTTAACCCTTTTCTCATTGTTTTAAAAGTAGATTGCTGCAAAGGTGTCCAATGTTTACTTTAACAGGGGAAAGTTAAAATGAAGTGCTATTGCATGCAAATCCTAAATTGTCTGTTTTGTGGTTTTATTAACAAATAATAAAATTCAAATATTCTGACAAACTTCAAATATTCTGACAAACATTTTGAAAAGTTTATGTGGAATTCACAAATCTTATAATTATGCCTCAATGAAAGCACTGTATACATGTACATACTAAGACTAATGATTGGCAAGATTACTCATTTCCATAACTGTTTATGATCAATAATTAGTTGGCTGTGTTTATGGTCAACCTACCTTAAAATGGAGATTGGTCATAAACAATGAAATGCTTCAATTATTTTTCAATGAAGGACATTCACTTCGTTGACAAAAAAATGCAAGTTATGATACATTTTCACTTGACCCCCACCCCTGATGTTCCAATATGCCCCGCAGTTGATAACTGTTTTTTCAACTACTATAATTAAAGTGTTATGCATAACTGCAGTATGGATCGTCGGCGACATTGATGCTTTGCATCAACTTTCTCTTGTTAGTGTAACTTAGGTCCAGGGGATTTAAGAACGATACTCCTAGGTGGGTTGTATAATTTTATTGTTGAGGTTATGTACAAATGGAGTCTGTAATGAAATATAGAATGAATAAAGTGATGGATATAACAAGTTGAATTCTAAATACAATTATCACTATCAGAAAAGGAGCAAGCGAAAATAAACATATATAACAAAAGTAGAAGAAAAAGACAAGTACCAGGATAGTCAAGTTTGATAGAGTAATAATTGGAGAAAAGTAAAGCTCTCCACATATTATTTCTCTTCCTTTCGGAATTAACTGTCCAAGTGTATGAAAGAGAGCGGGAAAAGAGGGATTTTTAGAGTGCCTGCTAGAATATGTTAGGTGATATCTACTCACTAACATTCACTGATTCTCACTGTGATAACACAAGCCCAGCTTATTATGCATGAGCAGTGTACATGTAGGAAAAATACTCCCTACATGTACCTTGGTTACATACACCCCATCTTCGCAAGCCAAGGCTAATTTGTCCATTACATTACCATAATAACCCTTGGCTGACGGCTTCTTTAAATTTGAATTTCCCGCTCTGCCACCTAGCGGTTGCATAAATATACATCCCAATTCGGAAACGTTCATCGTCCAATAGAATGATCGGTAACAAACGTCGTCGGTTTTCTGTTAATATGGCGACTGCTTCGCTTCGCTTCGCTTCAGGCCTCGTCGCTTACAACCGCGAAATACGAAGGAGTAAACAGTTTATAATCCAGAATCTTACAGACGAATATTATAGTGAGATCAATCTACGAAGGGACAGATGTGCTTGTGGCCAAGCGGACCAGTAAGGGAAAGTCACTGACTTATGAGTGTTTCCCTATCATGTTTCCTTGCACAATTGGCTAGTCATCATTATTGCTCCGCTGACTTCCATCATGGAGGAGCAGTGACGGAGACTTGTTAGCCTTGGATTTATAGCAACATACCTGGGAATGGACTCCAGCCAGAACAAGGAGATCGAGAACGGGACGTTCGACTTCGTTTTTGGAAGCCCGGAAGCTTTTTAAGGGAGATGGCGAACTAGAATGTTGACTGAAAATTATCAGGAAAGACTGGGATTAATTGTTGTGGATGAAGTCCACACAGACAGTCATTCAATGGTATGTAATTATAGCTGACAAAATGATTATCTATATGTTCTTAGAGTAAATGTTGCGCCATAATGTTCAATGCAAACAGATCATAATTCTTGGCAAACTAGCACTGACATTGCAGGTTTATGTATTCCCCACCCATCTGTTGTTATATATTGTCTATGTTGGGTTAGAGTTACTAGTTAGGATCGTTGATATGGAGCCCTGTTGATATACAAGTTCCACCAATGACACCCACTGTTATTTCCAGTATTATTTCTTCTTTTCTTCTTTTTTTCAATTTAATGATTGACTGTGGAAAATATTTTACAATTATAACCATTGTCAAACAGAAAATGGTACAGTATTTACATCAAGCTAGATATAAAACAGGAATAATGATTATTGATATCATAATATGACTCATCTTTAAAAGAAAATTTATTTGAAATGGTCTTATTACTTCTGCTATAATATTTCAATTCATAAGCTTTGAAAGAAAATTAATCATTGCAATTATCATGTAAATTCCTCAGCATATATTATATGTTAAATTAGGGTTTTATCATTGAACTTGTGAATGTGTTATTCTGGCCTAAATACACTTTTAGCAGTCTACAATTCTTAAGTTGACAAAAGGTTTATAGAAAGATTATGTCTCCAATGTTGTTGTAGATCAATCCATTCCTACAGTCAAATAATTTTCACAATATAATGAAATCTCAACAAGTGATGTGGTTTGATCCTTGGACTGACAAAAAACTACAAAGACTGTTCAAGCTTTCAAGACTGTTCAAGCTATATTACTTTGGAGCTCTAGTTTATTTTTTTGTATCTGATTGAAATAAGCATTTAATGATTATAAGTTGAAATAAATATAGATTAAATTCATATTTGCTTGCATGAAAATGAAAATAATAAATGGAGGTCAGTCAGGCTATGATGTCAACATGTTTATACCAGTTCCAAACTAAACAATTGTTATAGTGTTGAAATTAACATTAAACATTTTCCAACATACAACAAATGTGCAGCAGATGACTCTGAATTTAAAAAGGCAAATACAATGATTTTTACTAAAAAAGTAAGTTTTTAATCATTGAATTCAGTTGAAAACATTGTGGCAAAAGGAGAAATTATTTATCTTGAGATTTTTTTCCTTTTGCCATAATGTTTGCACAAGATGATTGCTGTAGAGGTGTGAGAAAGCATCTTCATATGGAAAAGGGTTTCTACATGTATGTACAATATTACATGTAAATATTAGTTGATTGAAACAAATATAGTCTATAGATAAAATTCGCATTTGCTTATATTATCAAAACAAGAAAACGAAAAGATGATGTTAATCAGGTTTGTTATGCCAACCTATTCATAATAAGACTTGAAGAGGACAATGAGACACTGAATTGCTCACCCGAATACAGTACTGCCTGAATATGATGTTGCCTGTTAAAAAAATCTGGCATACAGCAAATAAGCATCTTTTTTTCAAAATGTCAAAGCAGAACTATAAAAAATCTATACAGCTGAAAGTTTAACCCTTTCCCACATAAAAACAGTTTAAAACGCCTTTGCAGTAGTGAGCAGATGACTTCTGAAACATTGTGTCAAATTGCTCATAATGTCTCCTTAAAATTGCTAAATTCTTTTCTATTCTCTATTAAATAAATGTTCATAAGCTGTCTGCTTCAGATACATCAAAATGTGTCTGCAAGTGTAAAAGGTTTAAGACAAAATTGATATTGACAGGACATAAATTAAATGATTAAAAAACATATTGTAACATTGCAACTACAGTCAAACTTGTGTAAGCGGTCACATGCGATCAGCGGTCACCGGCGTTAAACGGTCACTTTAAATCCCTTCCAACCAATTATACTCTTTAAATTGCCTTGATCAGCGGTCCCCTTTGAAACGCGGCCAGCGGCCACACTAATTGGTCTAGATTAACTGTAATCTTATTGTGTTCAACGGTCAACCAACCAACACACGACTTGGATTTGCAAGGTGTTAAATGATCGGTGTTTAATACATACAGGTAATAAAGCATACTGTGACAATCACATTATCGGGTTTTTTCATACGCGTAATCTGTTTACATGTTAGATCTAGGTTACCGAAAACAGCTGACGTGTGCCGAATGATAGTTGTATGATTCATCAACAAGAAGTTGCGATTTTGGTTTATTTTCTGTTTACGATGTCGGGCAAAATTGATAAATTGAAAAAGACATTTATGAGCGATTTAGACCGAAAAACAGTACATTTATATGTTAAAACGAAAGTTAATGTCCACTTGAAGCCCCAAGTCAATTTATATTGCCATTTCCATTTTAAATCTAAAGATTATCGAGTAAAACTGTCTGCAAGATATAGACGTAGATTCGGACGCTATTTTTTTCGGATATGTTATTCGGCGAATACAAGTTTATAAAGACAATTTACTATTTGTAATGTAATGACTATTAATAACAGTTACATATGTAATATTATGTCAACTGACTTGAACAAATCCGACCAAGTCATGAAACTTGTGATAAGCAGCCACCTGTCTTAAGCAGCCAGTTTCATCATGTCCCTTGGGTGGCTGCTGATCGCAAGTTTGACTGTATATCTTGTTAAATGGAGTAGTACATGTAACAATCCGTTTAACATGGTTTATAAAATTACTGTTTTATTGGAGTTTACCCCTTTCCCACAAATTACCCTTGGCTTGGAAAGATGCTGCTGATGTTTACGAGAAAAAGGGGAAATTGATTCTTTAAAGTAATATCCCATTTTCACAAAGTTTTTTGTGTATAATAAGGCTGCTGCTGGGGCATCATAAAATGTCTTTCAGGTAAAAGTCTAATAGTTTAAAACTATACATATGACATAATTTGATTATTTACTTGTTTAATACGTTTGTGAGAAAAGGGGAAATTTGTTTCTGTTTAGGTATATCTCCTTTTTTCACAATGTTTGATTATAATGACTAAAGCTTGTTATTAAAAAATTGTGAAGATTCTGATGAGATTAAGTAAATGAGGCATGGAGAGGATGATCTGATCCAGCACTGTTCAGAAATGCCAATTTGAAATTTTTCCCATATAAACAAGCCAAAATAATCTTTGATAACATTGTAAATGCAGTTGCAGCTTAATTCTTAACATGTTTCTTTTTTAGAATTTCAATGATCTGACCAGTTCAACAGAGGGGAATCAAGATCCATTACCAGCAGCCATTTATATCCCAAAGCCTAAAATTTGTCGTCCGCCACCAGGAAAAAGAAGATGCCTGAAATTTGCCAGTCCTGAGTAAGTTTGTCATGTTGTACACATGTAATTTATACACATCCTTCTTTATGAAAGTGAACTGAGATAACATGCATAGTAATTTTGAGGGAATTGATTGATTGAGGTGTAGCAGAAAAATTCCAAATCATTTCAGCAAAAATATCTCCATAAAATCAAATCTAGGTATAATTATTGAATATATATTGGAGAAAATATTGAAACAAAATGGAGAAATAGTAATTATCACAATGATTTGAAGAGTCATTTTCCGCAGATGCATCATATACAAGTTATGTCAGCAACTACTAAAACCCAAATTGGATTTTAACAGACAAAGGGCATACATTATTTACATACTTCAATTGCATGGACATATTTGTAGATAATTTGTGGAATG
Organism: Serripes groenlandicus; assembly: GCA_031761405.1. Taxonomy (NCBI): domain Eukaryota; kingdom Metazoa; phylum Mollusca; class Bivalvia; order Cardiida; family Cardiidae; genus Serripes; species Serripes groenlandicus. The sequence continues at coordinate 202,130,222 of JASEVX010000001.1, forward strand.
ACTTCATCACACAGACTGTATTCATGTATTTAACCTTTTCCATATACAACAAATATGCAGTAGATGATATTGAAACTGTGAACAAAGGAGGAAGTGTTCTTAAAAAGAAATTGTTTATTTTGCCAAATTGCCACAATGTTTTCAAATGTCATCTGCTGAATGAGCTTGCAAGTGGGAAAGCCTTAAACTGGAATATATGACATTTTGAGGGTTTTTAACTTTGTTTCTTTAAACATGATTGTACAACAAAAAGGGCTATTTGTAGGTGACACTCAACTTATAGTATGTACATTTAATCTAGGGGCATTATCACACTTCCATACATGCAACACAACATTGTGGAAAAAGAAGTTTCCTTTTAAGCACATTTTCTAATCTCCTACAAAACATATATAATTTATGTTCGTTTATGTTATTGTAGATACTACCTTTTTACAAAGGTAGTTAAAATGCATCTAAGATGAAAATGTATGCTATTGAAGAAAATGCTTAATTAATGAAATAAGTTACAACCTTAATAACAGAATCATTTAATTAAGGCATTTTGGATTGCTTTTATTAAATTTTATATCACTTTTCTAAGATTATTCTAGATTACATGGGCCAAACATAATTAAGGCACCATTCCAGGTATTTTGTCAATAAATAATCTATATGGAAATATACTTAAAATAAATTATCATTTATTCTTCTCCAACATAAAGAGACTGAGTGTAATATTTGGAGTTGATATTTGAAAACACTTATCTGGTAAATTTTCTTTAACCCTTTCCCAAATACAACAAATCTGCAACAGAAGACTTCTGGTCAAAAATATGGATACTCTCCATAAAAGAAATGACAATATTTGAATAGAAAAACATAATGAAGAAAGGAGAAATTAATCATAATGAGCACTCCTTTTGCTTTATTGTATTCAAAAGTCATCTACTGTAAAGGGGTTTGTAAGTGGGAAAGGGTTAATGGATGAATAACAGAATCTGATGATTTCTGTCTTGACAAATTGTTTGCAGCAGAAGGCACTTGAACATATTTCCATAAAGGAGACATTGCTTATGATGGTCAATTTTAATTCCAATATTGTTTTCTACTCTCTGATATATTATGAAATAATTCATTTCATTTAACCCTTTCCCTCATAGGTCTGCAGCAGATGACTTTGAAAACGTCTAGGCAAAAGTACAGAAAATCCCTTTAAATGAAAGAACAATTATTGAATAGAGTTGAAAACATGGTGACAAAAGGAGGGTAAAGGGAAAAGAGGGTAAAGGAGATTTCAGAGTTTTTCTAATGGGGTTTTTTCTCAATTTTGTATACTGCAAATTTGATTTATTTTGGAAAATCTTAAATTTATACAAATAAATGTACTAAAATAATGTTATTCTCGCTACATCCAAATACAAAGAATTGCATAAGTAGTTACAACGGAACAACAGGAGAGGTTTAATTTCCTCTGTTGTTTCATTGTTTACTTCTTGCACTTATAGGGAAAATTACAGTTGTGTTCAATTCTGTGTCTGATATATAAATTATAAAAAGAACAACAGTTGTTGACAACAATTCTCATCAATGTACAGTCTTTGAATGAACAAATCTGTCTTTGTATACATAATACATTAACCAAACAACATTAATCATTAGCAACAGTTACTGCTGCTGTCCTTATACAAGTTTTGCAATATTTATACCCCCAGATACGGTCACGCTTGTCGATCAGTCGGTCATTTTGTTGGTTTGTCGGTCCGTGGACATTTCTTGTTAACACTATTTCTCAGCAATCCTTGGTCAGAATTCAATATAACTTCACAAGAATGATTGATACCAGTTGCACTGGATTTTTTTTAAAATGAGTTATGGTCCCTTGAATTTCTCATACATATGTATATTGTCAGGAACCAGCTGGGGGTATTCATCACCTTAAGTGATATTTCTAGTTCCTGGTAAAATCTCTTTTTTCTTTCCTGGAACAAAACTGGACTTGATGACTGTTCACTAGTTTTCTCATCATTTGTTTGCATACAGACTTGCACATTTTTGGAAGAGAGCAAGTGCTTGCTGTTGGGATTTTGGCAGTCTCAGGTCTCACATATAGTGTCAACCTGCCTAAATAGTTTTTTGCCAGTAATACAATCAGTTTATACTGTAAATCAAACTTTATCAATGATAATAATACAAGTTAATTTGATAATGTTTAAATCATTTTTGGTTAACCCATGACCTGACCTATATGTGTAATTTTTGAAGTTATCTGATGCAGATTTAGTCCATGTTATTGTATATTGGAAAGGGTCATACAGGTTATGGGTTGGATCACTATAGTATATATAGTAAATATATCATAATTGCCCATACATAATAAATATTTATTTACTTCAGGACTGGTGTAATTCCAATGGATATGGTTGTTCTGAAGTCAGAAGACCACACTCTTCAGAATAAGCTTGACAGATGTGACCACTTACACAAGTTTAAACCCAGGAACTTAGCACAAAGCTTGTATTTTTCATTGCAAGTCAGAGGAATGAGGGATAATGAAAGAATCTCATTTGTCATTCTCCTTTTCTCACAATGCTCTCAAAGAATGTACCAATGCTCATCCTTATTTGAAAACATCATCAGAAGAATAGGGGCACATGTTGATAGGTGATAGAATAAAACAATGGATAAGGATTAACCCTTAATCTGATGTCTTATCTTGACTTTTTCAAAATGAAAATAATAGTATGAAAAATGTTAACAAACTTGTATAAAATGTTTGCAATGAAGAAAACGTTTTGAGACATATTGAAATTATTAACTTTTTCCAACATACAACTAATTTGCACCAGACAAATGAAAACATATGAACAACAATATGTACAACCTTTGAACCAGGAAGTGTAAGTCCTGCAAAAAGAGTTCAAAACACTGTGGCAAAAGGAGAAGCAACTCATCATGAGCAATTTGTACTTTTGCCATAATGTTTTCAAAAGTTGTCTGCTGGAGAGGCTTCAGGAAGAGTGTTGGAGAGGTTTAAAACTTGTACATGTAATTCCGTACCACATTGAAATAATATGAGAAATAAAAAATCATAAAGAAAAACATTTGTTTACTTGGATATATGATTGTGTTCAAAATATATTCTCAATATATTACCCCTAAGAAAGTGTAAAACCTGTGGCAAATGACTTGCCTGTGCATCCACACTAAGGACTCAATTGGATACCGATTTACATTAAGTTGTACCTTCTATGACCAATTTCGAATAGTGCTGAGTGCGATCAGATGTAAACAAGTCATTTTACACTGGTCTGGGACCTAATGGTTGTTTTTTGGAGAGCCTTACTGAAATGTTCTGGGAAAAGGTGGAATTCATAAAATGAGCGGTTCAAGGCAAACCAACCTTGATCTAATTTTAACAAGTGTACATAAAGATCCATGTTAAAGGATCAAAATAGTTACCGGTACAGTTTCCTGTGACTTTTTATGACTAAATGGTGAATGGCCAAGAATGGTTATGCACACGATAATCCAGATATTCATTGGCACACATGCCTTTAGCTTGGTTTCCAAAATTGATTGGTTGGGGTTAAACGCCTTTTTTCAACAATTTTTCAGTCATATCAACTCTACTCATATGTATTCTGGATTTCTCACACCAGTTCTCCACACAACATACTTTCCAAGCAACTGGCTGCTTTTCCACATAGACTATTAGCCCATTGGTGAATGACACTTGTCACAGTGACTTGTCAAACGTCGGAAAGAATGTCGCCCAATCTGGGGTTCGAACTCACAACCCCTGGACAATAAAATAATGATAAAGCATGAAAAACAGTCAAATTCTTGCTGGTTTATTTATTGCGTCTACCAGCGTAGCAATTGAATTTGAATATAGTACGCAAATTGAATAGAAGAAAAAGTACCATTCATTTTATTAAATTAAAATCTGAACTAAAAATCTTAACCTTTTCTCAGAGACAGACCTAAAATAATGATGTTATTTTAGGTCTTTGCCTTATCTACAGCTAGGATTTTTATTTTGGAAATGTTTTTATCAGGTAAAGGGTTAAATAGAAGTTCTTTGTAAACAATCCTTGATTTCATTTTCAGATTGTTACAATTTTAAATCATCCATATAATAGTCTACAGGATTTTTAGTTTGGAAATGTCTTTACCTGATAAGTAAGTAAGTAAACAATCTCTGATTTCATTTTCAGATTGTTACAATTTTAAATCATCCTTGTAATAGTGCAAACTTGAAAACATTGTAGGGAAAGGAGAGATTGTAAGTTAGCTGTAATATTAAAAAAGGCATGTATAGAAAGAAAAAGGAAAAACAAGATATAAAGCAATACATCAATCTTCCTTGGTCTCATATTGTATGACATAATTTAAAAAAAGAAGAAGACATTTAAACCTTAGGCGTTGTGAAAACCTGTCTCTTTTATCATAATACTATAGATAAAGGCTATTTATAGTAACACGATATTTTATCGTCGATATAGTGTGGTTTACTTTACTGTTTTACTCAATATTATTTTCTCTTAAATACACTGCTAGACAAGAACATAGCGCATAAAAACTCTGTCTGCGGAAATGTCAACACTGACAGTATGGGGTTTCTCCCGCTACGTCTGTTCCGTAACACTTCGCCGAGTCAACATTACAACATTGTAATACGATGCTGTCACCCATCCATTTTGACAGCATGAAAATACATTTCGCTAAGTTTACTTGTTGTTTTTATTTCAACGAAATAGTACTGTATTAATAGCGAAAAACCAGGTGGGACGTGTGTTAAGATACACCACTTTCGCTGACACTTTCTTGTTTGTCTAACGTAACGAGGGTTGTTATGGTGGGTGGTGCTCAACTCAAAAAGTCATAGCGTCAATTGTAAAGAGACATTAAATGTGGCGAAAAGGATCTCTACTCTTTTTAATTAGATCTACGTCGCAAATGCGGCATTTTTCCACCAGCTCCAGGGTTACTACGGAAGCGGCGGCCATAATTGTTGTAACTAACACGGTTTTGTTACATGGCATTTCATTGGATGCGTAAAACTTTTTACGCATCCAATCAAATTGCAGAGCGGGGATTTCAATTCTAAAGAGGCCGTCCGCCAAGGGTACTTATGGGAATGGTAATGTACGAAGTAGCCTTGGCTAGCGAAGATGCATACACCCCTGCAAAGTAAAATGGCTCCTGACATTTCTACAAAGACATAATTATTATTAGTTAAAATTTTATACATGAATTACAAAGACTACTTTACATGAAATACATGAATTACAAAAGCTACTTACTAAACATGAACTACTTGATTTACAAAACTACAACTTACAAAATGTAGTTAAAAACATTCTAAACAAAATAAACGTTTTGGGAACAAGCCCATTCTCCGTACCTGTCAGGGGGCTTACTAGATCTTGTGGATCTGTGGACCGGTTCGGCCACAGGTAAATAAAGTCTCTCAGGAATAGGGGTAAAATATGGTCGATCATTTTCTGTATGACAATGATTTACAGGGGGTCATATCACCCGCTGGAGAGTGATGCTCAGTCGTCGGGTTGCGAGCCCGAGTCTGTGCTACTGTACGTCTCTGTGGTATAATGTACTGATCACTGTTGTCAGAATGTGATGATGAGTTGGAATCCGAATCCGTATCAGATTGGGGCACCGGAAAAGATTTTCTTGCTGGTTCCTTTCGGCTCAGCTTCGCTTTTCCTGACGTCATCACAGCTTTATCAGTAGACATTGCAGTTGAATGGAAGAAGCATATTGCGATGCAGAGTTCTGGTGGGTTCTTTGCTGTTAAGCAACCGTAAACAATACACCGGAACAGCAGCATCGGGTATGTCAGATATAACATACGGCTCTGCCTCCCAAACATCTGCCAACTTACATTTACCTGTGCGATGCGCTTTCCTGACAAGTACAGTGTCACCAACTTCGATCCTGTTTTCCTTTATTTTCCGGTTGTACCGCCTCTTGTTGTCTGTGGCATTTCTCTGTGCGGTCTCAGATGTGGTGCGGTAGGCTTGACTCATTCTTTGCTTGAGTCGACCAATGTAGTCTGTAGGGCTGCTGCTATTACTTTGGTCGGGGGTGATTCCTAAGAATGCGTCTACAAAAAGACGGGGATGCCATCCAAAAAGTAGATAATGTGGCGAATAGCCTGTAGCCTCGTTCTTAGTTGCATTATAGGCATGAGCAAGAGGACCTACATGGGACTTCCAGTCAGATTTCTGGGATTCCTCATCTTACCAAGCATTCTGAGAAGGGTTCTGTTAAACCTCTCCGCACTTCCATTTCCCATAGGGTGATATGGGGTTGTTCGAGTTTTACGAACATCGGCAATTTTGCATAGCTCCTTTATGACATTGCTTTCAAAGTTCCGGCCTTGGTCGCTGTGTAGCTGTTCCGGAAATGAGAAATTGATGATGAAGTGATCGTATAATGCTTTGGCTGTTGTTTGTGCTGTCTGGTTTTTAGTCCGAACTGCTTTTGCAAACCGCGTTAAGTGGTCTGTTATGACTAGGATGTTCTCATATTCTCATTTAGACCTCTCCAGTCCAAGAAAATCCATACACATGAGCTGCATTCGTCTTGAGGCGTTGATAGGCATAAGTTTAGCCATGTTCCTCACTGGTGCTTTCCGCCGTACACATCGGTTGCAAGTCTCGACTCTGTGATTTAGTTCAATTTCCATACCCGACCAGTAAAATCTTTGATGAGTAAGCCATAATGTCTTTTCCTTGCCTGGATGACCAATGTCGTCGATATGAACCACTATCGTACCTCTGTAGTAAATATAGTTACTCAACCGGAACCTTATCTTACAAAGTCTAACTAGTCTACATAGGGTACACATCTACACTATAAATCAATACCTCAATAAACTATAAACCATTACTACCGTATCTTCTAAGTTTAAACGAGAATTGCAGCTACTATTTCACTTCGATCATATTCCGTGCAAATATAGTAACTAAAGTAACTAATTAAATATGTTATTAATCAATGTTTACAGTCTACCGTTGAAACATATGGGCTCATCCTGCAATAGAAAATTTGCGAAAAAAAACTTTAATATTAGCTTACACTTATCGGTAACCGACAGGTTGATGTGGCAACGTCCTAACTGTAGCTACTTTAAAAGGCTAGACATTTGAGTCTGCTGAAATACCTGTAAATGCCTGCAAATTTGTTTCACTCTCACAACATTTCACACATCATGTATTGCAGTGCAGGTGAGTGTAAAGTGAACAAAATATGTAAAATGTGCGAAGTGAGGGAAATTATTAAAGCACAGAGCAGGAAACATGCAGCTGAGAAAAGAAAAAAATAACGTATTAAATGTAAAAATTAAGACTTATATATCCTGCTAGATAGATTGTTGAACTATAATACAGCATTTATCTATAAGAAAAAACCAAACATGATCATGGCTTTATCGTTTAATATTGGTCAAGTTTGTTCAAAGTCGGGTACTAAACAAACATAGGAGACATATTGCTGTGTTTGCACGCATACCTGATATTGTACAATTTATCTAAGCGTCATTCGCATTCCAACCTTGATTTTGACGGGTTTTTCTTTTACTTCATAAGGTATATATACATATTAATACATACATTGTCACTATTATATTCCAATCCTTATTTACAAAACTAACATTGTTCACAAAACATACAAATAAAACACTATGTACCAAAAAAAACTTTGTAGTTTGCACTCGGCACGTCTTCCCCCGTCTTTTACACTACGAATATTTCTCCGCACTGATCCTCTGTTGGGTTCAGTAGTCTGTGACAAGTGGGATGATCAGTGGACTATAAAACAACAGTGATGAGTCACATGAAAATTATTCATGCCACATTGATGCGGCAGTAGTTCTAGGACATGTTGAAATGCGTTGAATCCGGCGCTGACATCTAGTAGAACGTGTTATCGCAATAATAATAATGCGCTACAAAAACACTGATCAAAGTAGGTAAATTGCCATGGCTAGTGATGGATCCATATCCTAACTCCTATTGACACGACAGTCTCGTCGTGGTCGCCATTGTAACCCAGGGAAATGTTAGGTGATATATGCTCACTAACATTCACTGATTCTTACTGTGATAACACAAGCCCAGCTAATTATGCATGAGCATGCAGTGTACATGTAGGAAAAATACTCCCTACATGTACCTTGGTTACATTAGTTTGATTTAATTCACTTTCTAAGCGAGCCATGGTATGGTTTGATCTTTAAGGACAGTTACAATATGGGATTATTCTTTCTATTGAAGACTTTATAAATAGCATACCAGATCAATTGCTCAAAGAACTAACCCTTTTTCACATACAACACATCTGCAGCAGTCGACTTTGAAAATAACCAGCCAATAATGTGATTTTTTTTCGTCATATATCCTTTTGCCACATTTTAAAATTTTATTCTTAAAGTAAGGTTTTACATGATGAGATGTTCCATATTTTTCTCCAGATTATTTCAAAGTCGCCTGCTGCAGATTTTTTATATGTGGGAAAGGGTGGGTTGTCATTTGTCTATGTTCCCATTCCCAAGCTTTGTTTTTAGCTCTACTAGCCAAAGGCCAGAAGAGCTTATGCCATGGCGTTGTGACCGCCGTGCGTGTGTGCGTAAACAATTGCTTGTGAACGCGATAAAGTCTTTAGTTTGGATTGTATCTCAATCAAACTTATACAGTAGTTATATATCCATAAGAGCTCAGTTCCTTTCACTAACCAGCCAGATCCGCCCATGCAAGACTGGATTATGGCCCTTGAAATTGTCAAAATTGCTATAATACAGCTTATGAACACGATCAATTCTTCAGTTTTGATTGTATCTCCATCAAACTTATACAGAAGTTAGATACCCATGAGAGCTCGGTTCCTTTCGCAAACCAGCCTGTTCCGCCCATGCAAGATTGGATTATGGCCCATGAAATTGTCAAAATTGCTATAATAGAGCTTGTGAAAACAGTAGAGGCTCCACTTACCATCTGATCTTCACCAAACTTAGATAGTAGTTAAATATTGATGAGAGCTCGGTTCCTTTCCAAAACCAGCCAGATGTGCCCTTGCATGACTGGATTATGGCCCTTGAAATTGTCAAAATGGCTATAATACAGCTTGTGAACACAATAGAGCCTCCATTTTCTATCCGATCATCACCATACATACATGCTCTGGATTTAAAATGACCAAAGAACCATCCCAGTAGAGCATAGGATGAGGGCCTCTTGTTATATCTTATATACATGAGGAGTTTCTTTTTCACAAGAAAAAAATTGATTTACAAAATATTTCTTTTTTTTTAGTTGACGACAATCCAGCTGTAGGAGAAATTAATTCGAACCTGGAATTAAGCCTTCTGAGTATTTCGAATCCGGATGTTCGATGTTTCACAGCACACAAACCACCCAAAGAGGCTTTAGGTTGTAAGATGAACATCAAAGTTACTGGTAAGTCTCCTGGTGTACATGTACATGTGGGTGACTGAAAGTTTGAAACAAAGGAGATATTTCTCCTTTTCACACAATGATTTGTATTCTGTCAATGTCTTTTTCAAGTTGTAAGTCTTGAAGCAGACAACTTTTGTTATCATTTAGAAAGGAAATGGTATTAACCCTTTCCCACATACATCGCTTTCTGATGACATTTCAAAACATTTTGGCAAAAGGAGAAATTGCTCATCATTTGCCACAATGTTTTCAACTCTTATTCAATAATAATACTTTGCTGTATATATCATTTTAATATTTGTTATTAGATGTTATCAAAATCGTCTGCCGTAAATTTATTGTTTGTAGAGAAAAGTAATCCATGCGGGATTGAACTAAATGTTTTGTAATTTTACAGCATTTAATCCTTTCACCGTTACCAGATACGTAGATATACATATGTCCCTGCCACTACTGATGCAGCGATTTATCATTTTCCTACAATTTTATCAACTTTGTATCAAAAATGTTTTAATTTCTAGACATAATTTTTCTAACATTCTTTCAAAAATAAACAGGAAAATCCCAAGTCTCTAGAAAGGAAACCTGATTTGGCTCACTGTACAAGCGGTTCCACGAGAAAACAATCATTATGGACTCGGAGTAAATGTATCGACCCAGATCAGTCTGCACAGTCCACGCATGCTTATCAGGACCGACACATTACGTCTCAGGGGATAGAGGCATAGAGTAATTATTCCTGAAACAGAAAATCCACAGGAGGCGAAAAGTGTCTATTCACAATGTTGGTTTTCTTGTGTAAAGGCTCATATTCAAGTTATTTACAAGAGATGGCAGTGCTAGAGACAATGGTTCTTAACCCTTTCCCATCTGCAGATGCATTTTGACGCAATAGCAGCAGACAACTTTTGAAAACATTGTGACCATTTGTCAACAATGTTTTCAACTTAATTAAACTATCTTTTATGGAGATTTTTCAGATTTTTGTTACTATGTTTTCAAAGTCGTCTGCTGCAGATTTGTTGTATGTGGGAAAGGACTAAGTCAACCCTTTTGTTAGGGCATTTTTTGGGCAATTATTCAGCCCAGATCCCGAAATCTGAAACAATTATACTTTTCACTAGAAATCTAGGCAGAAATCTGGAAAATCTCGATAAACCCTTTCCCACATACAATAAATCTGCAGCAGATGGCTTTGAAATTATCATGTTCACAATTTAGAAAATTTGTAAAAATGATAGTATGATTATTGAATAGAGTTGAAAATCATTGTGGCAAATAGAGAAATTGCTCATGATGAGCAATTTCTCCTTTAGCCACTATGATTTCAAAAGTCGTCTGCTGCAGAGGTGTCAGAAAAGCGTACGTATGTGGAAAAGGGTTAACATTAATGACAGTTTTATTATTTTATGATAAAAAACATTGTTCCACAATATTTTCAAAAGTCGTCTGCTGCAGATTCGTCAAAGTGCCTTTGCAGTTGATAACGGGTTACACTTAATGCCAGTAAATGGATAAATTTTCAAACAGAAGACTGAACATATATCTGCTGTGAATATGTCGGTACGAGGTAAAGAGTTCGCAGGAACTTTCTTTCTACAGAAATGGATGCTGGTTACCATGATTTCGTAATAGTCTCAGATGAGGCCCTGCTGTATTATAAAACACTAGAGAAGGCCGTAGAAAAGCAAGTGACATTTAACTTGGCAAAACCGTTGATAGGTATTGTATTCATAATCTTACATAAATATCTTATACAGTACTCCTTTTTCAAAACCTCATTATTGAAATAGAGATAGTCATAACCTATTCTTAAAGAGTATTCCCACAGTAAGCAAATCTGCTGCAGACAACTTTTCAAACATCTAGGACAAAGATATGGAACATCTCTACAGATGGAAGTATAATTATTGAATAGAGTTTGAATAATTTGTCCAAAGGATTTCAAAAGACTTCCGCTGAAGATTCATGTTGTGAGGAGTTTACACATTACATTTCTTGATGTGCTATTATTTTTATGCCATCCCAAGCTGATTACAGGTCTAATAAATTTATCCTTTCGCCTCATTGTTATCAAAAGTCATCTGCATCGAGGGAAAGGTCAATTTATCCCTTTGCCTCATTGTTATCAAAAGTCATCTGCATCGGGGGAAAGGTCTATTTATCCTTTTGCCTCATTGTTATCAAAAGTCATCTGCATCGAAGGAAAGGTCTATTTATCCTTTTGTCTCATTTTTATCAAAAGTCATCTGCATCGACGGAAAGGTCAATTTATCCTTTTGACTCATTGTTATCAAAAGTCATCTGTGCTGAGGGAAAGGTCAATTTATCCTTTTGCCTCATTGTTATCGAAAGTCATCTGCATGTAAGCCTCTTTAAATGAAAGTTAAATTATTGAACAGAGTTGAAAAAATTGTGGCAAATGGTGAAATTGCTCATCATGAGCAACTTTTCCTTTTCAAGTATCCTCTACTGTAGAGCCGTCAACATGCGTCTGTATATGAGAAAGGATTAAAAGTCTACAGTATGGGGAATAAGCTTTCAACTTTTTTAACAATTTATACTTTCTCCTACAAGGTTTGAAGGTGATATGGAATGACGATAAAGTTACTTTCGTATTGTCGGGGGACACCAATCATCTCCAAGACATGAGGTTAAGCTGTTCCTATGCACAAAACACTATCCCGTTAGATGTTACAAAGGAAGATTCGGCGGCCGATGACAAGACAACATTTATATGTGATAGGATTAAAACCACGTTGGATTTAGATGTCCTCGTACAATGGAAAGAGAAGATCCTGTATGCCAAGAAAGTGACTGAAATAGAACACACATCAGGTAGAGTCCATTCTTTTTGTCGTCGTCAATTCACAGAGTTTTTATTTGAGAAAAAAATGAAAAGAAAACCCATACAATACCTTGTTAAGATACTACAAATTGTCTCTCTTTATGGTCCATTATGCTGTAATTATAATGACCGTAATGTTAATTCGGGGAATCCCACTCAGGACAGTGTTACCATAAATAGCCTCTCTATATGGTATTATATAAACATAATTATTATTATACTATATGAATCTATAAACATAATTATTATTATACTATATGAACCATATAGAGGCTATTAACATTTTCTCATATGTAATCATTAAGGTTATTATTATTATAGCATATGGACAAAATAAAGAGACAATTTGTAGTCTCTTAACGATGGTTTGTGTGTTTTTCCCCTTTTTACTAAAATGAACAATCAGGACATCTGTGTTCAATTTATCCCTTTTCCATCAGACGACTATTGAGTTCTTTCAAAAACTAAAATCATTATATTACGTCAAATCAGGGATGTAGATATCTACGTCCCAGGTCAAATCAACATGTTATTATCTTCAATTTGCACAATACATTGTCAAAAACAGAGCAATTTCTCCTTTCCCCACAACGTTTTTAAAACTTTGTATCATAGTCATACTCCAATTGTTTACAGTTGTAACAATGTTTTCAGTATGTATTTCCAAAATGTATACCTATTAAACTATCATATCAGGTAAGCAGTTAATTTAGATTTTATTCATTTATATTTCAGGGTCTGGAAATTCTCAAGTAACTGTGATTCTTAGTGTTGTATGTGTAATGTCGAAATGGCTGCTGTCCTAGCTGTCGGTCGCCAAAGTCGCCAATTGTGAAGAAATAATCGTTTGTAATAAGTTTGGTGAAGATCAGACAGTAAATGGAGCCTCTATTGTGTTCACAAGCTCTATTATAGCAATTTTGACAATTCCTAGGGCCATAATCCAGTCTTGCATGGGCGGATCTGGCTGATTTGCGAAAGGAACCGAGTTCTGATGGATATCTAACTATTGCATAAGTTTGATTGAGATACAATTAAAACTGAAGACTGTATCGCGCTCACAAGCAAGTTTACGGACGGAGGCACGGACGTCGGACACCACACCACAGCATAAGCTCTTGCCAGTAGAGCTAAAAAGCACATATTTTTCATTTCTTTTTATTTCTGTTCCATTTAAACATGATTATATTTACATACAGTATATATACAAGAACATCAGTCTCAAACCAGAATTCTGTGAGTCTTTAAACCAGCCCAAACCTTAAAGGCATCCTTAAAATCAAAATGTTCAACACTGGGGCCATCAATTGAAATCCGCATCAAATGTTTGGTCATACACGCTCCTGATTACGGAAACACGGTGTTCAAATTCAAATATACGTCCAATCGGAAACATCAAAGTACAAACAAACAAACTGTTAACGATCATCCCTCTTTAATCGGTAATAACAACATCGATCAATCGTTCATCACACTAATTTGTCCGATATATTGATAAAACGTGTGGAAAACGACAGTTGCTTGACCTTCACATTGTCAAATATCAAGACTGGTTACCTGTTACAGTTATCACGAGTCGCATACACAGAGATAAAACAGTCAATATAATGCATATATCGTTAAAAATATGCCGCTTAGAGCATTTATAGAACAAAATGGCGGCTGAATTGTTCCAGGCTCATTGTTCGCAAATTATTTTTTTCATAAAATGCTGATTCCAGCGCTAACATCCAATTGCTGCAACCCTTGTTGTTCTAATTACCCGTGTGAGGAAAAAGAGATGCATGCCGTGTATCCATGCTCAGGAGTCAAATGGATACTTCTGTACAAAAGTTTATTGTTGAAACCCTCTATGACTTATTAGCAAGCAGTGCAGATTCAGTTCAGACTGTGGTTGTGTTGTCTTATCCGTTATGCAAGAAGGTGAAACATTTTATCAGAATGTATTTATTAGTTCAATAACAACAAGAAATTTCTCAAAATAAATGGTACCAGTTTTGTCGCGTGTATCCCTTTCCCTCATATAAACGCTTTCTGACGCCTCTGCAGCAGACAGCTTTTTGAAAACATAGTGACAAAAGAAGAAATTGCTCAAAATGAGCAATTTTTCCTTTTGCCGCAATGTTTTCCACTTTTAGTCATAGGTTATCCATTCAATTATAGAGATTTTCTATTTTTTGACAAAATATGTTCAAAGTCGTCTGCTGCAGAATTGTCGTATGAGGGAAAACCATCGTACAGCGTTAATGATCCATACAATTTATAATATAAAATGAGTTATATTAATGCCAAATTAGACGATACGATCCGCCACGAAAAGGACTATGTACAATTCATTCTCGTTATTATCGTTTCGTTACAGTTGTCATAATTACAAAAAGATAAATTACAATTTTACAGGCCGTATCTTCCGAAGTTAAGTTGGAAAAAAAAGTTTCAGGAGAAGTTTATCTTCGACAATGTTGATTAGACTGGCTACTCAACACGTTTGGTTGGCCTGTCTGCACTAAGTGTCGTTGGAATCAATCAAACCTTATAACGTACTAGCTTGTTGTTTACCCCAAGGCTATAATTTGAACAATCTTGGTAGAGGTCCACTAGATGATGTTACATACCAAATATCACAGGCAGGGGCACTCTACTTTTAGAAAAGATTATTTTGTTTAAGTTTTTCTCTATATGGGTCTATGTTAAACAATAGACCCCAAGGGACGGGTAATTTTTGACCCCAGGGCTATAATTTAAACAATCTTGGTAGAGGTCCACTAGATGATGCTACATACCAAATATCAAAGGCCTGGGCGCTCTACTACTAGACAAGAAGATTTTTAAAGTTTTTTCCCTATATGAGTCTATGAAAACAAGGAACCCCCGGGGAAGGGGTCAGTTTTGACCCCAGGGCTATAATTTGAACAATCTTGGTAGAGTATCACTAGATTATGCTACATACCAAATACCAAATATCAAAGGCATGGGCCTTCTACTTCCAGACAAGAAGATTTTTTTAAGTTTTGGTTAACTTTCGGAGAGTACAGAATATATCATGGAAAGAAGAGACATCCCCGATTTCTCTCAATTCCGTTCCCCAAATATATTTCCAGAATTAATTAATTAACTGCATATTCGCCATATATCGGTTCTAAATAGGGAAGGAATGATCTTTAACCTCATATAAAAGTGGCGTCTGCTTTGAAAACATGATTTTAATACAGAAAGGAAAAATACGTTGATTTAATCCTTTTACTACAATGTTTTCATAAGTCAAATTCGGTCGTCTGCAACCGGTGAAGGGTTAAACCTTTCACACATTATAATATAAAGCATCTGCTGCAGACACCTTTTGAAAACATTGCGACAAAAGTATTGAGTAAATTCAACTTAATTGACATTTCCCCCACAATGTTTTCAACCCTATTAACTAATCTTATTATCCCCCGCTTTTTCGAAGAAAAAAAGGGGGGTTATTAATTTCGGTTTGTCCGTCCGTCACACTTCGTTTCCGTGCAATAACTGCCGCAAATGTGAACCGTTTCTTTTCAAACTTGGTAACAAGGTTAAATGCCTTAACGGCTAGGCCAAGTTCGAATATCACTTTCGGCGGACTTTATTTGGTGGAGTTATGGCCCCTTATTTAACAAAATATGTTGTTTCTTGCCGTTTCCGTGCAATAACTGCCACAAATGTGAACCTTTTTTTTTCAAACTTGGTAACAACGTTAAATGCCTTAAGGGCTAGGCCAAGTTCGAATATCACTTTCGGCGGACTTTATTTGGTGGAGTTATGGCCCCTTATTTAACAAAATATGTTGTTTCTTGCCGTTTCCGTGCAATAACTGCCACAAATGTGAACCTTTTTTTTTCAAACTTGGTAACAAGGTTAAATGCCTTAAGGGCTAGGCCAAGTTCGATCATCACTTTCGGCGGACTTTATTCGGTGGAGTTATGGCCCCTTATTTAACAAAAAATGTCGTTTGTTGCTGTTTCCGTGCAATAACTGCCACAAATGTAAACCTTTTTTTTTCAAACTTGGTAACAAGGTTAAATGCCTTTAGGGCTAGGCCAAGTTCGATCATCACTTTCGGCGGACTTTTTTTGGTGTAGTTATGTCCCCTCATTTAACAAAAAATGTCATTTGTTGCTGTTTCCGTGCAATAACTGCCACAAATGTGAACTTTTTTTTTTTCAAACTTGGTAACAAGGTTAAATGCCTTAAGGACTAGGCCAAGTTCGATCGTCACTTTCGGCGGACTATATTCGGTGGAGTTATGGCCCCTTATTTAACAAAAAATGTCGTTTGTTGCTGTTTCCGTGCAATAACTACCATAAATGTGAACCGTTTTTTTTCAAACTTGGTAACAACCTAGGCCAAGTTCGATCCTCACTTTCGGCGGACTTTATTCGGTGGAGTTATAGCCCCTTAATTAACAAAAAATGTCCTTTGTTGCTGTTTCCGTACAATTACTCCCACAAGTGTGAACCTTTTTTGTTCAAACTTGGTAACAAAGTTAAATGCCTTAAGGGCTAGGCCAAGTTCGATCATCGCTTTCGGCGGAGTTATGGCCCCTTGCTTAACAAAAAATGTCGTTTGTTGCTGTTTCCGTGCAATTACTGCCACAAATGTGAACCTTTTTTTTTTTCAAACTTTCTATCAAGGTTAAATGCCTTAACAGCTAGGCCAAGTTCGATCGTCACTTTCGGCGGATTTTATTCCTACAATATTTCCTGCAAGCGGGGGATATAAATTTCATGAATTTGCTTGTTTAATTAGTCCCCTACCGGCGTGCCGAAGGGGACTATTAGGTTTGCACTCCGTCCGTCAGTCCATCTGTCAGTCAGTCAGTCCGGCAAATTTTTGTCCGGAGCATATCTCCAAAACTGTACTAGCTATGGCTATGAAATTCCATATGTGGATACATCTCATCAATGCGGAGTGCAGTGCATATGAACCATAACTCTTGCTTCCCTAATTTTTGAGTTATTTCCCTTTCTTTATTTTCATACTTGATTTTTGTCCGGAGCATATCTCCAAAACTGTACTAGCTATGGTTATGAAATTTCACACATGGATGCATCTCATCAAGGGGGAGTGCAGTGGACATGAACCATAACTCTTGCTTGCCTAATTTTTGAGTTATTTCCCTTTCTTTATTTTCATACTTGATTTTTGTCCGGAGCATATCTCCATAACTATACTAGCTATGGCTATGAAATTTCACACATGAATACATCGTATCAAGGGGGAGTGCAGTGGACATGAACCATAACTCTTGCTTGCCTAATTTTTGAGTTATTTCCCTTTCTTTATTTTCATACTTGATTTTTGTCCGGAGCATATCTCCATAACTATACTAGCTATGGCTATGAAATTTCACACATGAATACATCGTATCAAGGGGGAGTGCAGTGCACATGAACCATAACTCTTGCTTCCCTAATTTTTGAGTTATTTCCCTTTCTTTATTTTCATACTTGATTTTTGTCCGGAGCATATCTCCAAAACTGTACTAGCTATGGTTATGAAATTTCACACATGGATGCATCTCATCAAGGGGGAGTGCAGTGGACATGAACCATAACTCTTGCTTGCCTAATTTTTGAGTTATTTCCCTTTCTTTATTTTCATACTTGATTTTTGTCCGGAGCATATCTCCATAACTATACTAGCTATGGCTATGAAATTTCACACATGAATACATCGTATCAAGGGGGAGTGCAGTGGACATGAACCATAACTCTTGCTTGCCTAATTTTTGAGTTATTTCCCTTTCTTTATTTTCATACTTGATTTTTGTCCGGAGCATATCTCTAAAACTGTACTAGCTATGGTTACGAAATTTCACACATGGATGCATCTCATCAAGGGGGAGTGCAGTGGACATGAACCATAACTTTTGCTAGCCTAATTTTTTAGTTACTTCCCTTTCTTTATTTTCATACTTGATTTTTGTCCGGAGCATATCTCTAAAACTATACTACCTATGGTTATGAAATTTCACACATGGATACACCTCATCAAGGGGGGTTGCCGTGCAGATGAACCATAACTCTTGCTTGATTAATTTTTGAGTTATTGCGCGGGCGGAATCCAGTTCTTTGTCCGGAGCATATCTCCGAAACTATACTACCTAGGTCTATGAAATTCCATATGTGGATACATCTCATCAATGCGGAGTGCAGTGCATATGAACCATAACTCTTGCTTCCCTAATTTTTGAGTTATTTCCCTTTCTTTATTTTCATACTTGATTTTTGTCCGGAGCATATCTCCAAAACTGTACTAGCTATGGTTATGAAATTTCACACATGGATGCATCTCATCAAGGGGGAGTGCAGTGGACAGTGGATTAACAACTTGGCCAAGAACGATATAAGGGAGCTAAATTCTACAAAACTCAAGAAATTTAATTTGCAAGAGTTATTAGTCTTGATACTATCTCTTCGCAATTCCATTTACAAATAATGAAATACGACTTGCAATTGACTTGTTCTTTCATTCTGCATAGGAACGATTTTGAATAAATCTGTAAATGACCACTATGAATAATAGTATGGTCAAAGTATAAAAATGTTAATTTCAATATCATTTGTATTAATTTCTTCTTGGCACATAAATAAAAGGTTTAACCAGGGACACTATATTGTAATATAGTGTCCCTGGTTTAACTATATATTTTGTCAAGCTTATTTAAAGAGACCTAAAATATTTGTGGTTTGGTAGTTTTTAAATTAATTTACCATTTCCAATATACATCAAATATGCAGAAGACGACTTTGAAAACATCTGTGGACAAATCTCTGAAACTGGAAGTATAAATCCTTCGAAGAGTTGAATACATTACAGCACACAGAGGAATTGCCTTTTTATTCTTTTGACCTGTTTTAAAAGTTGTTTGCTACAAATATGTCTGCACGTAAGAAAGGGTTAACCCTTTCCCTCATATGGCAATTCTGCAGCAGACGACTTTGAACGCATTTTGTCAAAACATAGAAAATCTCCATAATTGAATGGATAACCTCTGACAAAAAGTGGAAAACATTGTGGCAAAAGGAGAAATTGCACGTTCTGTGCAATTTCTTCTTTTGTCACTATGTTTTCAAAAAGCTGTCTGCTGCAGAGGCGTCAGAAAGCGTCTATATGAGGGAAAGGGTTAAAGCGCTTTAATTTGATAGGCAGATAAGGGGAACAACCAAACACTTTACTACTGTTATGTAAATCTGAAAAACCCCAAAGGTTTCTTTCACAAGGGCTCCACACATTTGATTTCCCTTATCAAACTCTCCCTTTCTTACTTGCATTTTAAAGGGTCTACAGCAGATGATTTATGAAAACATTGTGACAGAAGGAGAAATTGCTCAAGATGGTATTTCAGTTATGTCATACCAACCAGTTTGCTTCCTTGATTTCGTTCACCTGTACCCCCCACAACATGCTTATCAGGCAACTGGCTACCTTTCCACATAGACAATACGCTCCATCTCATTGGAGGAAGATGAATGCTATTCTCAATGATTTTTGTCAATCATAAAACAAAAGATTACTGAAAAAAGAAAAGAAATTTATCGAATTAAGCAATTTTTGTCTTTCAAACAATTTTCTCAAAACTACACTTCTTAATTAACCCAATCTCCACATATAACAAATCACCAGCAGACAACTTTAAAAACATAGAAAACCTGAAGGTATAATTACTGGAAAAAAGTTGAAAACCTTTTGGCAAAAGGGGAAATTGCTCAAAATGAGCAAGTTCTACTTTTGCCACAATGTTTTTCGAAAGGCGTCTGCTGCAGAGGCCATCGAAAAGCATATATATGTGGCAAAGGATTAGTTTATAGATGTTACAATATTTTTTAAAGCAGATGATACCACAGACGTCCGAAATTGCATTTGAAAAACAAAATTGGAAAAAACACCGACAATGTTTTCCAATTTTGACAAAACATGTTCAAAGTTGTCTGCTGCAGAATTGTCGTATCAGGGAAAGGGTTAAGGTTACATTGAGGTACAACTAGAGGGGATACAATTCTAGGCTTTGTTCAGAAGATGTATTTAGGTTTTAGGTTTAGGACATACAACAAATTTGCAGCAGACGACTTTGAAAAAACCTAAGCAAAAATGTGGATTTTTTTTATAAATTATATTTAATCATCAAATAAAGTTGAAAATATTGTGGCAAAAGGGAGAAATTGCTCGTTTTGAGCAATTTCTCCTTTTGTCACAATGTTCTCAAAAGTCGTCAGAAAGAGTCTAAATGTGGGAAAGGGTTAATAACACAAAGGTGGACAGTGAAGATTCTATTAATTAACCCTTTCCCACTCACAGACGCAATTTGACACATCTGAGCAGAATGCATTTGATTACATTCTGTACAAAAAGAGAAATTGCTCATATTGAGCAATTTCTCCTTTTGCCACAATATTTAAAACTCTACATAAAATTTATAGTTCCAGTTAAAGAAATTTACTTCATTTTTCCACAATGTTTTCAACTCTATTTAATAATCATATATTCATTTACTGGTAAAGACATTTGCCATAAGATGTCTACAAAGGCGTGTGCTGCAGAATTGTTGTATGCGGGAAAGGGTTAAGGTTGTGGGGATGCGCAGGCTGGCTTGAGTCTTCTCTGTACACACATGCATCTTAACCCTTTCCCACCTTTTGACGAAATAGCAGCAGACGACTTTTGAAAACATTATGACAAAAGAAGAAATTGCTCAAGACAAGCATCTTCGGCCAAAATGTTTTAAACTTTATTTGACAATTAAGCTATCTTTTATGGAGATTTTTTATGTGTTTGTCACTATGTTTTCAAAGTCGTCTGCCGCAGGTTTACTGTATGTGGGAAATGGTTAAAATACAATAAATCAATAGAAATGGCTCAGAAATATATATCAGATAAGTATAAAAACAATAAGACAAAAAAAAGGTATAGCAATTTTATTGCATTATTTACAACGTGTGGAAAATATAATTCTCATAAAATAGATTATCTTAATAAATGTTAACATTGCAATATACAGCTGAATTATTAACCAATAAACATTATGGACCTATATTGCTCACCTGATCAACCGACAATAGATTTAATCTAAACATATAACTAAAACAAGAGCACCGCCCTTACTGATTATTTATTTTATATAAAAAATATTCAAATTCGGAAAGAATATTTACATATTATAATGACCGCACACAACTGCTATTTTTCAAGTATTGAAACAAGATTAACTATGTGGAAATAAACACAAGTTCATATACTTGATAAGGAAGATCTTCATGTTGGATGGCTGTCACAATCAGTCAAGATCATGAGCTGAGTCTTGTGTATGCAATGGACAGGCAAATGTTATTGGTACATTATGTCAACTTTAACTAAAGATATTGAATATATTACTATTTTCCTATTTTTAGTAACTCTGAATTAAGATATTCATAATATGTTGAAGGACATTATGTTTTTATTGTTTAGGAAAAAATTGAAATCAATGTAACAAACAAGAATTACGCGTAATTAAATGTCTTGCTGTCCCCTGCTTTGACTATCCATGCAAGAGTAAAAGACAAAAAGTAAAATAACAAAACTTTAACTTTGAGCTAAACACAAAGTATAAAAATACAAGATATTCGGAAAAAAAAATTGTTTAGATAAACGCCAAGTTCAAAAATACAAGAAAATATTTATTTTTTTTGAGCCAAACGCAAAATTAAAAAAAAAATATATTTCAGCTAACCGCAAAGTTCAAAAATACAAGAATTTAAAAAAAAAAAAAATACAAAAGTTTTTCCCTGAAACCTGTTTGATATGTTGAAGTACTTTATTATGAAATTTGAAATTATTCCAACAATTTAAATATAAAGAAGCTATGTCCAATTCTCAAAATCCACCAAAAATCAAGTGTTTTACCCCCCCCCCCCCCAAAAAAAAAGGTCACACTCAGCATCTTCAGCATACATAGTGCAGAAGGGTATTATATGTAACTGTATTCTAAATATAAAAGCCCTAGTACCAGTACATATTGAGAAAAAGAACAAGAAACTTTAATGTTGAGCTAAACGCAAAGTTAAAAAGTACAAGAAATGAAAAAGCAAAAAATCCAAATGTTTGACCCAAAATCACATTTTGATGTTGAAGTACATTATTTATGAAATATGTGTGCACAATTTGAAATCAATCTAACAAAAAATGAGGGAGCTATGACCAAATCTCAAAGTCAACCAAAAACCACAAAAATCATGATTTTTACCCCAAAATGAAGGTCAAACTCAGTATCTTTAGCATACAATGTGAAGAAAGTATTAGATGAACAAGTTTTCCAAGATTCAAAGTATTATGTTTGATAGTTTCCATGTAAGTGACCTAAACGCAAAACTTAACCAACGCCAACGACGACGCAGACGACGACGATCAAGTGACGACAATAGCTCATCTTTTTTTTCAAAAAATCAGACAAGCTAATGAGTCACCTGGTGGCCATGTTTTCAATTGTTGGATTTTTTAAAAAATGGGGTGAGTACTTTTGTACAAGATGATTTTTAAATGTTTTAACTTTATTCCCATAAACTGATGGAATGAATTTAAACACTCCTGGTAGAGGGTCACCAAAAGGAACATTGACTGATGCCATTACTGGACACAGAATGATCACAATAGCTCCCCCCGGCACTTTGTGCTCAGATGAGTTAAAATACAACAACAACATTAACAACCCCCAATGCATAGAATCCTGTTTACTTTTTCCCTGATACAGACAATATTTATCAAGAGAGCTGTACATAGACCCTGTCTCAGCAGTCTTCACTGTCTGCCTACATTTTGAAGAACCACATGACTGTGCAGCTTCCGATGACAAACTTGAATTGAAACCTCATTGGTTCTTCTCTTATACCTTTTTTATGGTAAGAGCCGTCCCACGAGCAAACCAACACTGTGGACTAAGCATGCCACGCAGGCTAATCCGGCAAGACACTTTTTCCTGTGGATTTTCTACTTCAGGAATCATTATTCTATACCCTTATCCCCTTGAGATGGAATGTGTCGACCCAGATTAGTCTGAGCTGACTGCAAAGGCTGATCTAGGTCGATACATTACACAGAGTCCATGATGTTAGTTTTCTCATGGAACTGCTCCTATGTCAAAATAATACAGGAAAAAGAATCCCATTTAGCCCGATTCAGCTAGAGCCCCAACCCTTTCCCACGTATAGACACAAATTGATGCATCTATAGCAGATAACTCTTGAAAACATTGCTGCAAAAGGAGAAATATCTCATTAAGAGCATTTTTCACTTGTAGCCCCCCATTTTGTCAACTATATATTCAAAAATTATGTTTACAGACTTTCCTGGACGTTTTCAAAGTCGTCTGCTAGAGTTTGTTGTATATGGGGAAGAGTTAAGTATTAAGTACTTTGTTATCCGTTCTTCATACACAGTCAAACCTGTGCTTAAGACAACATTGGAATAGCGCTTCCCTGTCTATAGCAACTACAATTTACATTTCCCATTTAATCATTTCTCTGCATGAATGAACCTGCAATTAAAGACCACCTGTGAAAAGAGACCGTATTTCTGCTTTCCCATGGGTGGTCTTAATACACAGTCTGCACTGTATCTCAGTTAATTAACCAAATCTGTAGTTGGGAAAGGGTTAAAGCTGAACCATAAACATGTATGATGAAACAGTTTTAATTTTTCATTTTTTTCTGCCCGATTATGAGCCGAAGTTTGCGAGTCTATAAAGCGTTCAAAAGAACTACCCTGCCTATGACATAAAAAAAAGAAATAAGTTGTTAGTGTTAACCCTTTCCCACCTATAGATGCACTTTTACACATCTGCAGACGAATTTTGAGAACATTGTGAAAAAAGGTGAAATTGCTCAAAACAAGCAATTTCTCCTTTTGCCACAATGTTTTCAAATTTTTTAAAGTAATTATGCCTACAATTATACAGATTTTCCATATTTTAGAGTAGACATTTTCAAAGTCGTCTGCTGCAGATTTGCTTTATGTGGGAAAGGGTTATGAGCCAAAGTTTGTGAGTCTATAAAGCATTTAAACCCTTTCCCTCATACGACATTTCTGCAGCAGACGACTTTGAACATATTTTGTCAAAACATAGAAAATCTCTTTAATTGAATGGATAACCTATGACTTAAAGTGGAAAACATTGTGTCAAAAGGAGAAATTGCACGTTTTGTGCAATTTCTTCTTTTGTCACTATGTTTTGAAATAGCCGTCTGCTGCAGAGGCGTCAGAAAGCGTCTATATGAGGGAAAGGGTTAAAACAAAAATCTGCCGAAAGAAATAAGTAGTTAGTATAATTAAATGTATAATTTTCTGAATAATCATAATGTGAATACAGTGTCTTAACCCTTTCACACTAATAATGAAATTTGCAGCAGACAACTTTGAAGACATATTGTAAAAAAACATGAGCAATTTCTCCTTTTGCCAAAAGTCGTCTGCTGCAGAGACATCAGAGAGCCTTTGGCATGTGAGAAAGGGCTTACATAAAAAAAAAAGTCCTAAATGGACTCAAGCTGACCAGCGCTCAAACCTTCAACCTCAAGAAAAGAACGTGAATTGCCATCCATATCACCTGAAAAACTTGTTCAGAGACAATGCCATTTAAGTGTCGCCCCTTAAAAATAATAATAAAAAATTATTTTGTGAAGTTAATTCTAAGACTACAATTACCTGAAGCATTTCAAACTCATACATACTGCAAAACTGTTAACCCCTTTCTGACCATCATACGATTTTTGAATTATCTACAACAGACAATTTTAGAAAATATTGTGGCAAAAAGAGAAATTGCTCAGAACATGCAATTTCTCCTTTTGTCACAATGTTTTCAGCTCTGTGTTTTTCTTTATTTAAAGAGATTTTCTGTATTTGTCTGTGAATGTTTTCAAAGCCGTCTGCTGCAGACTTGACATATGTGTGGAAGGGTCAAAAAACAACTTCGAAACAAAATATATGAATGAAAAAGACTACCTGCAATATAGCCTAATTAACTCTTTCCCACATACAGACACTTTCTGACGCCTCTGCAAAAATTTGCTTAAAACTAGCAATTCCTCCTTTTGCCAAAATATTTTCTTTTTTTTCCTGTAATTATACCTTCATTTCTAGAGAGTTTCCATGTCTTGAGTAGATGTTTTCAAAGTCGTCTGCTGCAGATGTGTTGTATGTGGAGAAGGATTAATAAACAAAATCACTAATTTATGAAATAACAAGAGATTGTAAACAATCTGTGGAAAAAACTTCTTTTCAGGCAATACAAGTTCAAAAAGAAATGTCTTTAAACCTCTCTAACACAAAGCAAGAGCAGTCCATAAGACAGTATGCTCAACTTTTTCGGCCATTTGATACTGTAGTAAACAGTGATTAATGGGCTAGTGGCTTGAAAGTACAGTGATTATTTTGTTTGGACAGTGAATGTTAACAAACACGCATTAACTGAGCCATTGGTAACCTCAGATCATTACCTTACTCAGGTGATAGTAATTCTATGTCCCAAAAGGGGAGAAATTCAGCCAAAATCTGTTGTTGAATTATTGGACCAAAACGTTTGTGTAGCAATAGCATTTGTGATTTGTGATAAAAGGCATCGTATTCAGAACTTTAACCAAGTCCCAAAAGGGGCATAATTCAGTCAAAATCTTATTTAAAGTTATGGAACTTGTCCTGCAAGGCCATTTGATTAATCCCAATAAGTGAGTGAAGTTTTAAATCAAAAGTATTTGTGGTTTGTGAGAAAAGACATTGCATGCAAAACTTTAACCACATTTTCAAAGTCCAAAAAGGGGCACAATTCAGTCAAACAACTGCCAAATCCATCTTTATTTTTCAAATAGTCTAGCTAAACAAATCTGAAGCAAACGAAATG
Source organism: Serripes groenlandicus (assembly GCA_031761405.1). Lineage (NCBI taxonomy): Eukaryota > Metazoa > Mollusca > Bivalvia > Cardiida > Cardiidae > Serripes > Serripes groenlandicus. The sequence continues at coordinate 202,156,422 of JASEVX010000001.1, forward strand.
ACAACATCTTAACAACAAGAGGGCCATGATGGCCCTGGATTTCTCACCAGAATTATGCAATGTAATTTGTCATGCCTACCACAACTAGAACTATCACTGAAGATGATAAATACCCCCTAAACAGCACCTTGACCTACACCATAACTTAATAAGTAAAAGGGCCAGAACTTGGTAAAATGACATGCAATGGTAACCCCTTTAGGATATGCACTTCTCCTCTTGGTATAGAAGCGTCATGTCACATTTTATTGCATTCCACCCAGTGGTTTGTAAGATATAGGCTGGACAAAATATGGCTTCCGGCCGACCGTCCGACAGACAGACAGACAGACAGCCCGACACAGTGACTCCTATATACCCCCTATTCTTCGAAGGGGGTATAATTACTTTTTTATTACCAACCAACATGCCTTGAAGTAATCTTGTAGAGTCACCAAATGAACATTTCTACAAAAATATTAAGTAATTGGCCAGATACTTTCAGAGAAGACGATTTTTAAAGCTTTCAATATAACTATACAAGGCATAACAGCCCAATCCCTGGTGACCACATTTTGACTTTGGATCAAACCTTATACCTCAAGGTCAGAGAGCAAATTGTCTTTAATCATATTTCCATGCACAATATCCTAATTGCCCTCTATGCATGTATCAATCTTCATGCAATAAGCCAAAGTACTTTCTTAGTTATCTAAAAATTCTCAATTGTTTAAGTTTGACCTTTACCCAGACAGAAAACTTTAAAAATTATTGCTGCAGCATAACCTCCTTATTGCCCACTTTATACATGTACATTATACAAGTTTTAGTGCATAAGCTTGAATACAGTACTTGCCTAGTTATCATATAATAATAACAAAAATAAAAATCTCTTTTAACTGACTTTAAAGTGTGACATTGACCTTTCAACAAAAAAAAAAAACAAATTCAATGATGTGCGTTATCTCCCAAATTGTCTTCTAAAGACCACCTTTGTATAGTAATTCGCTGTCTATTGCAAACACTTTCAATTTCCCATTTTACTCATGTTCTACATAAATGATCCTATAATAAAAGACCACCAGTGAACAAAGACCAGATTGTTCTCTTCACATGGATGATCTTTAAACACAGGTTGGACTGCATATTTAACCTTGACTTCAATCAAACAGAAAAGTAAAAATGTTTGGATACAGTCAAACTGGTTGAAAATGATGATACTGGTTGCCTAAAATGTCTGAAAATAGTGCATTATTCTAAAGTTTGATCATCTCTATGAACAATTGACACAGTAAAACCAAATATGTGATGTTTTTTCTTATTTTACCTTTGCAAAAACCTATGTATTGCGCGAAAGCATAAAACTTGGCTGATTTAGCCGAAAAAAACTAAATTTGGGTGGTATAGAAACAAATAATTTCTTTGATAATAACTACTTAATTTACCAAAAAGTTTTGCTTTTGTGATGTGATTTTATATCATACTTTATAAATAATTAGAAAAAACATATACTTAAGAACATTTTTTTTGTCTTAAAGGTCAAATTACGCTAAATACATGCGCTGACTTGCTGATCTACAGTACTATAGTCCCTAAAAAAAACTTTGTTTGCATAGAAATGAGTGTATACCATCACCAGAATGTATTGAATATATGACATTGAGTTGAACTGCTTTGTGAATGTGTATAGGATTGTACTGGCAATGATTGATTTGATCACTTTTAGTATTTTGACCTTGTTTGAAAGTGAAAGTAGAGAATGCCAAACACTGGTTTTGTCCGGGTCCAAAATGACGGTTACCATTTTCGCCTGGTGAGTTCTTTCTTGCATAATGCATAATGCATGACCCCTCATTTTCTTTGGATTGTTTTAAAGCTAGGAGGTAACTCTTTTCAATGATATATGGTGTTCTACATGAGAAACGCTTAGAAAGTGTGACAATCAAGGACTGAAGAAGGAATTGTTTTGGTGTATTGTAACCTCCAAGGCTTTTTGAGCTATTGCATCATTCAGATCTTTAAAACAGACAGACAGACAGATAAATTGAAGGTAACCTAAGGTCACCTCCAGTGAAACATGAATGGCACTTACCCGTTATGTGATAGAATATATATAGTAAGTATATCAACTACCTAATTTTCACAACATATTTATAGTTATCCGTTTGAATTTTCTGGAATTCTGTGCCGTAGTAGGTAAATGGTGGTAGAGGTAATTCGTTGTCGTAGCCATAGAGGGCACACTTCTTAAACGGGCATGGCGAGTCTCTCCAGGCATACCGTATCCCAACAAGCTTGTCTGCGGCACATTCTGAGGCGTAGGTTAGTGTAACATTACCTTAAATGGAGTTCACATTACAGTTGATTAACCCACTTGCACATGCATTTCAACTCTTTCCCTCATACAACAATTCTGCAACAACTTTGAACATATTTCGTCAAAAAATAGAATATCTCTATAATTGAATGGATAACCTATGACTAAAAGTTGAAAACATTGTGGCAAAAGGAGAAATTGCTCGTTTTGAGCAATTTCTTCTTTTGATGCTATGTTTTCGAAAAGCCTTCTGCTGCAGAGGCATCAGAAAGCGTTTATATGATGGAAAGGGTTAACAGAATCATATGCAGTAGACAACTTTTTGAAAATATTGTAGCAAAAGAAGAAATTGCACATGATGAGTAATTTTTCATTTTGCCACAATGTTTTTTCAATCCTTTTCAATGATTGTTCAAAGTCGTCTGCAGCAGATTTGTTGTATGTATGAAAGGGTTAAAATGATATAATAATATTATTTTTAGCCACTATAGATCTATAAATGTTTTGACATATTTAGAATCGTCTATTTGAATTTTATACTTTGGAAAAATAAAAAAAATGTACTTTTGGAAAACAGTTGAAAACATTGTATGGAAAAGAGAAATTATACTGAGCAATTTTCTCCTTTTTTCGAATATTTTCAAAAAAGACACCTGCTGTCATGTTTTTAACAAGGAACATGGCTTGAAGGAACCTGAGGAACAATTCAACAAAACAATTTGAAAATAGGACCAAAATGTCTTAATTAACCCATTCCCACATACAACAAATCTGCAGAAGACAACTTTGGAGACTTTTAGTCAAAAATACGGAAACTCTCCATAAATGAAAGAATCATTATTGAATAAACTTGAAAACATTATGGCAAATCAGAAATTCAAAGAGCGTCTTCTGCAGAGGTGTCAGAAAGTGTCTATATGTAGGAAAGGGAAGAATTTGGGTAAGGACGTCGAGAGATGCAACAATTGAACCAGTGGTCACAGAAGAAAATTCATTTGAAAGTGCAATGACATAAGCTAAACTGGTTTTCGGCCATTTAATATTAAAACTTGTCACTACATGTCACTACATGATTTGCAATTATTTAAAGTTGTTAGCTTTGAACAAAAAGATCTGGGAAAAAAGTATTAAATGGTTAGTAAAACAACAAATGAGCCGTTTAAAGAGAAAACCAACATTATGGACTCCCCCAAATGATGCTCCCCATAAGGGCTTTGTCAAGTGATAATAGGCATTGTCTGATAGAACTTGTAACCTTTAACTAGTGATCATACCTATTTACATAATACAGACTTCATTAAAAGAAAATAATAAAAACAAGGGAGTTAATTTTTATTATTTATTAGAGTTATGGTTCTTGTGTAATGCACTTCCTCTCTTTAATATCTATCTACATTTCAAATTTCATCGAAATATCTTTCGTACTTTTGGAGTTATGGTCCTGAAATTGAAATATTAAGTCTAACAAGGGAGATAACTTGAAAATTATTCACTATAAGTTATGGTTCTTGTGCAATTCACTTCCTTTCTTTAATATCTGTATACATTTCAAGTTTCATCAAATATCTTTAGTACTTTTGAGTTATGGTCCTGACATGGAAATATAAAGTCTAACAAGGGAGATCATTTGAAAATTATTCACTATAAAGTTATGGTTTTTGTATTATGCACTCTCTCTTATTGATATGTATGTATATTTCAAGTTTCATTGAAATATATTCAGTACTTTTAGATTTATGCTAAATGCAAATAAAGTGTGACAGACAAAAAAGAAAATAATAAAAACAAGGGAGTTAATTTTTATTATAGAGCTATGGTTCTTGTGTAATGCACTTCCTTTCTTTAATATCTGTATACATTTCAAGTTTCATCGAAATATCTTTAGTACTTTTCGAGTTATAGTCCTGACATGGAAATATAAAGTCTAACAAGGGAGATCATTTGAAAAGTATTCACTATAAAGTTATGGTTCTTGTATTATGTACTCTCTCTTATTGATATGTATGTATATTTCAAGTTTCATTGAAATATATTCAGTACTTTTAGATTTATGCTCAATGCAAATAAAGTGCGACAGACAAAGTGTGACGGACAGACAGACGGACGGACGTGACAGACAGACAAAGTGACAACTATATGCTCTCTCTCTGGGGAGCATAAAAATCCACAGGAGGCGAAAAGTGTCTGTCTGGTTTAGCCTGTGCGAGGTATACTTAGGCTGACACGAGTCGATACTTTATGCAGATTCCACAATGTTGGTTTTCTCGTTGAAACGGCTTATATTGTACTCACCAATTTACATTTTACCCTTACCAGTACATATGCTCACAGCAGGCAATTCTCATTAAATGGTTAACCCTTTCCCACATATAGATGCATCTGCAGCAGACAACTTTTGAAAAAATTGTGGAAAAAGAATAAATTGCTCAAAATGACCAATTTCTCCTTTTGCCACAATGCTTCAACTCGTTTAAATAATTTCCATTTGTAGAGACTTGTTATAACTTTGGTCAGATGTTTACAAGGTAGTCTGCTGCAGATTTGTTTGATTTTGGAATGCAATGTATTTCCTTTTGCAACAACGTTTTCAACTCTATTTAACAATTATACTTTTTGTAAGTATGTTTCAAATGTCTTATGCTGCAGAATTGTTGTATGTGGGAAAAGGTTAATAAAACCACATACTGTACTCACTTTGAGTATAGGCTTGTAAAGTCGAGGTGGGTAGCCACCATGATTTTCCTGGCAAACATACGGCGGGCGTTACGAAGGAACAGCAAATCTGAAATATTCGCCATTAAATTAATAGAAATATAGACAAAATATATAATTAAATTATAAGTTGAAAAGGAGCCATAACTCTTATAAACAAGAGGCCCAAGAGGGCCAGTATCGATCCACTGCCATAAGGCAAAAATTAAATCTTTAAACAGCCCTGCCATGTTTTTTGACAAATAACCATGGCTTGAAGGAATCTTGTAGTGTCACCCAAGGAACTTTCCTTCAAAATTATTTAAAAATCGGCCAAAAGGTTTGGGAGGAGAAGATTATTTAAGTTTTCACGAAAGCCAATATAAGGCTAACAGCCCGCCCCCTGGCAGCCATATTTTAAAACCAATCAACATGGCTTGGTGGAATCTGATTGAGGGTCACCCAGAAACATTTCTACAAAAGTATTTGAAAATCAGCCAGATCCTTTCGTTGGAGAAGATTGTTTAAGTTTTCACTATAGCCATATAAGGCAAAATATCGCTGCCATGGCCATGTTTTTAGACCAATCAACATGGCTTGAAGGAATCTGATAGAGGGTCACCAAAGGAACATTTCTACATTGAAAACATTGTGGCAAAATGAGAAATTGCTATTTATGAGTAATTTCTCCTTTTGCCTGAATTTTTTCAAAACATGTATGCTGCAGAGTTGTCAGAAAGCTCTCTATATGAGGGAAAGGGTTAAAAATCGAAGAAAGTACAGAAATTAATACTTCCGCCGACGTCTTCAAAGCAGACTATTAATGTAACAGTAAACCCTTTCCCACATACAGACGCTTTCTGACACCTCTGCAGCAGACGACTATTGAAATCATTGTGTCAAACATTTGCCCCAACCTTTTCAACTTTTTTCAGTAAACATACTTTTATTTATCGAGATTTTTCATATTATTGACTAAATGTTTTCAAAGTTGTCAGCTGCATATTTGCTGAATGCGGGAAAGGGTTAACCCTTTTCCTCATACGACAATTCTGCAGCAGACGACTTTGAACACATTTTGTCAAAAAATAGAAAATCTCTATAATTAAATGGATAACCTATGACTAAAAGTGGAAAACATTGTGGCAAAAGGAGAAATTGCTCGTCTTGAGCAATTTCTTCTTTTGTCACTATGTTTTCAAAAAGCCGTCTGCTGCAGAGGCGTCAGAAAGCGTCTATATGCGGGAAAGAGTTAATTGGGACACTTACCTCAAATCCATCTAACCACTTTTCCTGAAGGTTCATCGTATATTCAATCTGTACCTGGGTGTAGTTATAGGGCTCCTCCTGGTATATGGTGACCTTGACCGGGTATGGACCCTGGTAGGATATGTTATACCCATACCCAAGGGCTAAACCCCCTAGTGCAAGACGGGCGGCAACATCTTGTTTGTCTCTTGGGTGTACACTGAATTTTAACAGAAGTTTCTTGTAAAAACATCGCTATAACAATTATTTAACCCTTTCCTACATATAAGATATTGACAAATCTGCAGCAAACGACTTTTGAAATCATTGTGTCAAAAGGATAAATGGCTCATAATGCTCTATTCAGTTAACAAACTATCATTTATTAACCCTTTCCCTCATATGACATTTCTGCAGCAGACGACTTTGAACATATTTTGTCAAAAAATAGAAAATCTCTATTATTGAATGGATAACCTATGACTAAAAGTGGAAAACATTGTGGCAAAAGGAGAAATTGCACGTTTTGTGCAATTTCTTCTTTTGTCACTATGACTTCAAAAAGCCGTCTGCTGCAGAGGTGTCAGAAAGCGGCTATATGAGGGTAGGGTTAAATTAAGATGTTCTATATTTAGGACTTGATAATTTCAAAATCGTCTGTTGCAGATTTGCTGTATGTGGGAAAGGGTTTTTTCATAAAATGATATGTGTCAAACCAGCAAACAAACTCTAAAATGTGACCAGGGGTTAAACCTTTCCCTCATACGACAATTCTGCAGCAGACGACTTTTGAACATAGAAAATCTCCATAGTTGAATGGATAACCTATGACAAAAAGTGGAAAAACATTGTGGCAAAAGGAGAAATTGCACGTTTTGTGCAATTTCTTCTTTGGTCACTATGTTTTCAAAAAGCCGTCTGCTGCAGAGGCTTCAGAAAGCGTCTATATGAGGGAAAGGGTTAAACCTTTCGAACAGATGCATCTGCAGCAGACAACTTTTGAAAACATTGGGACAAAATAAGAAATTGCTACAGATTTATTGTAAGTGGGTAAGGTTTAAGGAAAAGATATCATTTGAAAAATATTCTTTATTTCTTTAAAGTTCTGGCAGCCATTTTTAGAAGGAAGAAGAACAAGTTGATCTAGTTTGGTGAATGGTGAACAATCATTTCTGGAGAATAATTTGAAACTCAGGACAGCAAATTTAAGGTTAGAAGGAATCGCCATTCCTTTCCCACATGCAACAACTCTGCAGCAGACGACTTTGAAAACATACCCGAAATTTTTTGGAAACTCCCTTTAAATGAAAGTACAATACATGTAATTGAATAGAGTTGAAAACATGGTGATGAAAGAAGAAATTGCTTGTTTTGACAAGAGCGCCAAATGTCACAAAATGAGCCCGTTCTGTTTTTTTGAGACCAATTAAGTATAGTGATAATTGGTTGTACATCAGGCAAATTTAGAGAGCAGACACTGTTAGTACAGTTTTGGCCATTTTGAGGGACATAGGTTGTGTAGTGACTAAGATAACGTGGTAAGTGATCAAACCTGTCCAAGATATTATGCCAATACACATTCTGACCAAATTTGGTGATGATTGGACAAAGGCTTCTAAAGTTATTGAGCTGACAAGACCAATTTTAGGCAATTTCTATATTTAAAGAGCGATAACTCTCGATTGACTAAAGCAATATGGCTAGTTATCAAACTTGTCCGAGATATTATGCCAATACACATTCTGACCAAATTCTGTGATGATTAGACAAAGGCTTCTAAAGTTATTGAGCTGACAAGACCAATTTTGGGTAATTTCTATAATTAAAGGGCGATAACTCTCGATTGACTAAAGCGATATGGCTAGGTATCGAACTTGTCCGAGATATTATCCCAATACACATTCTGACCAAATTTGGTGATGATGGGACAAAGGCTTCTAAAGTTATGGAGCTGACAACATACTGGACGCCGCCCGCCCGCCCGCCCGTACGCCGCAGGTAAAACTATAATACGATCCTTTTTTTCAAAACGGGCGTATAAAAAGCCATCTGCTGCACAGGTGTCAGAAAGCGTCTATATGAGGGAAAGGGTTAAATATTTTTTTGATATTTTACTTGGGAACCCATTGTGTGCCGGATAGAAGAAATTATAGTAAAACAGTTAGAGTGAATTGATTTTGTGATTTGTTCAAAATGCTTTCCCACACTGGGACACATTTTGATGCTTTTGTAGAAGACGAGTTTTGAAAATATTACGGCAAAAGCAGAAATTGCTCTTTATGAGCAATTTCAATTCTATTTAAATTACTTTCATTTCATTTCTATTTAAATTACTTTCATTTCATTTATATAGATCTTCAATATTTTTACATATATATTTTCTGTGTCGTCTGCAGATAACGTCCCTGTCGTCAGTTGCATATTTGTTGTTTTTGGGAAAGGTTTAAAGATTTTGAACTTTTGAAAACTTACTCATTATAGGGTGATGTAAAATCTGGTAAATCCATGGTAACGGCCATGAATACATTCCTCAGTCTGTGATTAGGTACGTAGCCATAGTCAGCTGTTTGGTGCCACCGGATTTCTGGGAACCCTGTGTCCTCTGTATAACTGGGGTTATAACCTGCCAACTATAAACAACCATATACATATTACAGACGACTTTTAAATCCTTTCCCACATAAAACAAATATGCAGCAGACGACTTTGCAAACATATAACAAAAAAATATATTCAAAATCTCCAGAAATGAATAGAGTTGAAAACATTGTGTCAAAAGGAGAAATTGCCCGTTTTGAGCAATTTCTTCTTTTGTCACAAAGTTTTCAAAAGACGTCTGCTGCAGAGGCGTCAAAAAGCGTCTACATGGGGGGGAAAGGATCATTATGCCTCTGTAGCTGACGTCATTTGAAAACATTGTGAGGAAAAGAGCAATTTCACTTTTTCTCAATATGTTTTTATTTCTATCTAAAATTTAGACTTTTTTTTTATTAAGCTCTTGCTCAAAAGATTGCATTTAATAAAGGGTCAAATAAGCCCCCATTTGTAACTATTTCAAGGGCCAATAATTATTGGCAACAAAATGCAAACATTTTCAAGAGAAAACATTGAAGGTTTCCTTCCTGAGAACCTTTAAAGAATGAAGGTCAAGTTTTACTCATTTTCTCAAATTGACAAACTTTCATAAAACTGCAAGATTTTTCCTCATATTCAATATGTATGCTAAACCTTTCCTTCATACAGACACTCATAATGAGCAATTTCTCCTTTAGCCACAATGTTTTCAACTCTACTTTCATTTATGGAGGTATTTTATAGCTTTGCCTGGATGTTTTCAAAGTTGTCTGCTGCAGATTTGTTGTTAAGGGTTAAGTCCCCAATTATCACATCCTCTTGGTTTTTCATATTATGGTACTGATACCAATAACATGTTCTATGCAGACAACTTTTGCAAAAATGTTTTCAACCAAATTGAATAATTATATTGTCATAAACATGTTTAGATATTTTCATATTTTCTCCAAGATGTGTCTGCTGCATACTTTTCGTATGAGGGAAAGGGTAAATGTGCTTATGGTTTCTTGAACCCCAGAAGTAAGCATCTTTTAATGTAATTATACATTTTGTACTTTAAATTATGCAAATTTTCCAAATTTTTGCCATGATGTTTTCAGTCGTCTGCTCTAGATATGTTGTATGTGTTGACAGGGTTAATAACATTTTATGAGCTTTGGCTTCCGCTTGTGGTTCTAATATTAAACTCCAGAATGGCAATAAAATCCAAATATTCCTGATATATGTACTGAAACATGATAATCATGTTTTTTTTGGTATATTAACCCTTTCCCACATACAACAAATCTGCAGCTGACGACTTCGAAGGCCTGTTGACAATCAAAGCGCCAATGGCACTGTAGTGGCGATCGTATAGAAATTCCTGCAAAGTAACAAGCAGTATCTCGGGTAAGGCCTTGTAATTTTCAATAATAGTGCACTCTGGTGCGGGTAAATTTGAGAGAAGCTGCATCTTTTGACAGCAGAATAATGTTAGTTTGCCAGAATGTTGTCTTGGTGATTTTTAAGTTACGTTCCAAAATTGGTCATGATGTGTTCATCACCAGGTCGCTAGGCCATATTAAGATAAAATATTGTGTACACTTTAAAAATGACTAAGTTATCATAGAAAGGAGAGAAAAAAGTATCCATTAGTTTGGTGTCTGTTTCAATGATGTCCGATATTGAACAGGTCTGTTCAATTTAGTTCCTTCACATTGAGGGTTTTCTCCCTAGAAAAGTTAGTGCTTTGAAAAAATTGAGAGCAAAAACAAACACTAACAAGAGGGCCATGAGGCCCTGGAATTGCTCACCTGAGAATGGGCTATTTAAGACTTAACTCTTTCAGCGCCAATGGCAATATCATCAAAACAAACTTTCTCACAAAAAGTCAAAAATGCGATCTAGTAGTGTTAACTAGATTGTTCTACAATTTGTCCTAGTGACCTAGTTTTTGACCTGACATGACCCATATTCGAAACTTGGCCTAGATATCATCAGAAAAAAATTTCTGATAAAGTTTCAACATACTCAAGTTAAAAATGCGGTTTCAAGAGTGATAACAAGATTTTCCTTCAATTTGGCCTAGTGACCTAGCTTTTGACTCAATATGACCTATATTTGAACTTGGCCTAGATATCATCAAGACAAACATTCTGACAAAGTTTTAACTTGTTCAAAAATGCGACTTCCACAGTGTTAACAATTTTTTCCTTCAATTTGGCCTTGTGACATAGTTTTGACCTGACATGACCCATATTCAAACTTGGCCTAGATATCACTTCAACAAATATTCTGACAAAGTTTCAACATGCTCAAGCCAAAAATGTGGCTTCCAGAGTGTTAACAAGATTTTCCTTAAATTTGGCCTTGTGACCTAGTTTTGACCCGACATGACCCATATTAGAACTTGACTTCTAGAGTGTTAACAAGATTTTCATTAAATTTGGCCTAGTGACCTAGTTTTTGACCCGACATGACCCAGTTTCGAACTTGGCCTATATTTGATCGAGATATATGTTCTGATAAACTTTCATGAAGATTGGATGCAAAATGTTGCCTCTAGAGTGTTAACTAACAAATGGTGAAGACGGACGACGAACGACGGACAAAAGGCGATCACAAAAACTCACCTTGAGCACAAAGTGCTCTGGTGAGCTAAAAATGCCCATAAAGCACAATTTCTCTATTTGCCAAACTGTTCAGTTGATACTATGATAATGCTCGATCTCCAACTGAATTAGGCTACACTTTCAGCATTGATTGCTAATTGACTCTAGAACGTACAGAGATGGATGCACTCGAACATGTATAACTTGTGTACACACTGAGATCGTGTCATTTAAACCTTTGTAAACCAGTCTCATCATCTAGACGTTTTTGTATATTGCAACAACTACAAAATAAAGCCTTTATAATGTTGAGATTTAAGAACAATCGATTACAAGACTCTAGCTATTTATAGAACATTTTGGAATTTCCAGAAGCCTTCTACTGGGTCATTGAGTCGAGAGTTGATAGAACGTGCAATATTTATTATCTGCCCAAATATGGAGAAAGATAATATTTACATAATTTACCTCTATGTAGATATTATTTCAATAAATCTCAAATCTTAGTATCAATCTGGTACCAAAGTAGCACTGACATGATTATTATTAATCGTGTCTCTGCATCACTGATGGAACTATATATTTGGCCGTTTAACAGATGTAGGTAAATTGGTTTGCAGTAAGGAATAAAAAGTCAACGGTTTGTTCAAAACTGACTATGTAAATTGTTTCGATGTTGTTGTTTCTGTTAGCATTGTGGCAATTGTCAAATCATACGCCACAAAAATGTGAAAAATCGCCAAAAGATAGTTAAAATATTAAATAGAGTTAAAAACATTGTGGCAAAAGGCCAGAATGTTTTCAAAAGTCATCTGCTGCAGACGGGTCTGACAGTGTCTACAAATGGGAAAGGGTTAAATACCTAATTGGCGAATTTAAGGGTTGCCTGCTTTGAAAATAATTACATTTTGAAACAGAGTTGAAAACAACAATTTCTTCTTTTGCCACAATTGTTTCAAAAGTCGTCTGCTTCAGTTGCATCATAATGCATCTGAATTTAAGAAAGGGGTTAACCCTTTCTCACATGCAACAACTCTGCAGCAGACGACTTTGAAAACATACCCGCAATTCTTTTGGAAAACTAATTATGAAAATAAAACAATGGAATAGAGTTGAAAACATGGTGACAAAAATTGAAATTGCACATTTTGAGTCTGCTGCAGTGACATAACAAAAGGTCTATATGAGGGATAGTGTTAATGAATCGTACCTGCACAAAACCAAACGGGAACAATTGATCAGATTCCCCGTAAGTACTAAATTTCTTTCTCCAATCATCTATCATTGCCGGGAAAGTACAGTTGTATTTGTGTTTGTTGAATTGTGCATTGTTCTCACCTAGAAATTTATAAAAAAGAAACCCTATTTAGTATTATAAATACAAGGTGTCACTGAATTACTCAATTGAGCACCATTGATATGAAAAAGTAAACCAACTTATGATAGTCCTTTTTTAAGCGATCAAGATGTCCTGAACTATTTGACAAAACATGACACAAGGGAATGTTTCTGTTGAGTTTCTGACAATTTTCCTCAAACTATTATAAGACTTACCCTGGCTCCTGTTTTTTTTATTTTAAGTCAAGATCTTCATAAATTTTGGCTAACAGTTACACAAGGAAAGCAAGATGTTTTCAGTCAATGGAGTAGACAATAAATCTGCAGCAGATGAAAACAAATAGGAGGAAAATTCTATAAAGGTAAGTAGAATCATTGAAAAAAGATATTAAAAATTGAAATCTTTGTTGAAAAAATAAAAGTTCCTCATAATAAGTAATTTCTCCTTTTGCCACTAAGTTTTCAAATATCGCTGGCTGCAGGTGGGAAAGGGCAAGCCTTTGCCACAGGTAGACACATTTTGACGCATCTGCAGTTAACAATTTGTGAAAACAATCACAGAATTTCTACCCTGTTACAAAATTAAACTTTCATTAACCCTTTCCTATATGCAACAAATCTGCAGCAGACGACTATGAAAACATACCTGAAAAGATATATGGAAACTCCCGTTTAATGAAAGTACAATAATTGAATAGAGTTGAAAACGTGCTGACAAAAGGAAATATTGCTTGTTTTGTCAACATGTTTTCAAAAAGTTGTCTGCTTCAGAGGCGTCAGAAAGCATCTACATGAGGGAAAGGGTTAAAAACATTATGACAAAAGGAAAAATTGCTCGTTTTGAGCCTTTTGCCACAATGTTTTCAACTTTTTTTTAATACCGTAAGTATACCTTCCATTTCTACAGATTTTCCAATCTTCAGTTCATGTTTTCAAAGTTGTCTGCTGCTTATTTGTTGTATGTGGGAAAGGGTTAACCCTTTCCCTCATATAGACGCTTTCTGACGCCTCTGCAGCAGACGGCTATTTGAAAACATAGTGACAAAAGAAGAAATTGCACAAAACGTGCAATTTCTCCTTTTGCCACAATGTTTTCCACTTTTAGTCATAGGTTATCCATTCAATTATAGAGAATTTCTACTTTTTTACAAAATATGTTTAAAGTCGTCTGCTGCTGATTTGTTGTAAGTGGGAAAGGGTTAAAAGAGATTTCCATAGCCATTATAATAATACCTTGATACCAGATGACACCATAGATTGTCATTTTCAATAGAGGGTTCACCATGGCGTTCCATATCTGTGTATAATTCTGTGGACCATCCAAACGATCCATAGACTTGTAGTAGGGTAATTGTGACCTGGTGGGGAAACAGACTAGAATATATTTATACTTGAAAACTCTTATATTAACCCTTTCCCTCATACAACAATTCTGCAGCAGACGACTTTGAACGTATTTTGTCAAAACATCTCCATAATTGAATGGATAACCTATGACAAAAAGTGGAAAACATTGTGGCAAAAGGAGAAATTGCACGTTTTGTGCAATTTCTTCTTTTGTCACTATGTTTTCAAATAGCCATCCGCTGCAGAGGCGTCAGAAAGCGTCTGTATGAGGGAAAGGGTTTAAGCTTTTAAAAATATTGTGAGAAAACAAGAAATTGCTCAAAATGAATCATCTCCACTTTTCCCACATTGTTTTCACATCTGATATGAAATGACTTTTTGAAAATATAACACAATTTTGCTTTAAATCTTCTTAACCCTTTCCCTCATACGACAATTCTTCAGCAGACGACTTTGAACATATTTTGCCAAAAAATAGAAAATCTCTATAATTGAATCGTTTTTAGCAATTTCTTCGTTTGTCACTATGTTTTCAAAAAGCCATCTGCTGCAGAGGCGTCATAAAGCATCTATTTAAGGGAAAGGGTTAACCCTTTCCAACATACAGATGCTTTCTGACGCTTCTACAGCAGACGACTTTTGAAAACATTGTGACAAAAAGAGAATTGCTCAAGATGAGCAATTTCTCCTTTTGCCACAATGTTTTCAACTCCTTTTAATAATTAAACCTTTCCTTATAAAGATATAACATAATCTTGCCCAGATGTTTTCAAAGTTGTCTGCTACAAATTTTGTGTTTGTGGGATAAAAGCAGAGAACCCTGGAAATATCAGATTCAGGCAAACAGTTAAAAATGATTCATTAAATACCTAATTGGCTATTTCTAGGGTAGCCTGCTTTGAAAACAATTACATTTTGATACTGAGTTGAAAACAGTGTGAGAAAAAGAGTAATTTCTCCTTGTGCCACAATGTTTTCAACTTTATTCAATAATTGTAATTGCATTTTTAGAGAGTTTCCATATTTTTGACTAAACCCTTTACCAAATTCAGATGCATTATGACGCATCTGAAGCCGACGACTTCTGAAACCATGGTGGAAAAAGAAGAAATTGCTCAGAATGACCAATTTCTTCTTTCACCACAATGTTTTCAACTCTATTTGATAATTAAATCTCTTGGAGATTTTTCCCTTTTTGTCAAGATGTTTTCGATTCGTCTATTGCAGACTTGCTGTATGTGGGAAAAGGTTAAGCTACATTCGTAAAACTTACAAACTGTCTTCCTCAGAAAGTCCACATTTCTTCAGTGCATCTTTAGATGACCAAGCCTCTACAGGTGTCCCACCCCATGAAGTGTCAATCAAACCTGCATCAAGACTTTAAAGTTATGAATATTCATTGATGACCACACCTCTACAGGTGTTCTAACCCATGAAGTGTCAATCAAACCTACATCAAGACATTTAAGTTATGAATATTCACTATTTATATTACATCTTTAGATGACCACACCTCTACAGGTGTCCCACCCCATGAAGTGTGAATCAAACCTGCATCAAGATATTTAAGTTATGAATATTCACTAATCAAAACATCTTGATAACAATAGAATGATACTATTTAGTCAAATCAACAAAGCCCATGCCTTGTTTGTTTGCATTGTGTTTAACGCTGCTTTCAACACTTGCCAGTTTTACATGAATAACCCTTTCCCTCATATACACGCTTTCTGGCGCCTCTGCATCAGACAGCTTTTTGAAAACATAGTGACAAAAGAAGAAATTGCTCAAAACGAGCAATTTCTCCTTTTGACACAATGTTTTTCACTTTTAGTCATGGATTACCTATTTTTTGACATAATATGTTCAAAGACGTCTGCTGCAGAATTGTCGTATGAGGGAAAGGGTTAATAGCACTTCGTGGGTAAGTTACCAGTATTACAGCTCCATTTATCCTGAGACCAGTTGTAATGCTAATCCAAACTTCTGAGCCAAGCAAATGATTAATAGTTATAGTTGATTTCAAGGCATAGACCCTTTATTTTGATATCCTTTAATTAGCAAAAGAGAAAACTGAACCTATCACCAAATGTTGCATAGCCCTGATTCAAAGTAAGTCTGCTGTAGACAGATCTGATGTATGTGAGAAAAGTTTAGATTTTGATGCAATAAGGTCTTACCTATTGGTTTCTGTAATTTCTGATAGAGGTATTTTCCATACAGCCAGCACACAGCAGAGAAATGTGTGAATGGTTTGCCACCCAGATTATCTGCAATGATGAAGAAAAATATAAGTGGCTTCAGTTAACATGGAGACTTGTGGCTGCATCCCCGTTTTGCTACCACATAAGTGACTTCAGTTGACATGGGGACTATCACAGCATCCCCATAAGTGGGTACAGGAGTGAACCAGTGGGGCTAAAACCTAGTTTTAGGTCAAATATAACATCTACAGTTACAATGAAGACAAGGGAGGATCAGGAAAGATTGTGCAGATGACTATTTTTCTTAACCCTTTCCCTCATACGACTATTATGCAGCAGACGACTTTGAACGTTGTCAAAAAGTGGAAAATCTCTATAATTGAATGGATAACCTATGACTAAAAGTGGAAAACATTGTGCCAAAAGGAGAAATTGCTCATTTTGAGCAATTTCTTCTTTTGTCACTATGTTTTCAAAAAGGTGTCTGTTGCAGAGGCGTCAGAAATCGCCTATATGAGGGAAAGGGTTAATCCTTTACAACATACAGCAAATCTGCAGCAAACAACTTTGAAAACGTCTACTCCTTTTGGCACACCACCATTTACAAATGTTGTCTGCTGATGATGCATCATAATGCGTCTGCAAGTGGGAAAGGGTAAAGGCGGATTGCATGTTAATCCAGGGACCATATACAATGATATAGAGAAGTCCCAAGTGTATTCAAACTCTAAGCTATGTATCCTATCGTTTCTAAATGTGACCTGTTCCACGAGAAAACCAACATTTTTGTGGACTCTGCATTAAGTATCGACCAAGAAGAGCCTAAGCATGCCATGCAGGTTAATCCGGGCAGATACTTTTTGCCTCCTGTGGATTTTCTGTTTCAGGAATCATTGATTTATTACCCTTTAGATGAGATGTATTGGCCTGGATTAGCCTAGGCTGATCTGGGTCGATACATTAAGCAGAGTCAATAAAGTTGGTTTTCTCGTGTAAAGGCTCATTATACACTTATTACATTAATTTGTTTTACTTCTGGTCATAAACAGTTACTGTATGTAACCCTTCCTTACAGATGCATTTAAACATATCTAAGGCAGACGACTTTAAAACACATTGTGGCAAAATAAACTAGAACTATCACTGAAGATGATAAATACCCCCTAAACAGCACCTTGACCTACACCATAACTTAATAAGTAAAAGGGCCATAACTCTGTAAAATAACATGCAATTGTAACCCCTTTAGGATATGCACATCTCCTCTTGGTATAGAAGCTTCATGTACAATTTTATTGAATTCCACCCAGTGATTTGTAAGAAATAGGCCGGACAAAATATGGCTTCCGACTGACAGACAGACATACAGACAAACCGACAGTGACTCCTATATACCCCCTCTTCTTCGAAGGGGGGTATAATGAGCAATTTTATCCTTTTGTTACAACATAAACAGTCATCTGTTGAATTTTTTCTGATAAGCAGACGTCTTTCTAAGCATCACCAGTAGACGACTTTTAAAAGCATCTGACATGATGAGAAAGATGTCCTTATGGTACAATGTTTCCAATCATCGTGATTTTCGACATTTTTGCCTCAAAATGGTCTGCTGCACAATTTGTTGTAAGTTAACCCTTTCTCACATACCACAACTCTGCAGCAGATGACTTTGAAAACATATCTGAAAAGAATTAGAAACTCCCTTTAAATGAAAGTACAATAATTGAATAGAGTTGAAAACATGGTGACAAAAGGAGAAATTGTTTGTTTTGAGCAAATTCTTCCTTTGATGCAATGTTTTCAAAAGGCTGTCTGCTGCAGACTTCCAGAGGCATCAGAAAACGTCTATATGAGGAAAAGGGTTAAATAAGCAAGGTCACAGAATGAATGTATATTGTTTTATGGCGCATCAACAGCTAAGGTCATTTAGCGCGCAATTAATTTTAATTATTCATGATCCCTGGGTAAACAAACCAGTACTAGGCTAGAAAATGTGCCTTACCCAAGGGCACTCCACCATGACTGTAGTGCCGCGACTGGGGATCGAACCCGGGACAGCCGGTTTCGAAATCCCCGACGCTAACCACTCGACCACAGCGGATTCCCAAGGTCACAGAAAACCAGTCTTCAGAGGATTGATAAGTAAAAGAAATTATGATAAAATTGCATAATTCAACAGTCAGTCTATATCAGAAATATGGACTTTCTGATTGCTTGTAAACCTAGATGACAAAAACGAAAGATCTAGACCAGTTGAGAGAATTTCAATACTGTTACCAAGATGTTATTAAAGTCCTTTGCTGAAGATGTATTATTTACAGTTGAATCTGTGTATAAAGACCACCCATGGGAACACAACAACACAGGTCTTTGTTCACATATGGTCTTTAAATACAGGGTCATTTATACAGAAAATGAGTAATTAGGAAACTTAAAGTGTGGTTGCTATAGACAGGGAATTGCTAAGGTGGTCTTTAGCACAGATTTGCCTGTATATGTGAAAGGATTAAGGAAACGCAATAGCAGCAGACGACTTTTGAAAACATTGTGGCTATAGGTGAAATTGCTTATGATGAGCAATTTCTCGTTTGGCCACAATGTTTTCAACTTTATTTAACAAGTAAACTATCTTTTATGGAGGTTTTTCAGATTTTTATCAGCATGTTTTCAAAGTCATCTGCTGCAGATTTGTCGTATGTGGGAAAGGGTTAAGTTAATTTCTGGTGTGACCGTCTGAATGACCTTGAGATGAAGTCAGAGGATTGAGTATTTTACCTGGATTTGGTATAGACCATGGAACCATGACACCATCGTCATGGAGATCTGACAATGGAACGGTCGATGTTTTCAGATTGAGCTCAAATATTCTAATATTAGGGTAGTTTAAGGCATCTCGTAGTTCAGCAGTAGAGTTAAAAACCTGTTAATGAGAGGAAAAAACAAAAATAATGGTTTCCCACATACAGACGCTTTCTATCATTTCTGCAGCAGACTAATTTTGCCACAATGTTTTTCATCTATATGTAATAATTATGTTTTAATTTATATAGATTTTTCACTGTTTTCATTAGATATTTTTTAAGTTGTCTGCTGCAGATTTGTTGTATATGGGAAAGCATAACGAAATCTTGTAAAAAGTCATCTACTGTAAAGGTGTCTGAAGTTCAGGGTTAACAATTTTTAATATACAAAACATTGTTGGGAATAGAGGAAATCGAACAGGAGCTATTTTTCCATAGCTGCTAAAACAATATTTTCCAATCTATCATTATTATTTCTTCAGATTTCACATTCTTTTCTTCAAATGTTTTCTATTTGGAAATAGAAGTCTATCACATCAGGTAATTGGTTAGGACAGCAGTCAGCTTGATAAAGTGGAACTTTATACCAATTTCAACTGTATTAACCCTTTCCCTCATACAACAATTCTGCAGCAGACGACTTTGAACATATTTTGTCAAAAAATAGAAAATCTCTATAATTGAATGGATAACCTATGACAAAAAGTGGAAAACAAACATTGTGGCAAAAGAAGAAATTGCACGTTTTGTGCAATTTCTTCTCTTGTCACTATGTTTTCAAAAAGCCGTCTGCTGCAGAGGCGTCAGAAAGCGTCTATATGAGGGAAAGGGTTAAACCCTCCCTCTCCCACATGCAGCAAATCTGCAGCAGACGACTTTGAAAACAGTTTGGCAACAATTTGAAAATTATTTGTAAATGAAAGTTTACTAATTTTTAAAAAAGAGTTGAAAACATCTGCTGCAAAGGCATCAAAAAGCGACTGTTTGAGGGAAAGGGTTAAGTTATCTCTTTTCCACTTGCAGACACATTTTGATGTATCAGCAGCAGACGAATTTTTAAAAACAATATGGCTAAAGAAGAAATTACTCAAGAACAATTTTTCCTTTAGCCACAATGTTTTCAACTCTATTCAATAATTACAATTTAATTTATAAAGAGTATCCATATTTTAGTCCAAGTGTTTTCAAAGTCGCCTGCTGCATAATTGTTGTATGTGGGAAAGGGTTAAAACATGGCTGTCATTTCACCTAAGCATGCGTTTCCTGGTTCTTTCACAGTCACTCTACACAACATTCTTCCAAGGCAACGGGCTACATTCCCACATAGACTTTTAATACATTTGATGAAAAGCATATGAGATTTGTTACAATGACTCAACCATCTGATAGAATATAAGCGAGAACAGATTCAAACTCAAGCCATTGGATTAGAAGCCCTTGTGGTAACCACCTCAGCCATGGGGTCTGCAATAACTTTGCCATCTATGATGAAATTTGGATTACTTTTCAAATATGCAGAGCTTGAACACAAATTTAGAACAGCAGCCTTCATCTCTTTTACCCAGAATCATTTCATTAATTACCAATCAAGAAGTGAAATGTATAAAAGCATTTCAAAACCAGTTATTCCTACCTGACTTAAGGCAAACGCCATATTTGATTGTCCAGAGCAGATCCAAATATCTCCGAACATTACGTTCTTTAAGGTGATGGATCTATTACCAAACGTTGCTTCTATGTTCACTGGGCCTCCGCTTGGAAAAGGACCTAAAATAAAAAATAAAATTATAGTTATCTGCAACAAGAAAATTAACCTTAGATTTTTATGACTATTATAGACAAGAGAAAGTTGATGCAACGCATCAATGTTGCCGGAAATCCATACTGCAGTTATGCATAACACTTACATTAATATAGTAGTTATCAACTGAGGGGCATTTTGGAACATCAGGGTGAAAATATATCATAACTTGCATTTTTTTGTCAACAAAGTGAATGTCCTTCATTGAAATATAATTGAAACCTTTCATTGCTTATGATCAATCTCCATTCTAAGGTAGGTTGACCATACAAACAGCCAATGAATTATTGATCATAAACCGGAAATGAGTAATCTTGCCAATCATTAGTCTACTCATGTTTTAAAATTATATAATGATGAGCGCCCCTGTGTCAATGATGCATAACACTATGAAGATTGCAAGCAAAATGTGTGTAAGGAATCTAATGACACATTTAAAACTGTCAAGCACGAAATAATTTTGTATGAATGACCCGATTCGTTTCTTCTTCGCATAGTTGTCGTTCTTTACACTCTCTTTATAGTCAGAGGGTGTGTTTTAAAAGTATATAATGATGAGCGCCCTTGTGTCAATGATGCATAACAATATGCAGATCGCAAGCAAAATGTCTGTAGGGAATCTAATGACACATTTAAAATGGTAAAGGACAAAATTATTTTGTACGTAAAGGCAGAGTGTTCATTCAAAGTAATTTTTATATTAAAACCAGTTTTATCTCAGTTTGTTCTTTTCTTCATTGGTTTCGAACCAAATAAACATTTTAAATCACCTATAATTAACTTTTTATAAGTGAGTGTAAAGAACGGCTCCTACAAAGGAGAGTTATCTACGCAATCCTTATTTTATAGTCACTTGATCAACATATTTAGCTTAGAAACAGTTCATATTTTAGATATACATGGATAGACATTATTAAATGCATTCTTCACAAATCAAGACATCTCTTTAAACATGAAAATAACATTCAGTAAGTTAAAATTGCTATTAAAAGGAGAATTCGACCTGATTTTTATCTTGATATTGACACATAACAGTCTGCTGCAAGTCTAATAGGGACTGTTTTGTCTTCGTAAATAAAAGAAAACAACATAAATGCGAGTCAAAATAAAGAAACTGCAAATACTTAAAACATCGGAATATTCATTTCATTTTAGATGTGTCTTAACTTAGTGTTTTTAAACAAACACAATTGTAATATGTTCAAGACATTTAAATTTGTTTTTTTCTAATAATAACTCTCCTCCCATGTCATTTCCTAAAAGCTAGTAAAAATATAGGTCGCAGGCTTCTGCCTGGCGACTAATAAAGATCACAGTGTATCCAGGCAATCATTTTCTAATGAATAATGGAGCTCTTAACCCTTTCCCACATACAGACGCTTTCTGAAACCTCTGCAGCAGCAGCTTTTTGAAAACATAGTGACAAAAGAAGAAATTGCTCAAAACGTTATCCATTCAATTTTTGAGATTTTCTAATATTTGGCAAAATATGTTCAAAGTCATCTGCTGCAGAATTGTCGTATGAGGGAAAGGGTTAATTTCCCTGAAACACTGTAGAGTAAGACAGGTGCAGGTTATATGATTGGTCTTCATAGGCAATAGCTTAACCCTTTCCCACCTGCAGACAAATTTTGACACAGTAGCAGCAGCCGACTTTTGAAAACATTGTGGCCAAAGGAGAAATTGCTCATTTTTATCACTATGTTTTCAAAGTCGTCTGCTGCAAATTAGTTGTATGTTGAAAAAGGGTTAAATCATATGCTAGAACAGAAATAAGTGGGTATATCATGTATAATAATTAATTGTTTACCTGAAACAGTATCTTAGTGCCATTGACTTTGAAAACATTTGAGATAAAAAAAAAAATGGCTTGAAAGTTGAAAGTACACATATGATTTTGGTTTTAGCAATTGTTCATTTTCAAGAATGATTTCAAAGTTTCTCCATTGTAGAGGCACTTTAAGTTGTTTCTTATAGGGAAATGCATATCTGTTCAATTTCTTGTTCAAAGGTCTCTGGAAAATTGACGATTCACAGCTATCATCACCAATTAAAGGATTCAAAGTGAAAATCCGAATGATAGATGGGGGCAAAACGCCTTTTCAGTGCCTTATGCGATCAAAGAATTGGTGGAAAACGCTTTTGAGCATATGGAAACAAAAGGGATAACCGAGGAAAAACAGTGATTGGGCAATGCTACTGGTGGCGGTCCCAAAACCCGACAAAAAGAGCTAGTGTTAGAATTTGCAGGGACTATAAGGTAACGGTCAATCGCAAATCAGCGAAGATCCCTAAAACAGAGGATTTATTTGCGAAAGTTCACAAAACTAGATTAAGCTTATTTGCAGTTGGAACTGGACAAAGATTTTGAGGAACTGTATACAGTAAACACACACATGGGTCTCTTACAGATGAATGGTGTGTGTTTACCGTAAACAGTTCCATCTTTGGTGTATGGCGTTAGTTCGAGTGCGGCAATTTTTCAATTGGTGATGGAAAAAATACTGGCTTGAATAGTTACTAAACTTTGTTTGTAGAATAAATGATATTTTGTACACAACGATAAATCACATTTGAGGGGCGCGTCATGGCGAACTGTGGTTTTGGTGTCAAGGAGAATTGTATGTATGTTATTTTCCGCGGTTAAGTTAATTTTGTCCTGTGTACATGATATAATATACCATTATATGCACAATTGAGTTATCCATCTTGATTAGTTACATACCGGTAGGTACGATGGTTTGGAAGGGCTGTATGAAGTTTCAATGCAATGCATCAGGGTAGTTACTGAAATACGGACTGTTATTGTAGTTGCACACAAAACTTTAACCAGAATTTAACCAGAATTTCTAAGTAAAACAAGAGGGTCAAGATGGCCCGAAATCGATCACTTGAATGATAGTTAATTAGAAGCAAATATTTAACTGCAAATATCTGTGAAAATTTGATCAGGAGTTCAAATGAAACTGCAAGGTGTGGACACTCAGTTAAAGAAATAGTTTATCAGTAAAAGCCCTTTAATAAGAATAGAGTTATAAAGTTTTGTCATTTTGCAACCTTTCCTGATGCCGCTTAGCTGTCCTGTTTGTCAACGAAATTAATATGGCGTGGAGAGTCACCCAAAGAACATTTCTGCCAAATTATCTTGGAATCTGACAAATGAATTATGGAGTGGAGGTTTTTAAAATTTTGGTATTTTTCGTGGGTCATGACAATAGCTCTCGGTTTTTTTCAAAAGTTGAGCTAAAAATGGAATTTCCAAATTTTGTAATTTTGCCCCTTTTCTGATGCCTTCTGAATGCCATGTTTTTCAACCAAACAGTATGCCTTGAACAATCTTTGTAGAGGGTCACCCAATGAACATTTCGACCAAACTATATTGGAATCTGACATGCAGATTCAGAGGAGAAGATTTTTAAAGTTTGGACATTTTGCCCCCTTTCTGATGCCGCAGCAACCAAAGGTCTCAATGGAATTTTAATCTTTGAACATTTTTGAAATTGTTAAAGGAACATTCCTGTGAAGTTTGGATAAAATTGGTCTTGAGGTTTAGGAGATTATGTCTAAAGCTAAAAGTTAACAACAGACGACGACGGACGACAGCCGACGGACAAAAAGTGATCAGAATAGCTAACCTTGAGCCTTTGGCTCTAGGTGATCTAAAAAGGGCAGTAACTTGCATTATATGCAGGACAGAGTAATCTTACTTGATTGTTTACATTGGTGTGATGGTTGGAAAAGGTTGTAGTAACTGAGATATGGACTCTTAATGTAGTTGCGCTGAGAACTTTAAGCAGAATTTCTAAGTAAAAAAAGGGCCTTAACTTGCATTATATGCAGGATAGAGTTATCTTACTTGCTTCTTTGCATAGGTGTGATAGATGGGAAGCCTTGTAGAAAGTTTCAATGCAAAACATCAAGTAGTAACCAAGCTTTTGTGTAATATAATTATGTACTTGCATGCAATACCTTAACCCTTTCCCACATACAACAAATCTGCAGCAGACTACTTTGAAAACATCTGTGCAATAATATGAGTGATCTCCATTAATGACAGTTTAATTAATTAATACAGTTGAAAACATTGTGGCAAATGGTGAAATTCCTCATCATGAGCAATTTCACCTTTGCCACAATGTTTTCAAAAGTCGTCTGTTGCAGAGGCATCAAAAAGCGTTTATATGTGGGAAAGGGTTAACCAAGATGCCAATGCCAGGGTCAGTAGAATAGCTGTCATATTCTTCGAATAGTCAAGCTAAAATCTTAACCCTTTCCCTCATATAGACGCTTTCTGACGCCTCTGAAGCAGACAGCTTTTTGAAAACATAGTGACAAAAGTAGAAATTGCCCAACGATTTGGTTATCCATTCAATAAAAGAGGTTTTCTATTCTTTGACAAAATATGTTCAAAAAGGTCTGCTGCAGAATTGTCATATGGGGAAAGGGTTAAGGAATTTTTGGAAGGACATTGAGATAATTCTTTGTGTGAAGGTCCATCCTAATTTACCCACTGGTTACAGAGAAGATGATGACAAACACATGATGCACAACTTTATAATCTGAACAGAAGTTACTTACCAACAGACAGCGACCAGGTAAAGTCTTTCTTTATAGATGCTACGTAGGTATAGAGCTTGGGGTAAATGACAACGTTGACAAGTCCATACTCCGATCCCCTGGGGGCGTGGCCCCAGATGACAGCCTTGTGAGGGGCTGCTTGAAGTACCATGTTATCTCCATAATAAGATGCAAATGTGAAATTACCTCCCTTTGATTGACCTATAAAACCAAGTATACAGAATTTTAGTTAAAACAAAAGGCACAAGAGTGTCAGTATTGTTCCGCTGCTATTAGGAATCCAATCAATATAGCCATATAAGGCAAAATCACTGTACCTCCAAGCAGTCATGTTTTTACACTACGGTAATAATAATGGCTTAACCCTTTCCCTCATATGACAATTCTGCAGCAGACGACTTTGAACATATTTTGTCAAAAACTGGAAAATCTCAATAATTGAATGGATAACATAGGACTTAAAGTGGAACACATTGTGGCAAAAGGAGAAATTGCACGTTTCGTGCAATTTCTTCTTTTGTCACTATGTTTTCAAAAATCCGTCTGCTGCAGAGGCGTCAGAAAGCGTCCATATGAGGTAAAGGGTTAGGAATTTCATTAAATATTTCTACAGAAATATTTGAAAATCGGTCAGATACTTTTAGAGGTGAATTTTTGTAAAAGTTTTCACAATAGCCATATTTATAAGGTAAAAAATCTTCTAGAGAGAAGTTGTTTGAAACCAAAAAATAATACGCAGACACATGGCGGACAGTTCTCAATGACATAAGCTCAACTTACAGAAGTCTATGTTTTCCCATTTGCAATCTTTTGGTGCATCCGCAGCTGAGGGCTTTTGAAAACATTGTACAGTAGTCACCAAAAAAAAATAGTTCATCAATATATTCTTATTGAATACTCAAACTAGGCAAATGTCATGTGTGAATAACTTCGTAATTACATGGCTAGTGTTAAAAAATGCCTCTGGAAACACAAATATTTATGGTTTTGATTCAGTAGATAATTTTGCAAGTTAACCCTTTCCCTCATATAGACGCTTTCTGACGCCTCTGCAGCAGACAGCTTTTAGAAAACATAGTGACCAAAGAAGAAATTGCTCAAAATGAGCAATTTCTCCTTTTGCCACAATGTTTTACACTTTTAGTCATAGGTTATCCATTCAATTATAGAGATTTTCTATTTTGTTTTTTCCCTTACCCTCTTGGATAGACAAATATTCCGCTGAAAATATCCAATATGTTATTTTTTTACAAAAAAATATAATTTACATTTATGAAGGCACTCAAACACATTATCATACCGTAGGAAAAGGATCAAATTTATAATGCATGTAGCGGAGTAAAGCGATATTGAATTTCTATGCAAGGGTTTACATCGTATAAACATGTGCAAACAGAATCATTATTGTGTAAAGTGTCCAGGTTTGTAGTCAATGGTCAAAACCTCATGCATTTTCTATTTCCTGATTTGAAGATTTTTTATGAAACCCCAAACAAATTCCATTTACATTTCTATTAATTAAAAACATTTTTTTTTTAAATTTTGTATGCAGTAAGTGTGTAAACGAAACAAAATTAACAGAAAATTGACCCTTATCATTTTTTCTAACACTTCATACACCACTATCTATGTTTTCCTTATACTTTCAACATCTTTATTTTCATGCGAACCCGACTTACATTACTCCTGAGTACATAATTATGTACTCGGATATATGTACTTGGATTTCAACAGACTGAACACTATTGAATAGTATTCAATTATAAATCTTTTTTTTAACCCTTTCCAACATACAGCAAACCTGCAACAGAAGACTTTGAAAATTTCTGGTTAAAAACATGGAAATTCACTAAATATGAAGGTATAATCACTGATAGAAGTTGAAAACATTGTCGCAAAAAGAGAAATTGCTTGATGAGAGCCATTTCTATTTTTTGTCACAATGTTTTCAAAAATAGTCTGCTGCAGAGGCGTCTGAATGTGTCTATATATGGGAAAGGGTTAAGACATTTTAATCTTTCCCTCAAAGTTTCAAACATTAATAAATATCTGCAGAGAATAACTTTGAACAGATTTTGATAAAAACACAGAAATTCTCTATAAATGAAGACCTGTAGAATTACTGGACAAAACTTAAAGTGAAAACATTGTGGCAATTTCAGCTTTGTCACAATGCTTTCAAAAGCTGTCTGCTGCAGTGGCGCCAGAAAGCGTCATTATACGGTAATTATTACTACACAATGCATTAACCCTTTCCCTTAAATAGATGCTTTCTGGCACCTCTGCAGCTGAAAACATGGTGACAAAAGAAGAAATTGCTCAAAACAAGCAATTTTTCCTTTTATCACCGTGTTTTCACCTCTATCGGAAGTATTTTATCAAAGGCAAGTCGATTATTTTTGTACCTGTCATCATAATTTCATGGATTTAAAATCTTGGGACAAATTTTAAAGTTGAATATAATAATAATATATGCTTAACCAGATGATGATTTTTAGTTTATTTGCTTAGAACAGAAGGACTCGTAAATAACTTATAATCAAATCACTGATAGTGCTGAAAGCAAGGGGCTAACTGCAATTCACAGAAAATTATTTAATTACCAATCACAAAAGTTAATACATGTTTACCCGAATAGGTTCCACCTATACTCAGTCTCACATTACCTCTTACTTTTTGATGATATTAACCCTTTCCCTCATACGACAATTCTGCAGCAGACGACTTCGAACATATTTTATCAAAACATAGAAAATCTCCATAATTGAATGGATAACCTATGACAAAAAGTGGAAAACATTGTGGCAAAGGGAGAAATTGCACGTTTTGTGTAATTTCTTCTTTTGTCACTATGTTTTCAAAAAGCTGTCTGCTGTAGAGGCGTCAGAAAGCGTCTATATGAGGGAAAGGGTTAAAGAAGATGAAATAAAAAAAATGATATTGTGTAAATTGAGATTATTTGGAACACATTGTCACAAGTTAATGGATAACTAACAAAAAAAACCAAAGTGAATGTTTTAGGTCATTTGAAAAACCAGAGACATAATTATAATCATAAACTGAAAGCAATATAAGTAATGCTAAGACATTATTCCGTAAACCTCTGTTGTACCTGACGGATATCTGTGGCGGCACTCGAATCCTTTTAAAGAAAGAGCAAAGTTTAAAAATAGCAAGCTAATTGTCCACAACATTTTTGACAGTTCTCTTTTCTTCCTGGTGTGTTGATCTCACGACAAGGCAAATAATACATTGCACAAACAAACAAGTGTACATGGTTTGTTGTGTAATTGGAAGTCCTCTTCAAAGATTGGAATTTGTTCTAAAATTGTCCTGTTATTGGAAATTATTTTGTGTTGGCTTTACACTGATTACTAGTCCAGGTTTCTGTGATTGGAATGCCAGTTTAAATTTTAACTGTCCACTTATGCAATACGTAACGTCGAAATATTGAGACTAACCGATAACAACGTTATTTAGATTATATTATAGAAAGGTTAACTAACTCTTTCCCAAAGGTTGTTTCCCAAATGCAGACGCTTTCTGACAGCTCTGCAGAAGACAAGTTTTGGAACATTGTGGCAAAAGGAGAATAAACCTTCTACAAAGACAAGTCTATTATTCTCTTGTTTTATTAGTATTTCTACTTTTGCCACAATGTATAAAATATGAATAACAATGAAAAATTGTCGATATCGTGTTTTTTTCACTTCTGTAATGGCGGAGGTCACGTGACAATAAAATGGCGGCGGTCTAATTATAGGTTACAATACACCAAATAAATTCCTTCTTTATATTCAATATATCTTTGAAAAGAGTTACCTCTAAGCTTTAAAACAATACTAAGAAAATGGGGTTTTTACTACAGACATTCTTTTACTCTTATCGACCAATTATGCCTTACACAAAGGGGAAAATATGGACAGTAATTACTGCAAAAAGTTGAAACGTTTGTGGAAAAAGAGGAAATGGGTCACGATAAGCAATTTCACCTCTTGTCACGATGTATTCAAATTCCGTCCGCTGCATAGCGTCAAAAAGCGACTCTAAGCGGGAAGGTTGGACCGTTTCCGTTATAGCTAGCTAGTTAGTTACATACGAATATTGAAAATATTATTGGAAACGGAGCAATTGCTGACAATGAGCAATTCCTCCTTTTCAAACAATGCTTTGAAACATGAAACAAGGTTTTTTTCTATCATGAATCTATTAAACCAAAATATTTGCCTACAATGATTCTTTCAGACAGAATTTGACGAACATTAACAGATGAATGTTAATCAGCAAGTTTTTCCTTTTCCACAAAGTTTACATCACTAGTTTAGCCTAGGCATGTTCAATGTTGTTAGTCTATGTGGTAAAGGGTTAGGAAGACTATTAGCATAGCATACCATGTACACTTGTTATAACATAAGTACTGTCGCTGTAGTCTTCCAAAGAGAGAAACCGTCCTACTGTGTATACGTGCCATGAAAGAATGGTACTAACGGTCTCGCAGCTACAGGGGAATGGAGGGTAAAACAGGGCGCGTTTTGTGTTGAATGTTCTCATATGTCGCTGGAAAATATATTTTCCATCATTCCGTTTGTCTGTCTGTCAGTATGTCGGACCCAACTAGGAAAAGTCAACCTTCAAATTAGAGATTAATTTCAGCTTACATACGAGTTATAACCTCAAGGTCAAGATTTATTTTATTTGTGAAGAGCTTCTAGCGATTGCTGGACTTAAATTTTAATGTATTTGCATTTTCGACAATTGAAGACACAACATGCGTCAATATGTAACCTAGTCCTAGATTTATCTGTTGACAAATAAACTAGAATGCAGTCTAAATATTTTTTTGTCAGTTTACCTTGTACGGTCCCGGTTTCGGAGATTCAATTAAACTGCAAATCGCTAGATGCGGGTTATATGTGATAACAAATACATTACAAATACCATAACATGTTAACCTTTTCCAAAACACAGACGTATTAACCAGTCTTCTGTTATCAATACTTTATGTGTTGTCTGCCTGTAAAGCTTGGTGACATTATCCGGCGTCCGGCCGGCTGTCTGTCTGAATGTGCATTCGTCTGTCCGTCAGGGTTGGCATTTATTGGTCAAAACGTTGTTTCTGTTTGACAGATTCATTTCAAAGTGGTCACACTTATACCATGTGTTCAGGAGAACGGCAAAATACTAGGTACATAACTCTGGTCTGCTTATTAGCTCACCTAAGCACGAAGTGCAAGGTGAGCTTTTGTGATCACTCACCGTCCGGCGTCCGTCGTCGTCGTCTGCGTCGTCGTCGTCGTCGTCGTCGACGTCTGTTAACAATTTCCTACAAATGACTTCTCCTACTAAATCAATGAACAGATTTCAAAATAACTTCACAGGAATGGTCCTAGTCCTCTTTCAAAGTTGTTCAAAGAAATTAATTCCAAGTAGAACTTTGGTTGCTGCGGCATCAGAAAAGGGAAAAATTGCCAAATCTTAAAAAATCTTCTTGTCCAAAAGTACTGGCCCGATTTGAAAATTATTTTGCACAAATGTTCCTTGAGGTACCCTCTACCAAGATTGTTCAAATATTTCCAATCCGTTAAAAAACATGGCCGCCAGGGGGCGGAACTTATTTTCCTTACATGTGCATTGTTAAAACTTTAAAAATCTTCTTGTCCAAAAGTACTGGCCCGATTTGAAAATTATTTTGCACAAATGTTCCTTGGGACACTCTTTACCAAGATTGTTCAAATATTTCCAATCCGTTGAAAAACATGGCCGCCAGGGGGCGGAGCCTGTTTTCCTTATATGTGCATTGTTAAAACTTTGTAAAATCTTCTTGTCCAAAAGTACTGGACCGATTTGAAAATAATTTTGCACAAATGTTCCTTGGTGCACCCTTTACCAAAATTGTTCAAATATTTTTGATCCGTTGAAAAACATGGCCGCCAGGGGGCGGGGGGGGGGGGGGGGGGGGCGGTGCTTGTTTTCCTTATATGTGCATTGTTAAAACTTTAAAAATCTTCTTGTCCAAAAGTACTGGCCCAATTTGAAAATTATTTTGCACAAATGTTCCTTAGGGCACTCTTTACCAAGATTGTTCAAATATTTCCGATCCGTTGAAAAGCATGGCCGCCAGGGGGCGGAGCTAGTTTTCCTTATATTTGCATTGTTAAAACTTTAACAATCTTCTTGTCCAAAAGAACTGGCCCGATTTAAAAATTATTTTGCACAAATGTTCCTTGGGGCACCCTTTACCAAGATTGTACAAATATTTCCAATCCGTTGAAAAACATGGCGGCCAGGAGGCGGAGCTTGTTTTCCTTATATGTGCATTGTTAAAACTTTAAAAATCTTCTTGTCCAAAAGTATTGGCCCGATTTAAACATTATTTTGCACAAATGTTCCTTGGGGCACCCTTTACCAAGATTGTTTAAATATTTTTGATCCGTTGAAAAACATGGCCGCCAGGGGGCGGAGCTTGTTTTCCTTATTTGTGCATTGTTAAAACTTTAAAAATCTTCTTGTCCAAAAGTCTTGGCCTAAAAAGAGTAAAAACTTTGAAAACTATTGAAGTTCTATTAAATCAGGTGAGCGATATAGGGCCATCATGGCCCTCTTGTTTTAGTTATCTCTTTTCCCCCTTTATTTAGTTCAGCCATTGTCTCAATAAATTTCCATTGTATCCATTTTAAACTTGTTTTTTAGGTAAGTTAATATGACCTACAGATGTGCATTGCATAATTGACATAACTTAAGCATGCTGTTTTTAAAGTGTGTATTTTTTTGGTCCTTCCATGTTCTCACGTATTATATGACTTTCGCAAGCAAAACATTCCGTGAAATGATTTTTTTCGTTAATGAGTACTTCCCCAAACTTTGTACTTTGTCCGGAGCGCTTGACTCTCTGTGCGACCTTTTGTTCATCCATCCGTCCGTCTATCCGTTACGGTTTGCATTAATGGGTCAAAACGTTGTTTCTGTTTGGCAGAATCCTTTCAAAGTGGTCACACTTATACATTGGGATGAGGAGACCGATACAATATTTCAAACAGAAATCGGATCTGGTTTTTTAGGTGTGAACTCCTTTTTTCATATTTTTTGCTATTTGCTTTCCGTTGTGGATTTTTTTTATTATCTAGAATTGATAAATCTGCTTCCGAATTAGAAACAAACTGTTTGTTTACATATGTATTATTTTTTTTTTTTATCTTTTCACCTTACATATTCCCCTATACCAAAAGTGCTTTCATCGCTTTGATTTTTAGGGTCCCGGAAAATTTTACCATACGGAATTTAAATATTTTTAACCGAACGGAACCGAACAAATATAAAAAACATCTGCATTAAGAATCAAATGCCCTAAATACGTTTCTGTTGGATACTTTTTTTTTTTTAACTTTTAAATTTATTAAGGATAAAGTAAATGATAGATATTATAAATTATATATTTAGTAGATGACTTGGAAGTGAACAGCGTTTTTTTGAACTTGGTTTCCAGTGAATCGACTTAATATTCAAGTTAGTCAACTTTCGTTTTCAATGGATTCCAATGTTTGTTTTGAACAGGAACGTAACTGTAATAGAAACTGTAAGAGACCTGTAAGATGGATTAGCAGCTTGTCAAAATATCACACGGAGATATGATGCAGATTTGGTGTAGGATATGTGGGAAAGGTTGGTTGTCCAATACGGAATACAGTAACTTCGTACCCTAGTTATTGTGTACCCTCTATATTTCGGTAATTTCGTTCCCTAGTTATTTTGTACCCTCTATATAATTAATATAATTTGTCCGGCGTCCGTCCGTCGTGCGTCGTCCGTCGTCCGTCGTCCTTCGTCAACATTTGAGCTTGTTAACACTCTACGGGCTACATTTTGCATCCAATCTTCATGAAAGTTTATCAGAACGTTCATCTCCATAAAATCTTGGACAAGTTCGAAACTGGGCGATATGAGGTCAAAAACTAGGTCACTAGGTCGAATTGAAGGAAAATCTTGTTAACACTCTGGAGGCCACATTTTCAACTTGAGCATATTGAAACTTTATCAGAATGTTTGTCTTGATGATATGTAGGTCAAGTTCCAACATGGGTCACGTTGGGTCAAAAAGTAGGTCACTAGGTCAAATTGAAGGAAAATCTTGTTAACACTCCAGAGGCCGCAATTTTTGCTTCAGCAGTTTGAAATTTTGTCAAAATGTTTGTCTTAAAAATATCTAGGTCAAGTTCGAATATGGGTTATGCCGGGTCAAAAACTAGGTCACTAGGTCAAATTGAAAGAAAATCTTGTTAACACTTTTGATGCCGCATTTTTTGCTGCAGCAGCTTGAAATTTGGTCAGAATGTTTGTCTTAAATATATCTAGGTCAAGTTCAAATATGGGTCATATTGGGTCAGAAAATAGGTCACCAGGCCAAATTGAGGGAAAATCTTGTTAACTCTGTAGAAGCCGCTTGTTTTGCTTCAGCGGCTCGAAATTTGTTCAGAATATTGAGCTGAATGATATCTAGGCCAAGTTCGAATATGGGTCATGTCGGGTCAAAAACTAGGTCACTAGCCCAAATTGAAAGAAAATATTTTTTACACTTTGGATGCCGCATTTTTTGCTTCAGCAGCTTGAAATTTTGTCAGAATGTTTGTCTTAAAGATATCTAGTTCAAGTTCAAATATGGGTCATATTGGATCAGAAACTAGGTCACTAGGCCAAATTGAGGGAAAATCTTGTTAACTCTGTAAAAGCTGCATTTTTTGCTTCAGCAATTTGAAATTTGGTCAGAATGTTTGTATAAATGATATCTAGGCCAAGTTCGGATATGGGTCATGCCGGGTTAAAAACTAGGTCACTAGACCAAATTGAAGGGTAATCATGTTAACACTCTGGATACTGCATTTTTAATTTCAGCATGATAAAACTTTATCAGAATGTTTTTCTTGATGATATGTAGGCCAAGTTTGAATCACTAGATCAAATTGAAGGAAAATCTTGTGAACACTTTGGATGCCGCATTTTTTGCTTCAGCAGCTTGAAATTTGGTCAGAATGTTTGTCTGAATTATATCTAGGTCAAGTTCAAATATGGGTCATATTGGATCAGAAACTAGGTCAATAAAGGAAAATATTGTTCAAACTCCGGAGGCTGCATTTTTACTTTGAGCAAGTTGAAACTTAGTCAGAATGTTGTCTTGATGATATCTAGTCCATGTTGGAATATGGGTCATATCAGGTAAAAAATATAGATCACTAGGCCAAATGAAGGAAAGTATTGTTAACACTGTGGAGGTTGCATTCAGAATAATTGTCTTGATGTGTTTTTATGTCAAAAATACATTACCAGTCATTTAATACCTGATATATAATCTCTACACCCTTAATTCATCCAGAAAAAGAACTCGCCTTGCGTATTCCTCACGTATATGTGATATACACGGTTGCCCGTAATAGCGGGCAAGCACGTGATATCTTGCCACTTTTAATTTCTGGATCCACCAGCTAGACAGCTAAGAATTTACACATTATTTTCTAATTATTCTTTTCTTGGCTTTTTAAGGCTTATTGCCTTATTTAGTTGTTCATTCAGTTAGGAAACTGCATTAACAGATATTCAACTGCATTTAAAGTTAAATTATTGTTGTAATTGCTTGTTTTTGTAGGCGACAGCTAGCTGAAAAGCTCGAGGTGGTTACCCCACCCATTATTTTCAGTTAATGTCTTCGGGTGCGGAACGTAATTGAGTTCAAGACTTAAAGTTAAACGATGAGTTCCCAATCCCGTTATAGATTATACTTATGATGTTTGTTGTACTTACATGTAATTATAACATAGACAAAAATTTTGTTTATAGATTATATACGTTCCGGGTTGTCACTCGGGTAGAAAAATAAAAAGTAGAAAAATTTATAAAATTTTTGTTTTTATTGTTGTGTTCATTTCGTATATATTTTTGTATCATAAATATGTCACATAAGGTGAACGGAGGCGTGGCTCGTGTGGTCATGCTGTGGACGCATGGGACACGCATCCGAACTGTGTGGTTTGCTCAAAGGGCACACAGCTTTCACCGTGCGAGTACTGCTCTTCTTGGACTGTTTCTATTTGGAAACGGGCTGTGAAGGGTAAGACTAGCAAAAGCAGGAAGGGTAAGAGTGCCCCTAAAAAAGGCGTCTCTGATCTCTTCGAGTGAAGCGGAGTTCGTGGGGTTCTCCCAGTCGGACTCCGCGACCGTGTTGAGTGGATCAAAGGTTAAGGCTGTTCCTTCTCCACTTAGCACAACCGCACCTCCTAGTCTAGCTAGAGACACGGAGGAGCGGAAGGTAGCTTTGGATGCTCGTTGTTCTCTCGGGAAACAAAAGCCTTCGGGCCAGACACCGTATAGAAACAGGGTTTTGAATGTGCTCAAGAGCTGGAGCCTTCTTACTCTGAACGACATTATCTTGCTTCTGGTGTTGGGGCTCAACCTTCGAAAGAAGGGGATGCCGGAATCACCCGCCGGGAAACCGAGCGGGTTGGTTTGTCAGACCACTTGTGGTCAATTCCAACACCACACTCTGAGCTACATCAGTCTTCGGACTGCTGCAGAGTGCCGGATTACGATGTCTGTGGACAAAGTTCTCTGGAGACTTTTGATAGGTCAGCTTCACTAACTGCCTATCTCTAGTCAACCGGGTAATGCTAGAGCTGGACAGCAAAACCCATATGCCGTGGCGCGACAGGTCCCCGGGCAACCGGGGCGTCATCTAGCGATGACGCGACCTGTCACCGGTCAGTCATTTAGCCATGACACGACCGGGCCAGTCAGTCAATTTGCCATGACTAGACAAGGTAGTCATTCACTTAGCGGTGAAATGACAGGGCTGCAGTCGAATAGCTACGACGCGGCCAGGCAGACGGTCACTCATTTAAATATGACGCGACCATGCAGACACTCATTTCACTATGACGTGGCTAGCCAATCAGTCTCGCATGTAGCCATGTCTAGACAAGGTAAACAGGCAGACACTCATTTCACGATGACGTGGCTAGCCAATCAGTCTCGCATGTAGCCATGTCTAGACAAGGTGTGGATCAATCATTTAACTATGATACGACCAACCTACCGGTCACGCAGGTGAACATGACGCGGCAAGGAGATAGTCAATCATTTGGTAATGACGCGGCTAGTCTACCTGTCGGTTATGAAAACATCGCACGACCAGGCAGTCCGTCATTTGGCAATGACGCGGCTAGCCAGCCAGTCGCTTATGTAAACATGGCGCGACCAGCCAATCGGTCACGCATGTGAATATGACACGATCAGGCAGTAGTCAGTCATTTGGTAATGATATGGCTAGCTTGCCTGTCGGTTATGTAAACAGCGCACGACCAGGCAGTCTATCATTTGGCAATGACGCGACTAACCAGCCAGTCGCTTATGTTAACATGGCGCGACCGGGCACGGGCTCTGTACTGGCTGACCGAATTGATACTATTATCATTCTATCTCAGGTCAACAACAGAGTGGTGTTATGAATATTCAGAGTAGGTTAGCACCGAACTCTAATATTCAGCCGTATAGCTCCGAGTACGGGAATTACCGGTCGGAGAAATCCTTCCGTTCCCCAAAGGGAACTGTGCACTTCATTAAAGAGTGCCGGATTACGATGTCTGCGGACAAAGTTTTCCGGAGACTTTCGGTAGAGCAGCCTCACAACTGCCTATCCCTAGTCAACCGGGTTTTACTGGTGCTGGAAAGCAAGACCCATATGCCATATGCCGTGGCGCGACAGGTCCCCGGGCAACCGGGGCGTCTTCTAGCGATGACGCGACCTGTCACCGGTCAGTCATGTAGCCATGACACGACCGGGCCAGTCAGTCAATTTTGCCATGACTAGACAAGGTAGTCATTCACTTAGCGGTGATATGACAGGGCTGCAATCGAATAGCTACGACGCGGCCAGGCAAACGGTCACTCATTTAAATATGAGGCTACCAGGCAGTCACTCATTTCACGATGACGTGGCTAGCTAATCAGTCAAGCATGTAGCCATGTCGAGACAAGGTTTGGATCAATCATTTAACTATGATACGACCAACCAACCAGTCACGCAGGTGAACATGACGCCGCAGGGAGATAGTCAGTCATTTGGTAATGACGGGGCTAGGCTACCTGTAGGTTATGAAAACATCTCACGACCAGCCAGTCGGTCATTTGTTAATGACGCAACTAGCCAGCCAATTGCTTAGGCAAACATGGCGCGTCCAGGCACGAGCTCTGTACTGAGTGACCGGATTGATACAAATTATCATTCCATAACAGGTCAACAACAGAGTGGGTGCACGAATAATCAGAGTATAGGTTACGGACCGACCTCTATTATTCACCCGTCTGGCTCCGGGTATGGGAATTTTCGTGCAGAGAGATCCTTTCAATCCCCAAGGGAACTGTGTACATCTCTAAGATAACACTTTTCCCCAATTACCTTCCACCGGTCCATTCAA
This sequence comes from Serripes groenlandicus, assembly GCA_031761405.1. NCBI lineage: Eukaryota > Metazoa > Mollusca > Bivalvia > Cardiida > Cardiidae > Serripes > Serripes groenlandicus. The sequence continues at coordinate 202,194,349 of JASEVX010000001.1, forward strand.
TGGAACCGGTCGGAAATAGACGGGATTTCCAAACCTACCGAGAGCATCAAAAACCCAACGTTTTTTGGGATATCGAGGCATTCGGAGGGACATCTATTTAATAGACAGTCCTTGGAAAGGCAATCCCTGGAACAGAATACGTTAGCGCATTCTGATAAAGGGAGGGCTAAGCCGTCCCACAAAGGGGGAGAACCTCTCTATGGTCATCCCATTACCAAGGGGCTAAGAATCGGCAGCCTTCTAAATAAAGCACAACCCCTAGGCCTCAACCCTGGGGATGCGCACCTTTCTATGATCGTCCCAAGGCCGGAGATTACAGTCGGGTCCGCCTGTTGTTTTCATAGAGGAATGGGAAAGTGTCACAGAGGATCATGGGATCTTATCTGTGATACAGGAAGGGTATCCAATTCCCTTCATTTCTTCTCCTCTGACAAGCGTGCCTATCGACATGTCGTCACGTCATTTGGCCGTGTCAAAAGTTATTTCATCACGTCTTCTGTAAAGAAGGCCATAGAGAGGGTTTTCAAACCCATTATCGGGGTTTGATACAACCGTCTTTTCCTCGTCCAGAAGGAAGACGATCGGTGGAGACCGGTTATAGATTTATCAGCTCTAAATCTATTGATTCCGGTCGAGAAGTTAAAATGGAGTCGACCCACTCCATCCAAATAACTTTTTGGGAAGGCGACTGGGCGGTCTCTCTAGACCTCACAGACACCTATTACCACATTTCAATCGCTCCCTCGTCGAGGAAGTACTTTCGTTTTGTGGTAAATGACAAGGAACAGAGGATATTCACTATGTGAACTCTGAGACAGGGAGGTCAAGACCATCTCATACGTGAGCTCGGCCCAGACGGTTGATTCCATGCGATCTCATTCTTCTTCGGAAAAGGGATCTATGTCAAGGGATCAATTCCTCGGTCATAACTCTAATTCAGAGCACTTCGGAAAAGGGATAATTCCTCGGTCATGACTCCTTCATAATTTCTAATGTGGAATCGAACACTGACCTTCCGGTTCAGAACAGGCTATAGGCAATCCTCTTGTCGTCGGTGAAACCCAAGACCCAGTCTTGTCTGACGAATAAGAGACATATCGGGATCAGTGCCCCATATGATGATGAAACAATTTAGATCTAGACTCTAAATAATTATCATTGGCGGAATGTTACTGCTTTCATTGCGTCCATAAGGCATTTCGGCGTATGCGGCGACATCGTTTACACAGGGACAGAAACGTACAGCGACTTCTGCAAGGGCGTTCTTGGAACCCCAACCTGTGAAGACGCAAATAGACAGGCTAAGTTCGAGCCTAGCGTTACGGGAACTAGCTAAGTTGGCATACAACCAAGTAGAGCACTGTCCCTAATCCGCAGCTATAGGGAAGCACTCCTCTCTATTAAATCTTCTAACAAAGAATGATATAGAGTGGGTATCAACCTTTCATTCGGGCTTGATACAACTGTTTTTCTTCCTGTTTCTAAGAAAGACAGACAGTGAAAACCGGTAGTAGACGTTTCGACTCAGTTCGCGTCTAGTACGGCCGTGTAGTAGAATGGAACGTCCGTTTCACCAAGATCACAATCCGGAACGGCGGTCTGGGCGAGTTGTTAGTCCTAACAAACGCCTAATACACGTATCGTGTGCCTTGTCATCGAGGAGTTACAGTTCGATTACCTGCGTTCGGAATTATTTCCCAAAACAGGCAAATCGGATCTAATTCCCTCGAGAATCCGATTCGTTTTCTGGTTCGGGATCAGTAAGTACGGGAACAGCCCGATACATGCTTCACACCACACCCGAATTGTTTACAGATATCGGGGCAGTGCGTTACAGCCTACGGCATGTTATTACATAGAGTAGACAACTTCATATGAATTCAGTTCTGCTAGCTTTCAATTCCACTCATTCGGCAGCAATCGGAATACGTCGGGGATGAATGCTTACGGATTTACCCGAGAAGTTCCGATTGATTCCACAGTGGAATAATAATAAACAACTTCCGGTCTCAGTTTCACTGGCTGAAGGTGTAAAATGATAATAGAAGCACATCACTGGCTAAATGACCGTGGTTATACGTCATGCTGGCCTGTCTCTCGACATAACCGTTACATCTTCCTTAGAAATAGACAGTTCTTACCGATTGATGTTATTAAGGTAGGTCAATCTCTCTGAACGTTCGTCGGAAACTACCGCTTCTTAAATTAGTAGCTAGACTTATAAATTCGTCTTATTTGACGAACACAAGCAGGGAAGTGAGTTCTTTACTGTCATTAGAAACTAATTTCATTAGGTTTCACAGCCTGATGGTTAGAATTAGAAAAACCCATTATAGGAGTTTATCTCCAAAATAGGATTTGTCTTGCGTCCTCTGGTCGCTTACAAGAGCTCCATACGAACCTCTTGAATCGACGTCTTTACTTATAAAACCGTCTTTTTATTAGCTTTAGCTACAGCTCTTCGAAGGAGCAATTAAAACGCTCTGTCTGTAGAAACCGGGAATGTCAGATTCAATGAATATGATGGCCTCTTTACACTACTGTGTCAACCAGGGTTGCTGGCTAAGAACCAGTTACCGTCGGTCCTTCCTGATCCGATTCAGTTCCTAGTCATTCTGCGAGCTGTGGTCCTTCGGATTCCGACAGATACATTGTTCTGTCAGAGCTCTTAAATATTAACTTAAGAGAGTTAAGGGGAATAGGGGTTGGAGAAGGAGGTTATTTCTCCCCCTTATAGGTCGTAATATATATCAGCAGCTTCTTTTCTCGCTGGATATCCATTACAATTAAATTAGCGTACAAAGATTTACCTAGTCGAGATCTTTCTTTTCTGCGGATACGCCCGCATGAAGTTAGGGCTCTTTCGGCAAGTTGGGCTTTTTCGAACAATAATTCCCTTGAAGAATTCTTCGCGCGGCAGTTCGGAAAACTCAGTCAAGTTATTCATCTTTCTATTTGCGTTCTATGTCTAGTCAGACAGAACTTGTACTCCCTGGGCCCTTTGGTTGCGTCCCAGCGAGTTGTCCGCTAAATTACTCCCAACATATCAATGAAGTGAACACTGATTGAAATTATCAATCCCTGCTCTTACCATATATGCTGTTGGGTTCATAGTACTTTGTAAATAAATTAGAAAATAATACACTACAAGGTGCTGCTACCTGGAACGACAGTAAGTATTGGCCGAACCTCCCGTCCGATGCTACAAAGTCATCAGGTATTAAATGACTGGTAATGTATTTTTGACATAAAAATGAAGTTTTTCAAGTAAAACATATTTTTATTAGAAAATACTTACCAGTCATTTATAGAGTCCCGCCTCCCATCCCCGCGTCGTCACCCAACACTTAATGTTGAATTAAAAGTGGCAAGATATCACGTGCTTGCCCGCTATTACGGGCAACCGTGTATATCACATATACGTGAGGAATACGCAAGGCGAGTTCTTTTTCTGGATGAATTAAGGGTGTAGAGATTATATATCAGGTATTAAATGACTGGTAAGTATTTTCTAATAAAAATATGTTTTACTTGAAAAACTTCATTTTGCATTGCAGTACATTGTATAATTAAGGTGAGCGATCCAGGGCCATCATGGCCCTCTTGTATTATTAATTCCTAGAAATCTTGTATTACTGGAAAATGCAGGTAGACATCATAATGGAAAAATTGTTAATAAATGCAAACTTACCTTGAACATTCGTTCCCATCTAAATATTTTGCGTATTCATAATCATTTCACTTTATAAAAGGTTATATATGCTGGAATATTAACTACATGATTTTGGCAATTAATATTATTGCATTTGATGTTTGAAGTGTGATAATCAATGATAATTAAGAACACATGCTCCATGTAAACAGTTAAAGTTAAACCCTTGTTTTAATCAGAATGACTTATTATTTCGATTCCTATTAAAGTATTTAAATTGAAGAGTAATATTGAGGGTACAAAATAACTAGGGTTCGAAATTACTTAAATATAGATAATAGAGGGTACAAATTAACTACTAAACTAGGGTACGAAGTAACTGTCTCCCTCCAATACAAACTGGGTTGAGTAAGCCAGGAAATTACATGTGTAGGTGAACTAGCCAGTAGCAACCCTGATATATGATTGAACAATTGTTTGAGAACATTGTTAAACACCAATTAACCCTTTCCCTCATATAGACGCTTTCTGACGCCTCTGCAGAAGACGGCTTTTTGAAAACATAGTGACACAAGAAGAAATTGCACAAAACGTGCAATTTCTCCTTTTGCCACAATGTTTTCCACTTTTTGTCATAGGTTATCCATTTAATTATGGAGATTTTCTATGTTTTGACAAAATACGTTCAAAGTCGTCTGCTGCAGAATTGTCGTATGAGGGAAAGGGTTAATAAATCAACCAGTGCCAATACTTTCTGTTTCAGTTCTGCCTGTGGTGTGTCGGACGAAATGATCAGATCTTTATTTTTGAATAGCAGCTGTTAACCCTTTCCCTCATACGACAATTCTGCGGCAGACGACTTTGAACGTATTTTGTCAAAACATAGAATGGATAACCTATGACAAAAAGTGGAAAACATTGTGGCAAAATTGCACGTTTTGTGCAATTTCTTCTTCTGTTACTATGTTTTCAAAAAGCCGTCTGCTGCAGAGGCGGCAGAAAGCGTCTTTATGAGGGAAAGGGTTAATGAGCCGTCTGTGTATACATCATGTAGAGGACTCGATAAGGACGAGTTAACCTGTCTTTCCCGACCCATATCTCTCCTAATATGACTCAACCGAATGCTATGTTGTGTGTACTCAAAATAATTGTCGCACCAAGATGATTCTTTTGAGTACTCACAACATAGGGTTTGAGTGTCAAATACGCCCCTTATCCATGTTTCTCGTGGATACTCATCAGAGTTCATGGCTTGTTTGATAGACTTCCTGGTTGTGTCATCTGCCACACCCAGAAGGAGTTGTGAAACAGTTACTGAGTTAGACTGATGTGTATGTTGGACCGTTCTTGGTTCCACAATGTCGTTCCCAAATTATTCTGGGTAATTTCCTCACAATGTTTTTAAAAAAAAACATCTGCTGCAGGGGGTAATCGTATTAAATGAAATCTGTGTTAGGAAAAGGATTTCAGTAGCATTTTTTCACTCTTTGCAGGAGAAACCTGAGGATAGCAATCAACATGTACGTTTCAATAAACCAGAAAACAAGATTAGATGGTCAAAACTCAAGGCTGAGCTGTAAACAATTTAGTAGTACATGTAGTATCCCTTAAAGAAAAACATTGACTGATAACAGTTGTCACAGCTAGAAATGGACACCATTTTGGAATCGGACTGGGGGGATTTAGATCTGTTAGATTCAGACTTGGAAGAGAAACTGAAATACGAGGCCGTTGAGGTGACCGTATTCAAAGGTATGTGTTAGGGGTTTTCAACAAAAGTTCAACCCTTTCTTATGATCAATTTTCTTTTGCCACAAGGTTTTAAAGCTCGATTTTTCTAAGTTTTTAATAACCCCCCCCCCCCCCCCCCTGTTTTCTCCCTATCAGTCGAGCGTCTGTGCCGTACGCGGTGCTCTTGTTTTTTTCAAAACCGTTAAAGATATATCTTATACACTTACAATACATTTATACTTATTTACCATCGTTACCTCCATCAACAGACATGAATCTGTGAAGGTTTTTGTCAGAATTATGGCCCTTTTTTCGACTAAGAAAATACATTGAATTTGGTAAACACTTTAGCATATTGCTGTAAAACTTAGGATACTTGTTAACCATCATGACCCCCATCTGTAAATAAGAGAAGGTAAATCTGTCAATGATTGTTGTTTTGCCCTTTTCTGCAAACAAGTTTTGTTTATTGTCAAGCACTAAAAAAGTATAGAGTGGGCTATCTTACGGACAGCTCTTGTTAAAGTCTGCAGCAGATACATAGATCTGCATGTGGGGTAGGGTTAAAATAATGGTCTGCGAGTGTTCTTCAATTCATACACAGATGTTACAATCATCTTTTTTTACCTTTTCCAACTTGTAGAGTGACGCATCTTCGGCAAAACAATTTTTGAAAAACAATCTGGCGGCAAAAGGAGAAGTTAGTCATTATGCTATTGGCTATTACGTACATGTATTTTTAGCTCACCTAAGCACGAAGCACCTAAGCAAGGTGAGCTTTTGTGATCACTCACCGTCCGGCGTCGTCTGTCCGTCTGTTAACAATTTCCTACAAATGACTTCTCCTACTAAACCAATGACAGATTTCAAAATAATTTCACAGGAATGGTCCTTAGGTGGTCCTCTTTCAAAGTTGTTCAAAGAATTTAATTCTAAGTAGAACTTTGGTTGTTGCGGCAACAGAAAAGGGGAAAATTGCCAAATCTTAAAAAATCTTCTTGTCCAAAAGTACTGGCCTGATTTGAAAATTATTTTTCACAAATGTTCCTTGGGGTATCCTCTACCAAGATTGTTCAAATATTTCCGATCCGTTGAAAAACATGGCCACCAGGGGGGCGGAGCTTATTTTCCTTATATGTTCATTGTTAAAACTTTAAAAAATCTCCTTGTCCAAAAGTACTGGCCCGATTTGAAAATTATTTTGCACAAATGTTCCTTGGGGCACCCTTTACCAAGATTGTTCAAATAATTCCAATCCATTGAAAAACATGGCTGCCAGGGGGTGGAGCTTGTTTTCCTTATATGTGCATTGTTAAAACTTTAAAAATCTTCTTGTCCAAAAGTACTGGCTCGATTTGAAAATTATTTTGCACAAATGTTCCTTGGGGCTACCAAGATTGTTCAAATATTTCCGATCCGTTGAAAAACATGGCCGCCAGGGGGCAGAGCTTATTTTCCTTATATGTTCATTGTTAAAACTTTAAAAATCTTCATGTCCAAAAGTACTGGCCTGATTTGAAAATTATTTTGCACAAATGTTTCTTGGGGCACCCTTTACCAGGATTGTTCAAATATTTCCGATCCTTCGAAAAACATGGCCGTCTGGAGGCGGAGCTTGTTTTCCTTATATGTGCATTGTTAAAACTTTAAAAATCTTCTTGTCCAAAAGAACTGGCCCGATTTGAAAATTATCTTGCACAAATGTTCCTTGGGGCACCCTTTATCAAGATTGTTCAAATATTTCCGATCCGTTGAAAAACATGGCCGCCAGGAGGCGGAGCTTGTTTTCCTAATATGTGCATTGTAAAATCTTTAAAAATCTTCTTGTCCAAAAGTACTGGCCCGATTTAAAGATAATTTGGCACAAATGTTCCTTGGGGGACCTTCTACCAAGAGTGTTCAAATTAATCCGATCCATTTAAAAACTTGACCTCCAGGGGCGGGGCTTGTTTTCCTAATTTGTGCATTGTAATATCTTTAAAAAAAATCTTGTCCAAAAGCACCTGCCTGATTTAAAAATTATATGGCACAAATGTTCCTTGGGGGACCTTCTACCAAGGTTGTTCAAATAAATCCGATCCGTTGAAAAACATGACCACCAGGGAGGGTTGCTTGTTTTCCTTATATGTATAGAGTATAAAACTTTGAAAACTATTGAAGTTCTATTAAATCAGGTGAGCGATATAGGGCCATCATGGCCCTCTTGTTTTATTTTTGCTTTTATATTTGCTATTACTTCAAAATAAATATGGATACCTATATATAATATTTCATAATACCTTATATTATGTTACAAGACACTTGAAAAAAAAATAAAAAAATTGATGCTTATTTATTTTAACGTACCTGTGAGGAATGAACAGGTTGGTCTTTGTCTCTTCAAGATCTTTTAACTAAACAAAAAGCTTTCTTGTGCATTTCTTTAACCCTTTCCCACATACAGCAAATCTGCAGCAGTCTTGTTGGAAAATATTTCGGCAAAAACACAGAAAATATCTATTTATAAATGAAGGTATAATTGACTAAAAAAGTTGAAAACATTGTGGCAAATGGAGAAATTAAGAGCAATTTCTCCTATTGCCACAATCTTTTCAAGAGTCGTCTGCTGCAGAGGCGTCAGAAAGCTTCTATAATGTGGGAAAGGGTTAAGTACACACAACATTTGGTTTTGAGGCCATTGAAACGTTTTCCACTTGCACATGCATTGCGTTGCATCTGAAGCAGACACAACCTTTTCCTCAATGTTTCGCAACCCTGTCCAATACTTATACATGTACTTTAGTTTAAAGAGAATTTCCGTGTTTTTTACACTTCTGCGGTAGATTTGTTGTATGTAGGAAAGGATAAATTACCTGAGCTGTGGTCGAGTGGTTAGCGTCGGGGATTTCGAAAACCGAGTGTCCCGGGTTCGATCCCCAGTCGCGGCACTTCGGTCATGGTGGAGTGCCCTTGGGCAAGGCACATTTTCTAGCCTAGTACTGGTTTATTTACCCAGGGATCATGAATAATTAAATTTAATTGCGCGCTAAATGACCTTAGCTGTCGATGCGCCATAAAACAATATACATTCATTCATAAATGACCTGAAATATGACTTACATTATGCTTTGCATATCTTTAACACAGACCGTGGATCAGATGATGGGGAGAACGTTGACAGTGTAGTAGTCAAACCTGTCCACAAGCAAAATTCTCCTGTAAAACTGTCCTCGTACATAGAGTCAACAGAGGAAGAAGGTATGTTATACAGTCAAACTTTTGTTAGGGGACGCTCTTGCTAACCATTAACAATCATTAACCATTAACAATAAATCTGCAGCAGACGACCTTTGAAAACATTCAGGCAAAAGCACAGAACATCCCTTTAAATGAAAGATTAATAATTGACTAGAGTTGAAAACATGGTGACAAAAGGAGAAATTGCTTGTTTTGAGCAATTTCTTCTTTTGTTGCCATGTTTTCAAAAAGCTGTCTGCTGCAGAGGTATCAGAATGCATCTGTATGTGGGAAAGGGTTAGGCAGCCAACTTGTATTAAGCAGCCACTTAAAGATTAACCACTACAATAGTCTTTTCTTCATTTGACTTGTACTAAGCATTCACCTTTGTTCAGCAGCCACATTTTGACTCTCCCTTGGATTGCTGCCTCAGAAAGATTTGACTGTATATTATATATTATATTTTGAGCATTTTGCCTTGAGCTGAAACTGGTAGTAACATTTTCATAAAAAGTTAAATGATGTTAATTGATGCCTTTGCAGATGACAAACATTGCTGGGGGGAAATGTAAAGCTTAAGTTAAAAAGGTTAGATTAAGCGGATGGGGGCATATAGTGTTTACCCTATCTGTTTGTCTATTGAATAAAACTTATCTTTGTAACAAGTCCTTTCCAGTTTAAATGAAATTTCGAATGTTGTGACCTGAACATTGACCTCTGACCCTCTTTTGTTTCTGACCTGGGACATTTGATGTTTCACAAATACATGTTGAATGTTATATTTTTAGAGAGCATTCCAGATTATGAAGAGATAGAAGATGATGTAAACGTGACCATAACTAGTCAAGCAGTCTCATCCGATGAATCACTCAATGTGGAACTAGACATTTATAAAGGTATTTCCTGATTTATCCGCTAGCACTGTTTGGAACATAAGGAGGCCATAACTTTGGGATATTTCCACGCAACACCGTGAAAGTACTGGTTATGTCTCCAGGAAGCAGACATTGAGCGAGATTTATATTAGCGTAAAGCTTGTTTCACAATCAATTTAAAATATATAAGTTTAAACTGAACTTCACTAAACTACATATAACTTGATAAGATTTTGTCATTCAGCACGATTTTTGGTCTTGGCATCTGCCTCTACTCTTATTTTTCCAAACATATAAACCCTTTCACTTATACAACAAATCTCTAGAAGATGTCTTTAAAAATGTCTTGGCAAAAGTTTGAAAAATCCCAATTAAAGACATCTGCCTCTACCCTTATTTTTCCAAACATATTAACCCTTTCCCTTATACAACAAATCTCTAGAATATGTCTTTAAAAATGTCTTGGCAAAATTTTGAAAAATCCCAATTAAAGACATCTGCCTCTACCCTTATTTTTCCAAACATATTAACCCTTTCCCTTATACAACAAATCTCTAGAAGATGACTTTAAAAATGTCTTGGCAAAAGTTTGAAAAATCCCAATTAAAGACATCTGCCTCTACCCTTATTTTTCCAAACATATTAACCCTTTCCCTCATACAACAAATCTCTAGCAGATGACTTTAAAAATGTCTTGGCAAAAGTTTGAAAAATCCCAATTAAAGTCAGTTCAATTATCAAATAGAGATGAGAAATTGCTCATCATGAGCAATTTCTTCTTTTGCCAGAGTGTTTTCAAAAATTGTTTGCTGCAGAGGCTTCAGAAAGCGTCTACATGTTGGAAAGTGTTAATCATTATCTTTAAAGTAGACAATCCAAAAATTATTTAAAACAATTATGGAAAAGTTTCTTAGCAACAGGAATCTGTGGCATAGTTAAAGGGATTTGATTAAAACTTCATAGAAATGTTTTGCAGCAATAGAAAATATTACCCTTCAAATTTTGCTTTCAGTATTGCCCCTTTTAAGTGGGGATATCCATTCCGTAAATTATCTTGTTTCTTTTCTGATAGCTTGGTCTGAAGCAATGATGACTTTTGCTGAAGGAGTCATGAATTCGAATCCTGACTCTGTCCACCAATTGGTTAACCCTTTCCCTCATATAGACGCTTTCTGACGCCTCTGCAGCAGACAGCTTTTTGAAAACATAGTGACAAAAGAAGAAATTGCAAAAAACGTGCGATTTCTCCTTTTGCCACAATGTTTTCCACTTATTGTCATAGGTTATCCTTTCAATTATGGAGATTTTCTATGTTTTAACAAAATACGTTCAAAGTCGTCTGCTGCAGAATTGTCGTATGAGGGAAAGGGTTAAAGCAGACGGCGTTTTGAAAACATAGTGACAAAAGAAGAAATTGCACAGAACATGCAATTTCTCCTTTTGTCACAATGTTTTCCACTTTTAGTCATAGGTTATCCATCTGACAAAATACGTTCAAAGTCGTCTGCTGCAGAATTGTCGTATGAGGGAAAGGGTTAAAAAGGGTCAATGTGAGAAGGTAGCCGGTTGCCTGGCAAGAATGTTGTGTGGAGAGCTGATGCGAGAGTGCCAAAAAACACATGTTAGGTGAACTATTTGCCTTGATGTAATACCATTGAAAACAAGATTTAAACTTCAATAAATCTTTTTTAGATGGAGAAGAAATAGAAGATGACATCGGCATTGAAGTGAAGCCTGGTTGTTCTAAATTTAATATTGACGAAACATACAGATACTCAGCAACTGACAAACAATATTCTGATAATTCGGAAGTGAAATCTTCCAGAAACACTTTGCCAGTATTCAAATACCTTCAACATGACTCAGAAATGTGTGATATTAACAACTCGATTGCAATGTACAGTGACAAATATGAGAATGTCAGTGATAGGGTAGATGGTGGCTCTCCTACTGTTGCTAACCTTGAAGCTTACAATGACGATGAGATGGGTGAATATCAAACAATGTCTGTGGATTCAGATCTACCTGCTGACCAGTTTGGTAAAGTACAGGTATGCATTTTTGTGACACAAACAATCCTAATCCTTTCCCTCAATTACTACAATTCTGAAGCAGACAACTTTGAACATATTTTTTCAAAAAATAGAAAATCTCTTTAATTGAATGGATGACAAAAAGTGGAAAACATTGTGGCAAAAGGAGAAATTAAAACGAGCAATTTCTTCTTTTGTCACTATGTTTTTAAAAAGCCGTCCGCTGCAGAGGCGTCAGAAAGCGTCCATATGAAAGGGTTAATATTGTCATTGATTTATTTCCCTACGGAATATAATTTTTCAAATCGTTTTTGTATGTTGATTGTCAGACAAACTTATTGATATGACATTCAGATAATGTCAGATCTAGAAACTGGATGCATTCTTTTGATACAGAATAAAAGAAAATAATTGTGGAGAATGGAAAAATAGTTCAATGTTTTACCCAATTTGTCTTCTCCAAAATCAACATAATCGCCTGTCTCGATGAAAATACTGTGACAAAAACATTGCGAATCTCTGCAAATGCAAGAGTTATTATTGAGCAGAGTTGAAGACATTGTGGAAAAATGAGAAATAGCTTCAGAGGTACAGATAAGGAGGGGTTTACAGCTTTTTTCCCCACCATATCTCTCTTATTATCCAACCAAACCCTAGGTTTTAGGTACTCATAAGAATTGTCTTGATTGATTCTTTGGTGTACCTTCAACATAGGGTTAGCGGATAAAATAAGGATTTTAGAACAAGCAAAACACGCCTTATCTAAAGCTCTGAGCTTATGAGCAATATCCCTTTTTGCAACAATGTTTTCAACAGATGTCTTCTGCAAATGCATCAAAATGCAGATGGGAAAGGGTTACGGATAAATTTCCATCCTCTCCAACATGCAGACACAGTTTGATTCATTTGCATCAGATAGGGGAATCTGCTGTGGTCGAGTGGTTAGCGTCGGGGATTTCAAAACCGGGTGTCCCGGGTTCGATCCCCAGTTGCGGAACTACGGTCATGGTGGAGTGCCCTTGGGCAAGGCACATTTTCTAGCCTAGTACTGGTTTGTTTACCCAGGGATCATGAATAAGTGAACTGTCGCTGTGATATAACTGAAATATTGTTGAAAGCGGCGTAAAACCCCAATAAATAAATAATTTGCATCAGATAGCCTATTTTAAGTTGTCATCAGATAGCCTATTTTAAGTTGTCATCAGATAGCCTATTTTAGATGTTCATTTTGCTGCAATGTTTTCAACTCTTTTCAATAACTATACTTTCATTAGCAGAGATTTTTGGATATGATTGCCTAAAATATTTTTAGCGTTTGCTGAAGATTTTGAGTATGTTGGAAAGGATTAACCTTTTCCCATGTTATATAGATGCGGTTGCAGCAGACAGCTTTTGAAAACACTGTGTGCTCTTAATGAGTAATTTCCCCTTTAGCAAAAATATTTTCAACTCTACTAAAATATTATTTTTTCATTTATAATTTTTTTTTTTTTTTTACCTAAGTGTTTTCAAATCGTCTGCTGCAGATTTGTTATAGGTTGGAAAAGCATTAAACAGTAATTTACGTGAGTTTTCTGTTGAAGATTTTAATTTTTAGTATGTGGGAAAGTGCTGATTGATTGATGGTTTGGTGTTTTGCTGCTTTCAAAACATGTTCAGTTATACCACAGTGTTTCCTTGGTAAGTAACCAGTACTACTGGTCCGTTTATTCTGACACAAGCCAGTCAGTCGTATTACCAACCCCACAACCCTGAGCGCCAAGGAGAGCAGCCATTACTACCATTTTTATAAAGTCTTTGGTATGACCCGGCTGGGGATGGAACCCACAACCTCCTGCACCCGAGGCGGACATTCTACCACTACACCACCGATGCGGTCTGGGAAAGGATTGAACAGTCATTTACTTTGTTTTACAGACTGAAGGGGTGAAAATGTCACGCCCACATCCATACAAGGGCCCTGTTGTAGGTAAAGGGAAACGCAGTACAATGGGAACGACAAGAATTAAATCATCAGGCAAAACTATACATCAACAGGTAATGAATGTTTCTTATTTCAACCCTTTCCCACATACAGACACTTTCTGACGCACCTGCAGCAGACCACTTTTGAAAACATTGGGGCAAATAGAGAAATTGCTCATGATGAGCATTTTCTCCTTTTGCCACAATGTTTTCAACTCTGTTGAATAAGGATCCTTTACTTTATAGAAAGTTTCCATACTGTTACCTAGAAATTCTCAAAGTTGTTTGCTGCAGATTTACTGTAAGTGGGAAAGGGTAACCACTCTTCCTAATGCCTCTACAGCAGACATTGAGGCAAAACAACTTAATGCTCAGATTATTGTATTTGGGAAGGATCAACTCTTTTCCATAAAGTGACACTTTTTGATTGCCTTGCAGCAGAGGACTTTGTAAAACAAAAAGGAGCAATTTCTCCTTTACCTGCAATGTTTCTATTATCTTCTAGAACTGTATCAGTTAATTTTCACACAAAGATGAGATAACCAAATTTGTTGGTGATTGTATTACAATCACCACAGCACCACCAGGACATAAAAAGAAATAACAACAACACACATATACACATTTTATATAGGGGGTTTGTGGCAGTCTTTTTCAAGCTGGTCAAGTATTAGGGAAAACATGCGCCTTTATGTTTGTCACACTGCAAGCGGCTCCCAGATCCTTTGGCGCTTTGATTTCTATATGCATGAATTGACTGGCCTTCAGTTCCCTGATTTGTTATTTCTTTCATTGACTAATTGAAAAAAAATAAACATATGTGAAAACAGTGAAAGAACATGGGTTATTTGAAATACGTGTATCATGTAAGTTCAAAATTTAAATCTTTAGAGTAATTTTCCATTTTCCCACAACATTTTCAGTAGTTTACTCCTGTGAAGTCATATGTTACATATGGAGACAGTTGGAAGTGTGACTTTGTCAGTTTAAAACATTGCAATAAAAGGAAGAATTGTGTGTTTTAAGCAATTTCTTCTTTTGTCACTATGTTTTCCAAAAGATACCTGCTGTATAAGTGTCCAATGTCATGTGTATAAGGGAAAGAGTTAACCCTTTCCCTCATATAGATGCTTTCTGACGCCTCTGCAGCAGACAGCTTTTTGAAAACATAGTGACAAAAGAAGAAATTGCTCAAAATGAGCATTTTCTCCTTTTGCCACAATGTTTTCCACTTTTAGTCATAGGTTATCCATTCAATTATAGAGATTTTCCATTTTTAGCTCACCTGTGCACGAAGTGCTCAGGGTGAGTTATTGTGATCGCCCTATGTCCGGCGTCCGGCGTCCGGCGTCCGTCGTCCGTCAACATTTTCTCCTCTGTAACCGGTGGGTCAACTGGGATGAAACTTCACAGAAAGCATCCTCGCAATGTCCTCACCAGAATTCCTTAAAATTTTTGGGATCCATGCAGAATTCTGGTTTCCATGGCAACGAAATGAAAAAAACTTTAAAATTCTTAAAAATCTTCTCCTCCCAAAGTGTCAGGCCGATTTTCAAATTATTTTGTAGAAATGATCCTTGGGTGACCCTCTATCAGATTCCTTCAAGCCATGTTGATTGGTCGAAAAACATGGCCTCCAGGGGGGGGGGGGGGGGGGGGGGGGGGGGGCTATTTTGCCAATATGGCTATAGTGCAAACTTAAAAAATCTTCTCCTCCAAAAGTGTCAGGCCGATTTTCAAATAATTTTGTAGAAATGTTCCTTGGGTGACCCTCTATCAGATTCCTTCAAGCCATGTTGATTGGTCGAAAAACATGGCCGCCAGGGGGCGGGGCTATTTTGCCTTATATGGCCAAAGTGAAAACTTAAAAAATCTTCTCCTCCGAAAGTGAGAAAGTAGTCAGTGGCTTCGAAAGAATGTTGTGTAAGTACTGGTGTGAGAAAGCCAGGAAAACATGGGAAGGTGCACTGACCGCCGTGATATGACCAAAGCTGTTGAAAGCGGCGTTAAACTCCAAACAAACAAACAAATCCTCCGAAAGTGTCAGGCTGATTTTCAAATAATTTTGTAGAAATGTTCCTTGGATGACCCTCTATCAGATTCCTTCAAGCCAAGTTGATTGGTTGAAAAACATGGCCGCCAGGGGGGCGGGGCTATTTTGCCTTATATGGCTATAGTGAAAACTTAAAAAATCTTCTTCTCCGAAAGTGTCAGGCCGATTTTCAAATAATTTAGTAGAAATGTTCCTAGGGTGACCCACTTTCAGATTCCTTCAAGCCATGTTGATTGGTCAAAAAACATGGCCGCCAGTGGGCAGGGCTATTTTGCACTATATGGCTATAGTGAAAACTTAAAAAATCTTCTCCTCCAAAAGTGTCTGGCCGATTTTCAAATAATTTTGTAGAAATGTTCCTAGGGTGACCCTCTATCAGATTCCTTCAAGCCAAGTTGATTGGTCGGAAACTATGGCTGCCATGGGGCGGGGCTTATATAGGTAAAGTGAAAAAAAAAAATCAGGTGAGCGATTCCAGGGCCATCATGGCCCTCTTGTTTGACAAAATATGTTCAAAGTCGTCTGCTGCAGAATTATCGAATGAGGGAAAAGGTTAGCAGAAAGTATTATCTATATTTAAGGTTATTGCAGCAGATAAAGAACAGACCAGAGTTGATGATGAAGTGTTAGGTTAGTATGCAACCAGATTCACCTAACATAGTAAATATTTGTTAATCTTTAAAACATTGGTGGATTGGTGGATTTGCTAACGTTAAGCTGTCAACATAAATTCTAGGTTGTCTAAATATATCGCTGGTACATTTATGAACATGTTAGCTGTGAACTGGGAGTCTTGATTTAACTGAATTACCATTACAAGTATGTATACAGATTCACCTAACATAGGAAATGTTTGTTAAAAAACATGTGTGGTTTTGCTAACGTTAAGCTGTCAACATAAACTGTAGGTTGTCTAAATATACGGCTGGTACCTTTATGAACTGGGTGCCTTGATATAATTGAATTACCATTACAAGTATGTATACAGATTCATCTTATACAGTAAATGTCTGTTAACAAATAATGGTGTAATTGCTAACGTTAATCTGTCAACATTAAATCTAGGTTGTCTATTATATACCCTTGGTACCTTTATAACATGCTAGCCAAACTGGGTGCCTTGATATAACTAAATATGAAAGTAAATGTATAATCATTGAATAGGGTTGAAAACATTGTTGCAAAAGGGAGAAATTGCTCATCCAGTATATGGGAAAGGATTAAACAATCAAAACTACATGCAAATTGGTTGTTCTGCTTATTTCTGTGAAACAGCATTTCTGAATTAGAATATTTCCCTTTATTTTCTGCTTTTAGCCTTTTCCCACAAGCAGAGGCAATTTGCACCAGACAGCTTTTAAAAACATTGTGGCTAAAAGAGAAATTGTTCATAATGAATACTGAAGCAATGAAGCAATTTTTGAAAACATTTGGGCAAAAGAAAAAGTTGCTCATAATGAGCAATTTTTCATTTTGTTTCAATCTTTAAAATTTTATGCAATAATTGTTTATTTATTTATATTGAAATTCCATAATTTTTGCTAAATGTTTTCCAAGTCATCTGCCGCAGATGTTATGCATGTAGGAAGGTGGTACACTGTGTTAACCCTTTCCCACATTCAACAAATCTGTAGCAAACGACTTTTAGAACGTCTAAACAAAACAATGAAATGTCCCTGTAAATGAATGAAATATGACTGAAAAAAGTTGAAAACATTGTGGCAAAAGGAGAAATTTCTCCATTTGCCACAATGTTTTCAAAAGTTTACTGCTGCAGAAACGTCAGAAAGCGTCTGTATAAGGGAAAGGTTTCATCAATAATATCTTGTACACTTTCAGCTGTACCTACTAAACCTGAACCGCCATTGTCAATGCCATGTGAGTCTTGTGCTGTGTTCCGGAGCCATAACAGCATGGTGCAGTGTTGCGATGGACACATGGTCTGTATGCTGTGTGTAGAGAAAGAAGCCAAACTAGTGATTACAGGGGCCAAAAAGGGATCTGTTGGGTGCTCCGTATCAGGGTGTAACAGTTCTATACCCCAGAGTGAGTTGAATTGTTGTTGCACTCCCCTTATTCAACCATTTTCCGCATACAGATGTACTTCTGAAGTCTTTATAGCTTGTCTGTTTTTCGAGGAAAAAAGTTAGGATATTGTGATGCCCTTGGCATCGTCACCGTCTGCGTCTTCTATGTCGACACATGACTTAAACCTTACCTCATAACTCAAAACCCGTTCAACATTTTCGAATGAAACTTGCTACAAATGTTACTAGGAACAATACGCTATCTATACCAAGTTGTATCACTCGCTTTTATATTTTATATTCAGTAATTCCCCTTTTTCACAATGTTTTCAAAAATGTCTGCTGCAGAGGTGTCAGAAAGCTTCTGCATGTAGTAAAAAATGCTTCTGTAAGTGAGCACTGTCCCAGGAAAACTAACCATAGTGCAATAACGACTTGTTAACCATTTCCTACATATAACAAATCTGCAGCAGACAACTTTGAAAACATTGATAAAAAAATATGAAAAATCTTTATAAATGAAGTTATAATTATTGAAAAAAGTTGAAAACATAATTATGAACAATTTCTCCTTTTGTCACAATGTTTTCAAAAGTCGTCGCTGCAGAGGCTTCAAAATGCATCAGCAAGTGGGAAATGGTTAAAGGGACTGAATCCCATATGAGAAAAAAGCGGAAAAAAAAGAAAATTGTTAAAAATTGCTATTACCTTGATGTTTTTGCATGTAAGGCATTGAGATTTGCTGACTGATGTATAACAATATATGCACACTATTAATATTGTGGAGATTTTTCGTTATTTTGCATTGTAAAATCTACTGGGTTAGTAACCCAGTAAATCTAAAAATATCGCTGTATATTTATCATGTGATCACTACAATCTCCTTCCCAGAGTTGTTGTTCCTTACACTCATGCATGCATGAATGTAATGAGTCGATAGTGTTAGAGAATGCCGAATTGAATCCACAAATTCAAATGAGCAAGAGGAAATTCCACGGTATTTTTAAACGGGAAAACACGGAGCGGACGTTTTTTTAACTGCTTATTTCCTATGAAATAATGAAAAACAAGACTTGTACAACCTTCTACAACATTCCGTTACATATATATCCAGGCCAATGATCTTCAAACTTGGTATGGACATACTTCATAGCAAGTTGGTGATGCCTACACAGTTTGGAGTCAGTAGGTCAAGGTTACTGTAACTTTCTATATAGAAACAGTTCATGGTTAAAGTTTTTGTGCAAGCTAGCATTTACCCTTATAACTAACATACACTTAGGCCTGTGATCTTCAAGTTGGTTTTGCCTAGAGAGTTTAGAGTTACTAGGTCAAAGGTCAAGGTCACTGACCTTTCTGTAAATAAACAGTTAATGGTTAAAGTTTTTGTGAAAGCTAGCATTTACCCTTATAACTTACATACGCCTAGGCCTATGATCTTCAAACTTGGTATGGACATACATCATAGCAAGTTGGTGATGCCTATATAGTTTGGAGTCAATAGGTCAAAGGTCAAGTTCACTGTGACCTTCAATACAGAAACATTCCTTGCTTTAAAACTACTGATTGCTTAGGCCTATGACCCTGAAACTTAGTTTGGGTAATGGTTATGATCAGCACTTGACTTATACAGGTCATGGAATCATAAGGTCAAAGGTCAAGGTCACTTTGACCTTTAATGAAAAAAACACTATTTTTTGCAATAACTTTGAACTAGTTGCATATGGTGCAAATTGTTGTGCAGTTACATTAAGAGTCCATATCTTAGTAACTACTTGATGCATTCCATTGAAACGTTATAAAACCCTTCCCAACCATCACACCTATGAAAATAATCAAGTTAAATAACTCTATCCTGCATATAATGCAAATTATCACCCTTCACCCTTATGTTTAGCATGCAACTACATTAGAGTCCATAATCTCAGTAATCAAATAAGAGGTGGAATAGTCGAACATGCTGTCCTCCGACAGCTCTTGTTTAGTTTCATTGATTGCGAAACAAGCTTTCAGCTTATATAAATCACGCCCAATGTCCGATTCCTGGAGACATAACCAGTAATTGCGCTGTTTGTGGGGGAAAATCCCAAAGGCAGAACCCGCTCATCACAGGATTTGAATCCAGAACCTTTGGTACCTGAGGCCTTGTCTAAAGCTGCACCAATAGCTTCCATTGTACCTTATTTGTAAAACATCTGATTTGTGGAAAAACCAGATAAACTTAAATGTTTTTCACCTTTGTTTTCAAATGATCAATGAATTATTCAGGTGAATTACGGAAGGCTTTACCAGGTATTGTGTTAGACCTTCTTGAAGAATCCTGGAAGAAAGAGACATTGGAGGCTCTAGAGAATATGAAAGATGGAGTCAAGTAAGTATTATACATTTGAGCCACTCTCTACTTTACACTTTTCTCACAGACAGGCGCTTTCTGACGCCTCTGCAGCAGACGACTTTTTCAAAAAGAGAAATTGCTAATAAATGAGCGATTTCTCCATTTATCACAATGATTTTAACTTTATTCAATATTCATACTATCATTTTCTATATTTTTGCCTTGATAATTTTAAATTTGTCTGCTGCAGATTTATTGTATTTTGGAAAGGCTTTTAAAATATTTAACAGTAAAGTTAAGGTTGTTTTTCCTGGAGCATTGCTCATTTGTTACAGCCCTTTCCAATATGCAGAGGCATTTTCTCGCATCTGCTGCAGACGACTTTTGAAGACATAGTGCTGTAATGAAAAACTGTTCATCATGATTCCACCTTTTCCCACAATGTTTTCAAGTGTGGTCTGCTGCAGAGGCAAATTTAAACGTTGTTTGTAATAAGTAATCTGTATGTTGTTAATCTTAATTGATAAAAATAACACATTTTTATTTAACTCTATCCAAAAGTTAATTCTATTATTTATAAAGATTTTCGATATTTAACGAGTGTGCCATTATGACATAAAACTAACCCTTTGCTTTATATGCTTCTCTTACACGTTTTTAAATTGATATTTTTAGAGAAAAGGAACACATTTAGATTAGATTTACTTTTCAACAATGTTTCAAAAGTCTTCTGCTACAGATTGCAAAACTTATCTCGGCCATAATGATTTTTTAGCTCGACTTTTGAAAAAACGAGAGCTATTGTCATGACCCTGGCGTCGGCGGCGTGATCGTCCGGTTAAGGTTTTTTGTTTAGCTCATTTTTTTTTTTTTTCTGTTTTCTCCTTTTCAGTCGAGCGTATGTGCCGTACGCGGTGCTCTTGTTTATATTTCTGGCCATCCATCAACGATTCCTTTCAGTCAAAATCCAACAATTTAACCCCCCCCCCTTTCCAACATACAACAATTCTGCAGCAGACAACTTTGAAAACATACAGGCAAACATGTTGAAAACCTCTACGAATGAAGGTTTACTTATTGGATAGAAGTGTCTATATATGGCTAGGACTAAAGCATGGCCAGATGGATTTAATTGAATCTTCAAATCTTCAAAGAAAGATTAGCCATTGCATTTAATGTTATTCTCTAGCTTTCATTAAGATTGCTAAGAGGAAAACAGGAGTTATGACCCGTTTCATTAGTTATTACCAATATCAGTTGTCAACTTTTAAAAACATTGTAGCAAAAGGTGAAATTGCTCATGTAGAGCAATTTCCCCTTTTGCCACAGTGTTTGCAACTTTATTTAACAATTCAGCTATCTTTTATGGAGAATTTACATATTTTAGTCACCATGTATTCAAAGTCGTCTGCTGCAGATTTGCTGCATGTGGGAAGGGTTAATTTTCTTATTTATATCTGTAGGTGTCCAGGATGTGGATATTCTGGTGTTCTTGAAGCTGCCATTAAAAATTTCAAATGCAGTAAATGTAAAAAGGTATGTGTAATAGAATGTTTCTTATTTACTTGTTTTTATTGTGTCACCCTACGTAGCATGGTAGGCACTTAGGGATTTTTTTTTTTGTCTGGCGTCTGTCTGTCTGTCTGTCCGTCACACTTTTTCGTCACATTTTTTCGTCACACTTTCAATGAGCAGTGCAGGTGACACACGTGCTCCGCGGAGCACTCCATTCTAGTTTTAATATGGGGATGCTTATTCATACTATGGATACCTTGCCGGGTTATCCAATTGACTTGAAAATGGTAGTAATGGCTGCCCTCCTTGGCACTCAGGGTTTCAAGGTAAGCCTTACGACTGACTGACTGGTGTCAGGATAATTGGACCATTTCTTAACCCTTTCCGACATACAACAATTCTGCAGCAGACGACTTTGAACATATTTTGTCAAAAAATAGAAAATCTCTATAATTGAATGGATAACCTATGTCTAAAAGTGGAAAACATTGTGGCAAAAGGAGAAATTGCTCGTTTTGAGCAATTTCTTCTTTTGTCACTATGTTTTCAAAAAGCCGTCTGCTGCAGAGGCGTCAGAAAGTGTCTATATGTGGGAAAGGGTTAACTTACAGAGGAAACACCTGGATAAAACTGAAAAACTGTAGAATGCGGCGTAAAACACCAAACAATCAATTAATCAATGCTTATTATATACTGCCCTGCTACTGAGCTAGCTTTTGTAGTAACATGATTTGGTTCACCTTGAGGACAAGAGGTCCCGAGTTCAAGCCCCGGTTGGGTCAGACTTTTTCAGATGGGTTACATAATTATATTGTAATTCTACATCTTTCCAAATTTGATGATTTAGAATGAGTAAATAGGGTGTCTGGTTTATATGACCCCTTCCCTGATGTATAAATTACATGATGCCTCTGATGCAGGTCAATATTCAAAACAATGTTGGAAAAGGAGAAATAGCTCATTATGAGCATTTCTCCTTTTTCCTTCAGTTAATACTGTTTTTCAGATGTTTATTGAAACCTTCTGTGACTAGTAAGATGAACAGGTTGATCTGGATTGTCACTGGTCACAAATGCCCAAATATTGCTTTTATAAACCCTTTCCCACATACAGCAAATCAGCAGAAGATGACTTTAAAAACGTAATGGGCAAAACATTTGAAAAATCTCCGTACATGAAAGTACAATAATTTGTCACAATGTTTTCAGAATTCGTCTTCTGCAGCGGCATCAGTAATCAGCTATATGTTGGAAAGGGTTAACCCTTTCCCTTTCCCTCATACGTTAATTCTGCAGCAGACGACTTCAAACATATTTTGTCAAAATATGGAAAAATCTCTATAACTGAATGGATAACCTATGACTAAAAGTGGAAAACATTGTGTCAAAAGGAGAAATTGCACGTTTTGTGCAATTTCTTCTTTTGTCACTATGTTTTCAAAAAGCCGTCTGCTGCAGAGGCGTCAGAAAGCGTCTATATGAGGGAAAGGGTTAAGCCACCATTATTATATTGTTTTGTCATTAACAGAATTATTGTCGACTGTGTGGGATGGAATGGTCCCAAAAACAACATGACCTCTGTGTTAAGATGACCAAGAAAGTCTCGGAGGCGACAGGACATACTATAAATATACCAGCTCATTGGGTCATAGATCCAAACACGGAGATAGAAATGGTTTGGAATTTTTGTTTATTCTGAGCTGTCCTGTTTTGCCTGATATGGCTATATTGGAAAACTAAAAAAAAATTATCTTCAGAACATATTGTTCCATTTTAAATTAAATTTGTCCAATTTATTTCTTCAAAAAAAATAAATCATGGACATAACTGGTTGGACAAAAACCATGGACATAAGTGGTTTGACACAAACTATGGACATAAGTGGTTGGTGCTCTTAATCCTCATATTTGAAAACTTACATGGTATCAGCTAATCTTTAGCCGGATTGCTCTAGCAATTCCGGTCTATAGATTGGCGATGTCCATCCGTCTGTCTGTCCGTCAACATTTTGGTTAAAGTTTCAGGTTGAGGCAAAATCTCAGCACTGGAAAGGGTTACAAACTGGAAACTTTGCCTGAAGGTAACCAGTAACAAGTTCTATTGATTTCTATGGTTACTTTGAATTCCGGTCTATAGATTTGCGATGTCCGTCCGTCTGTCTGTCTGTCCGTCAACATTTTGGTTAAAGTTTCAGGTTGAGGCAAAATCTCAGCACTGGAAAGGGTTACAAACTTGAAACATTGCCTAAAGGTAACCAGTAACAAGTTCTATTGATTTCTATGGTTACTTTGACCTTGACCTTGGTTTGTCGATTTTCAAGGTCAAATTGCCGACAATCCGGCCTTACCGTCTTCAGCGGTTTCTTGTTTAATATATGTAACTTGAATGTTCATAGGGTGATCGTCTAACAGATTATGCAATGTTGATTGGTAAAGAAACATATCTGCCTGGGGGGGTGGTCTATTTTGTTTAACCATTATGCCTATAGTGAAAACATTAAATATTTTCTTCTCAGAATATATCTTGTGTAAATGGATCATTGGTCCATATAGTCGCCAGCCAGGGGGTGGGTTTCTTTTGCCCAAAGTGTAAACTTTTAGAATGTTATCTCATAACAAAACCCCAGTCTGATTTGAGATCGTTTATCATAAATATCTATCTTGACCCATTGGTTTTCTGAAGTCACATTAAACCTTTCCCAAGTATAATATAGAAAATCTTCCAAAATGAAGACTTACTTATTTCTATTAGAAACTTTCTGACGCCTCTGCAGCAGACGGCTTTTTGAAAACATAGTGACAAAAGAAGAAATTGCTCAAAACGAGCAATTTCTCCTTTTGACACAATGATTTCCAACTAAGAGTGATAGGTTATCCATTTAATTATAGAGATTTTCTATTTTTTGACAAAATATGTTCAAAGTCATCTGCTTCAGAATTGTCGTATGAGGGAAAGAGTTAAATAGAGTTGAAAACATTGTGTCAAAAGGAGAAATTGCTTGTTTTGAGCAATTTCTTCTTTTGTCACCAAGTTTTCAAAAGTAGTCTGCTGCAACATTTAAGTCAAACATATGTAAGCTCTCTATTAAAGATAGAACAATTACTGAATTAAGTTGAAAACATTGTGGCAATAGGAGAAATTGCTTGTTTCGAGCAATTTCTTCTTTTTGCCACAATCTTTTTATAAGTGGTCTGCTACAGATCATGTGTCAGAATGCGTCTGTAGGTGGGAAAGTGTTAAACTCTTTCCAACCTACAGCAAAACTACAGCAGATGACTGGAAATAATTTTATGGTTTCATGCAAATCGGTTGTAACTTCATCTTGAATAAGATGTAGTTACAACTGTTTTGCATGAAGCCCTCGAATTGAGGAAAAAAGCAGAAATCCACTACTGATGACTGTTTAATTTCAATATAGAGTAGAAAACATTATGGCAAATGGAGAAATTGCTCATGATGAGCAATTTATCCATTTGCCATACTGTTTCCAAAAGTCGTCAGCTGCAGAAACGTCAAAATGCTTCTACAATTGGGAAAGGGAAATAACTAAACAATTATAATTATATCTGACAGGGTTACTCCATAGTAGAACTGGACCAAATGTGTGACGAGTCTTTAGATGTAATGGCGGCGTTTTCCCAATCTCTAACAGCTGACCCTTGCACTGTAAGCAAAATCTATAGAATACAGAACCAGAGGCTCTGGGAGAAATATAGCTTGTAAGTCAAATTTTAGTGCATACACTTTAAACCTTTCCCTCTTGCTGACTTTAGGAGTAATAAAGCTTGTAAGTCAAATTTGAGTCTGTACACTTTAGCTCTATCCCGCACACAACAAACCTGCAGCAGACCACTTTGAAAACACATAGGCTTAAAAATGGAAAATCTCTTTAAATGACAGTATAATTACTGAACAAAAATGAAAACAGTGTGGCAAATGGATAAATTGCTCATTTTGACCAATTTCTCCTTTTGTCACTATGTTTTCAGACATCATCTGCTTCATAGAAGTCAGAATTCGTCTATATGTGAGAAAGGGTTAACACTTTCCCTCTTGCAGGCCCTGGGAAAAATAAAGCTTCTAAGTCATAGTTTAGTCTTTACACCCTAACCCTTTCCTACAAACAGATGATTTCTGATGCCTCTGTAGTAGAGGCGTCAGAAAGTGTCTTTATGTTGATAAAAAGGTAGATTTGTTAATAGAAAAATGATGGGAATTTTAAGCGTTTATTCACAGCACATATTATATATGAAGTTACAAACAAAATATTTATCATGTAACAATTTTTGTCTCGTTGGGTAAAGAAGTGAAAGCGATACTAAGCTGTTGCTTTGTTGGTGACTTCGTCAAACATTTTCGTTAAGCTCAAAGTTAAAAGTTTGGATGTTTTATATTTCCCCAAAGAGTACAAGTACTAACCCTTTCAAACTTGGATCATAGTTACATCTTATATCCTTCATTATGCCTTCAATGCTGGGTGACTGCTTCACTGTTTTCTAGATTAACCTATTCCCACCTAGACCATGGACGCATTTTGACACATTTTGATACATTTGCAGCGGATGACTTATGAAAACATTGTGACGAAATTGCGCATAATGAGCAATTTTTCCTTTTGCCACAATGTTTTCAACTCTATTCATTAATTATAGTTTATTTTAAAGAGATTTTCCATATTTTTGCCAAGTAATTTCCAGATTTACTCTGTATGTGGGAAAGGGTTAACTTGATTTTAACACTTGCAGTTAGATTACAATAGGTGACAGGAAAAACGTATAATTACACATAATTCTGTTTAAGATTTAAATTGCTAGTGACCAAAGGAGCTTTTTATGCCTTTCCAACAATAATCAAATCTTCAGCAGATGACTTGTAAAAATAAGTGAAAAGTACATAAAGTCTACATGAATTATGATATAGCTTTTGAGCAATTTTACCTTTATTGAGCAATTTTACCTTTTTGAGCAATGTTTTCAAGAACTGTTTGTTAACCCTTTCCCTCATACGACAATTCTGCAGCAGACGACTTTGAACATATTTTGTCAAAAAATAGAAAATCTCTATAATTGAATGGAAAACCTACGACTAAAAGTGGGAAACATTGTGGCAAAAGGAGAAATTGCTTGCTTTGAGCAATTTCTTCATTTGTCACTATGTTTTCAAAAAGCAGTCTGCTGCAGAGGCATCAGAAAGCGTCTATATGAGGGAAAGGGTTAATGATAAATCAAGTGTGAAACTAATTATTATTTATCACGACCTACAGGTTCAGAACTCACATGACTCAGGATATTGGGGAACTTCAGATAAATGAGAGGAGATTGTTTCATGGCACACACAATGATGTAATAGACAGTATATGTAAGGAGGGTTTTGATTGGAGGCTGAGTGGTAAACATGGAACAGTTTTTGGACATGGTATGTATAATGATACTAGGTCAAAATAGGTATAATAGGGCACAGTACACAATGATTATATGGATATGCCTTGGTGTTGTAGTGGTAGAGCTTCTTCCGTGGTTGCGAGGGGTCACAGGTTTGATGACAGACTCGTTGGTGTCAGGATAATGGACCAGAAGTACTGGCATTGCAGTGATATTTACAACTGAGTTATTGTTGAAAGTGGGGTGAAATACCGTGCAAACTATTTGATTAGAGGGTTTTGATTGCAGGTGCATTGGTTTATGTGGTAAATATGGAACTGTTTTGGAAATAATATGTATAATAATAGGTCACAGGGGTGTTATAATAGGGCACAGGACACAGTGATGTAATTGACAGTAAGATTGTTTTTATTGGAGAATGTATTTGTAAGGAGGGTTTTGATTGGAGGTTCAACGGTTTATGTGGTAAACATTAAACTGTTTTGGAAACAATATGTGTAATAATAGGTCACATGGGTGTTATAATAGGGCACAGTACACAGTGATATAATTGACAGTAAGATTGTTTTGATTGGAGATTGTATTTGTAAGGAGGGTTTTGATTGGAGGTTCAACAGTTTATGTGGTAAACATTGAACTGCTTTGGAAACAATATGTGTAATAATAGGTCACAGGGACGTTATAATAGGGCACAGAACACAGTGATGTAATTGACAGTAACATTGTTTTGATTGGAGATTGTATTTGTAAGGAGGATTTTGATAGAAGATAAACTTGTTTATGTGGTAAACATAACCACCAGGGACTGTATTTGGACACAATATGAGCCGTTCCTTGAGAAAACCAACATTATGGAATCTGCGTAATGTATCGACCCAGATCAGCCTGCACAGTCCATGCAGGCTAATCTGGGCCGACACATTCCGTCTCAGAGGTATAGAGTAATGATTCCTGAAACAGAAATTCCACAGGAGGCGAAAATTGTCTGTCCGGGTTAGCCTGCACGGCATACTTAGGCTAATCTGGCTCGATGCTTTACGCAGAGTCAACAATGTTGGTTTTCTCGATAGAGGGCTCATATGTATAATAATAGGGCATAGTACATACTGACGTTATAGACAGAAGGAAAGTTTTGATTGGCATTTATATGGTATGTGGAACTGTATATGGGCATGTTATGTATACATCACTGTACCAGGAATATACATTTATATGGTATGTGGAACTGTGTATGGGCATGTTATGTATATGTCACGGTACCAGGAATATACATTTATATGGGCATGTTATGTATATATCACGGTACCAGGAATATACATTTATATGGTATGTGGAACTGTGTATGGGCATGTTATGTATATATCACGGTAGGTACCAGGAATATACATTTATATGGTATGTGGAACTGTATATGGGCATGTTATGTATACATCACG
The DNA here is from genome assembly GCA_031761405.1 of Serripes groenlandicus. Lineage (NCBI taxonomy): Eukaryota > Metazoa > Mollusca > Bivalvia > Cardiida > Cardiidae > Serripes > Serripes groenlandicus. The sequence continues at coordinate 202,222,567 of JASEVX010000001.1, forward strand.
GTACCAGGAATATACATATTATCTATGTCTCTGATGAATGATAAATACCCCTTCGTAGCTGTTTGATCGCTTCGAGCCGAGAGCTCTCGTAAAATGTCTTCTGAGAACCTGATATATAAGTTTGGAACCGAAGGCTAGTCAAGTTAGACGCACAGGTTTTTAGCTTGTCTATTCAAAGAATAAGAAGGGCTTTTGCAGATAAAAATTGTGAAATCTTGAATGTCAACTTTTTATAAAAAAAGATCAAAATCATGGTTGGAAAAAGATGAATTACTCTTCTGAGCAATTTATCTTTTTCCCACAAAGTTTTCAAAAGTCTTCTGCTGAAGAGTCTTTTAAAGTTGTCCGTATGAAAGAAACATTATTATATTCATCAAGATTGAATGTTATGAAAGTTGTGATGATTTTTTTTTTCCCATTGATTTTAAGCTCTCAGAATATTTTTTTCCAGGAACTTATTTTGCTAAAGATGCAAGATATTCCACAAAATATTCCTCAAAAAATGGTTTACAATGGTTACCGCCTAAGAGCAATGATGCAGGTAGGAAAATGTTACACTTGCAGATACATATTGACACAATCATAAAACTTTTGAAAATAATTTACCAATGAGATACTGTGATATTGGTAATTTACCAAGTGAATACCATTCTATAAGTAATTTACCAATGGAATACAGTGATTTTGGTAATTTGCCATGTGAATACCATGTTATAAGTAATTATAGGAGTCGCGCTTGTCGGTTTGTCGGTCCGTTGGTCTGTAGACATTTCTTGTGAACACTATTTCTCAGCAACCCTTGGTCAGAATTCAATATAACTTCACAAGAATAATTGATACCAAGCCTAATTGTGCATATTGTCGGCGTGTTGCACTGGAATTATTTTTAAATAAGTTATGGCCCCTTGAATTTTTCATACATAAGTATATTGTCAGGCACCAGCTGGGGGTATTCATCACCTTCAGTGATATTTCTAGTGAATACCATGCTTTAAGTAATTTACCAATGGGATACTTTGATGTTGGTTATTTACCAATGGGATACTGTGATATTGGCTTTAAGTAATTTACCAATTGGATACCAATTGGATACTGTGATATTGGCAATTTTCCAAGTGAATACTAGGATATAAGTAATTTACCAAGGGAATACTGTGATATTGGCAATTTGCCAGGTAAACACTAAGATATAAGTAATTTACCAATGGAATACTTTGATGTTGGTAATTTACCAATGGTATACTGTGATAATGGTAATTTACAAATGGAATACTGTTCTATAAGTTATTTACCGAGGGAATACTGTGATATTGGTAATTTACAAATGGAATACTGTTCTATAAGTTATTTACCGAGGAAATACTGTGCTATTGGTAATTTACCAATGGGATACTTTGATGTTGTTTATTGTCTCGCCCACGATAGTGGAGTGAGACATAACAGTCACTTTTCCGGCGACGGCGACGGCGGCCGCTTTTACAAATAGCTATATCTCGGCAACCCCTGCTTGAATTTTTCTGAAGTCAAGGTCATAATTGTGCAGAACTTGACCTTTGTTAGGTAACTTAACCTCAAAACTTAACCTTTCTTATATCTCAGCAACCCCTGCTTGAATTTTTCTGAAACTTTGTCAGATGTATTGTTTGATCATGGGACATCTGTCAGCGTCAAAATGTTCAGGGTCAAGGTCATAATTGTGCAGAACTTGACCTTTGTTAGGTAACTTAACCTTTCTTATATCTCAGCAACCTCTGCTTGAATTTTTCTGAAACTTTGTCAGATGTATTGTTTGGTCATGGGACATCTGTCAACGTCAAACTTTTCAGGGTCAAGGTCATAATTGTGCAGCACTTGACCTTTGTTAGGTAACTTAACCTCAAAACTTAACCTTTCTTATATCTCAGCAACCTCTGCTTGAATTTTTCTGAAACTTTGTCAGATGTATTGTTTGGTCATGATAATCTGTCAACGTCATAATTTTCAGGGTCAAGGTCATAATTGTGCAGAACTTGACCCTTTCTTATATCTCGGCAACCCCTGCTGGAATTTTTCTGAAACTTTGTCAGATGTATTGTTTGGTCATGGGACATCTGTCAACGTCAACATTTTCAGGGTCAAGGTCATAATTGTGCAGAACTTGACCTTTGTTAGGTAACTTAACCTCAAAACTTAACCTTTCTTATATCTCAGCAACCCCTGCTTGGATTTTTCTGAAACTTTGTCAGATGTATTGTTTGGTAATGGGACATCTGTCAACGTCATAATTTTTAGGGTCAAGGTCATAATTGTGCAGAACTTGACCCTTTCTTATATCTCAGCAACCCCTGCTGGAATTTTTCTGAAACTTTGTCAGATGTATTGTTTGGTCATGGGACATCCATCAACGTCAAAATTTTCAGGGTCAAGGTCATAATTGTGCAGAACTTGACCTTTGTTAGGTAACTTAACCTCAAAACTTAAAACTTTCTTATATCTCAGCAACCCCTGCTGGAATTCTTCTGAAACTTTGTCAGATGTTATGTTTGGTCACACTTACATCAAACTTTTCAGGGTCAAGGTCATAATTGTGCAGCACTTGACCTTTGTTAGGTAACTTAACCTCAAAACTTAACCTTTCTTATATCTCAGCAACCTCTGCTTGAATTTTTCTGAAACTTTGTCAGATGTATTGTTTGGTCATGATAATCTGTCAACGTCATAATTTTCAGGGTCAAGGTCATAATTGTGCAGAACTTGACCCTTTCTTATATCTCGGCAACCCCTGCTGGAATTTTTCTGAAACTTTGTCAGATGTATTGTTTGGTCATGGGACATCTGTCAACGTCAACATTTTCAGGGTCAAGGTCATAATTGTGCAGAACTTGACCTTTGTTAGGTAACTTAACCTCAAAACTTAAAACTTTCTTATATCTCAGCAACCCCTGCTGGAATTCTTCTGAAACTTTGTCAGATGTTATGTTTGGTCACACTTACATTTTATCAACTTTACTTTCTTTTTGCATAGTGATACCATTTAATATCTGATTTTCTTAGAAGGGCGAGACACCCTCAGCCCGAGGTCTTGTTTAGCAATGGAATACTTTGATGTTGGTAATTTACCAATGGAATACTTTGTTGTTGGTAATTTACCAATGGAATACTGGGATGTTGGTAATTTACCAATGGAATACTTTGATGTTGGTAATTTACAAATGGAATACTGTGATGTTGGTAAGTTACAAATGGAATACTGTGACATTGGTAATTTACCAAGTGAATACCTTTCTATAAGTTATTTACCAATGGAATACTTTGATGTTGGTAATTTACCAATGGAATACTGTGATGTTGGTAATTTACCAATGGAATACTGTGATGTTGGTAATTCACAAATGGAATACTGTGATACTGGTAATTTACCAAGTGAATACCATTCTATAAGTTATTTACCAATTGAATACTTTACAAATGGAATACTGTGATGTTGGTAATTTAAAAATGGAATACTGTGATGTTGGTAATTTACAAATGGAATACTGTTCTATAAGTTATTTACCCAGGGAATACTGTGCTATTGGTAATTTACCAATGGGATACTTTGATGTTGGTTATTTACCAATGGAATACTTTGATGTTGGTAATTTACCAATGGAATACTGTGATGTTGGTAATTTACAAATGGAATACTGTGATACTGGTAATTTACCAAGTGAATACCTTTCTATAAGTTATTTACAAATGGAATACTTTGATGTTGGTAAATTACCATGGAATGCTGTGATATTTGTTACTTTACCAATGTAATACTGTGATATTGGTGGTTATTTACCAATGTAATACTGTGATATTGGTGGTAATTTCCAATGTAATACTGTGATCTTGGTTATTTACCAATGTAGTGATATTGGTGGTAATTTACCAATGTAATACTGTGATATTGGTGGTAATTTCCAATGTAATACTGTGATATTGGTTATTTTCCAATGTAATACTGTGATATTGGTGGTAATTCACCAAGTGAATACTAAGCTATTAGAAATTTGCCAACTCACTATCATGCTATTTGTCATTAATGATTAAGAAAGGGCATTCCATGCTCTATATAAAATAGTGTTGGGAGCCGCATGAAACACCATTCAAAGTATCTTACTAGCATTGATCAAAACAATCCTAGAAAAAAAAACTTTCTCAAATGCAAACACACTTGCAGAACATGACTATTGAATACATTGTGGCAAAAGGAGAAAGTGCTAATTTTTATTTTCAACTCTTATCAATAATTATACTTTCATCCATAGAGACTTTTCCTAAATTTGCTTTTTTTTTACAGTCATGCCACAATGGACCAGTGAGGGCGCTTCAAGAAAATCAGGACCAAGCTTTCCTCCCAGTTACACTCAGTCGATGCAATTTAATGTTTTAACAGGGCAAGCCCCGGGCGTAACTCACACATTTACAGGAACCCCACAGCCCGTATTCCCACCCTCATCGATCTCCTCACAATCGTCGCAACAATCAACTTTCAATTCTAGTAACACTTTCGCAAGTGGTTGTTGGAGTAGTTTACCAGTGTCCAGTACACCAGTGACTTCAGTGTTGCCTCACAACTTGTCCAACATTAATCCTAGTGTTTATGTCTTTTCTGCTAATCCAAGCACAGCCACAAAGAAGATGAAAACAAGAGTTGTTGATCCATCTATTATTTCTTTACGACGAAAACCCCCAGGTAAATCAATGTCTTCTTCGACATCCGCCACAGCTGCGTTTAACAGTGCTGTAGGATTATCTGTGACTTTGCCCTCTTTTAATCCTGCATTGAGTACCTCAAGTTCAACCTCCACTAATGCATCAGTTTGGCCTCCTGTGCCTTCTTTAATGACTTCAACTAGCTCTTCCATAAATATCAATACATTCAATCCTGGTTCTAATCAGGGTTTTGTCTATAGACCGAAATCAACATTTTCGTTGGATCCTTCAATGCAGTCAAGCCTTTTGGTACAACCTTTTATCAACAGTTGGCCCTCTGGTGGCAGTTACATGTACATGTTTGTTGCGCGAGTATTGGTGGGTAAAAAGTGTGTTGGTAAAGGTGAAATGAGGCGCCCGGATGGAGATGCTCATACGGCTGTCGATCATGTGAGACATTCGCGAATTTATGTGGTCTTTGAGAAGGGGCAGTGTTATCCTGAATACCTTATTGAATATTCAAAGAACAAATGATTCAGATTTGTTTGGATAAGTGATCAAATGCGTTAACCTTTTCCCACATACAACAATTCAGCAGCAGACGACTTTGAAAACATCTACTCAAGATACCTAAAGTCTCTAGAAATGATGTTATAATTACTGAAATAAAAGTTGACACAATGTTTTCAAAAGTCGTCTGCTGCAGATGCGTCAAAATGCATTTATAGGTGGGAAAGGGTTAAGTTAATTTAGTGTAACATGTTAAATAACTGGAGGGCATTTGAGACTGGTGTATATCCAGATCACCCTGTGAATCAGTACAGTCTGATCTGGATCTGCACTGTCTCCCTAATAAGTCAAAGAAACATTCAAAAAGCCTCTTACATGTAATGTACATTTAACCTTGACCCATGTATAGACACATTTTGATGCATCTACTGCAGTTGACTTTTGAAAACATTGTGGCAAAAAGACAACGTTTGCAACTTGATTGAATGAAAATACTCCTATTTATAGAGATTCTCTTTATTTTTGCCATAACCGTCTCCCACATGTATACAACATATCTGCAAGAGACAATTTGACAAAATACTCGCAAAATTTGGAAAATATCTTTAAATGAAATAATTATTGATAGAGTTGAACCTTATGCCAAATGGAAAATATGCTCAATATATGCAATTTCTCCATTCGCCATGATGTTTTCAAATGTCATCTGCTGCAGAGGCATCAGAAAGCGTCTTTATGTGGGAAAGGGTTAATGTTTTCAAAGTTGTCTGCTTTAGGTTTGTTGTATGTCGGAAAGGGTTAACCCTATCCTTATGTAGATGCTTTCTGACGCCTTCGTAGCAGACAGCTTTTTGAAAACATAATGAAAAAAGAAGAAATTGCTCAAAACAATGTCTTCCACTTTTAGTCACAGGTTATCCATTCAATTATAGAGATTTTCTATTTTTAGCTTGCCTATGCACGAAGTGCAGGGTGAGCTATTGTGATCACATTTTGTCCGTCGTCTGGCGTGCCCCGTGCGTCGTCAACATTTGCTCTTGTTAACACTCTACAGGCTACATTTTGCATCCAATCTTCATGAAAGTTTATCAGAACATTCATCTTTATCAAAACTGGGCCATATGAGGTCAAAAACTAGGTCACTAGGTAAAATTGAAGGGAAATCTTGTTAACACGCTGGAGGCCACATTTTCAACTTGAGCATATTGAAACTTTATCAGAATGTTTGTCTTGATTATATGTAAGTCAAGTTCTAACATGGGTCATGTTGGGTCAAGAAGTAGGTCACAAGGTCAAATTGAAGGAAAGTCTTGTTAACACTAGAGGCCGCAATGTTTCCTTCATAAGTTTGAATTTTTATCAGAATGTTTGTCTTAAAAATGTCTAGGTCAAGTACGAATATGGGTCATATTGGGTCAGAAACTAGGTCACTAGGTGTTTTGCATTGCAGTACATTGTATAATTAAGGTGAGCGATCTAGGGCCATCATGGCCCTCTTGTTTGATAAAATATGTTCAAAGTCGTCGGCTGCAGGATTGTTATATAAGGGAATGTGTTAACAGGAATGTATTATGGGTGGACCTTTATAAAAATTGCTCAATCAATCTCGATTTGTCTGTAAATTTTGCTTCCAGGGGGAGCAGGTAGTTGGCTTGAAGTAAAAACTTTGAAAGTTTTTCACAGACCATTTCGCACTGCTTCAAACAACTCAAAACATTTCGGAAAAAGTAGGAATTTCTGTATTTAACTATTTCTTTCATTCATAGAGAATCTAAATGACCCTTGTTTTATTATAAGCTCACCTGACCATGAAGTGCTCAAGGTGAGTTATTGTGATCGCCCCTTGTCCGGTATCTGCTGGATGTTGTTAGTATATCAACATCTTCTTCTCTGTAACCAGTAGGTCAATTGGGACAAAACTTCACAGAAAGCATCCTCTTAATGTCCTCACTAAAATTCCTTTAATTTCTTTTGATCCATGTAGAACTCTGGTTTACATGGCAACCATAAGAAAAAAAAATAAAAAAAAATATCTCCCAATCCGCTATGCTGATTTTCAAATAATTTTGTAGAAATGTTTCTTTAGTAACCCTCTATCAGATTCCTTCAAGCCATAATGATTGGTTGAAACACATGGCCGCCAGGGGGCGGGGCTTTTTTGCATTATTTAGCTATAGTGAAAACTTTAAAAATCTTCTTTTCTGGCCAGTTTCTAAATAATTTTGTACAAGATTACTTCAAGGTATGTTGGTTGGTAAAAAAATAAGTTATTGTGGTATGGCATGACAAATTACATTGCATAATTCAGGTGAGCGATCCAGGGCCATCATGGCCCTCTTGTATATTGTTACTTATAACTCTTTCCCACATACAAAAGATCTGCAGCAGACGGGTTTGAAAGAAAATAATCGTAAAAATTATGGAAAATAAAAGTATAAATATTGAAATAACGTTGAAAACATTGTGGCAAAGAGAAATTGCACTTTATATGTTGTTTGCTGCAGAGGTGTCTCATGTGTGCGTGTGGGAGGATGTTAAACAGTTTACAAATATCTTTTATTATTTTTAGAGATAAAGCAAAGCAGTTTTATTGTTAAATGTTATTTTTTCAGCAAATATCATTAAATATTATTATGAAATTTATATACATGTTTTATTTTTGTTAATTGCATAATTTTATGAGGGTAAATGAAGATGAACACTTCAATAAAAGTAGAAGGAATAATCAACAGCAGGCAAAGTTTAACCCTATCCCACATACAACAGGATTGCACCAGACGATTCTGAATACATCTTGGCACAAATAGGAAAAATCTCGGCAAATGAAATTATTGTATAGAGCTGAAAACATTGTGGCAAAAGGGGGAAATTGCTCATTATGAGCAATTTCTCCTTTTGCCACAATGTTTTCAGAAGTTGTCTGCTGCAGAGATGTCGGAAAGGGTCTGTATGTAGGATAGGGTTAAACTACCTTTTCCCATACGCTGATGTTTTCCAATGCATCTGCAACAGATGACTTTTGACATCATTGTGGATAAAGTAGAACTTTCTGAACATGAGCATTTTCTCCTTTGGCCACAATATTTTCACCTCTTTTCAATGTTTGCTTTTGTTTATAGAGATTTTCTATTTTGATGTTTTAGCCAAGATGTTTTCTAAGTCATCTGCTGCAGTTGTGTTGTTTGAGTGATTTCTAAAGTCGTCCACTGCAGAAGCTTCAAAATGCGCCTTCACATCACATACTAATAATAAGAATAAAGACTTTATTTACAGAGGCTGCACAGTTGGGCATGCCCAGTCTTCCCTGTGGGCCTCTGTTAGAAGATTTACAAATATTTACATATATAAGGTATCATACACATACATGTATTTATGTAGACAACTGTTGCATTGAAGATACCAGCACTGTTATGGGGCATAATTAATTCGAGTAAAAGATGTCCACCACTATGCCACCATGAAAGAAATGTTGATTTCAATTTCTTTAAATTTTCACAGTTTTTGACAGTTGTGGAACATCGGAAGTGTTATTTTTATGCCCCGGCATACAAAGTATGAGGGGCATATAGTTTTCCGGTCTGTTAGTCCGTCCGTCCGTTCGTCCGTTCGTCCGTCCCGCTCAGGTTAAAGTTTTTGGTCAAGTTAGATTTTAGTGAACCTGATGTCCTATCATTATGAAACTTCACACAAATGACAATCAACATATCATTGTTTAAAAAGTTGTATCAATTTGAGGTTGGACCAACTGTTCGTCCGTCCGTTCGTCTGTCTGTTCGTCCATTCCATTCTCAGGTTAAAGTTTCTGGTTAAGTTAGATTTTAGTGAACCTGATGTCCTATCATTATGAAACTTCACACAAATGACAATCAACATATCATTGTTTAAAAAATTGTATCAATTTGAGGTTGGACCAACTGTTCGTCCGTCCGTTCGTCTGTCTGTTCGTCCATTCCATTCTCAGGTTAAAGTTTTTGGTCAAGTTAGATTTTAGTGAACCTGATGTCCTATCATTATGAAACTTCACATAATTTTTTGTTTTAAAATATAGTTAACAACCGGGGCATCCGTGTTCCATGGACACATTTTCTTGTTTTTAATTGATATGGCATCTTTATGGTTATCTGCTTTAAAATCCTGGCAAGTTAATTTTAGACTTGCAAAGTGAAAACATGTAGAAACAGGGTGTTACATTCTAGATAAATTATATTTTGCTTTTTTTGTGAAGCCAGCTTTTGCAGGTCAACAAACAGAAATCACATGTCTGGTGTCCATTTGTCTGTCTGTCTGTCGTGCTTTGGTTGGTAATATGGACACAAACATTCCTTTAAAGAAAAAAATGTTTAACCCTTTCCGACTTGTAGACACTTTCTGATGCCTCTGCAGCAGACAACTTTTGAAAACATAGTAGTAAAAAAAGAAAAAAAACAAGCAATTTTTAGCTCCACTGTCGAGCTTATGTCATGGCGAATTGTCCGTCGTGCGTGCGTGCGTGCGTTAACTTTTTCCTTTAAACGACTTCTTCTCCCTAACCACTTGGCCAATTTGGTTGAAACTTCATGGGAAGCATCCTCTCAATGTCCTCTACTAAATTCCTTCAATTTTTTTTTATCCATTCTGGTTTCCATGGCAACCGAAAGAAAAAAATAGTGAGAACTTAAAAAATCTTCTTCTCCAAAAGTGTCAGGCCGATTTTCAAATAATTTTGTAGAAATGTTCCTTGGGTGACTCTTTATTAGATTCCTTCAAGAAATGTTGATTGGTTGAAAAACATGGCCGCCAGGGGGGGCGGGGCTATTTTGCCTTATATTGCAATAGTGAAAACTTAAAAAATCTTCTTCTCCAAAAGTGTTCAGCAGATTTTCAAAATTTTTTGTAGAAATGTTCCATGGGTGACCCTCTATCAGATTCCTTCAAGCCATGTTGATTGGTAAAAAAACATGACCGTCACAGGGCGGGGCTATTTTGCCTATATGGCTAAAGAGAAAACTTAAAAAATCTTCTCCTCCAAAAGTGTGAGGCCGATTTTCAAATAATTTTGTAGAAATGTTCCTTGGGTGACCCTTTATTAGATTCCTTCAAGAAATGTTGATTGGTTGAAAAACATGGCCGCCAGAGGGGCGGGGCTATTTTGCCTTATATTGCAATAGTGAAAACTTAAAAAATCTTCTTCTTCAAAAGTGTTCAGCAGATTTTCAAAAAAAATTGTAGAAATGTTCCATGGGTGACCCTCTATCAGATTCCTTCAAGCCATGTTGATTGGTAAAAAAACATGGCCATCACAGGGCGGGGCTATTTTGCCTATATGGCTAAAGAGAAAACTTAAAAAATCTTCTCCTCCAAAAGTGTGAGGCCGATTTTCAAATAATTTTGTAGAAATGTTCCTTGGGTGACCCTTTATTAGATTCCTTCAAGAAATGTTGATTGGTTGAAAAACATGGCCGCCAGGGGGCGGGGCTATTTTGCCTTATATAGCTATAGTGAAAACTTAAAAAATCTTCTTCTTCAAAAGTGTTTAGCCGATTTTCAAATAATTTTGTAGAAATGTTCATTGGGTGACCCTCTATCAGATTCCTTCAAGCCATGTTGATTGGTCGAAAAACATGACAGCCAGAGGGCGGGGCAATTTTGCCTTATATGACCATAGTGAAAACTTAAAAAATCTTCTCCTCCGAAAGTGTTTGGCTGATATTCAAATAGTTTTGTAGAAATGTTTCTAGGCTTACCCTCTATCATATTCCTTCAAGCCATGTTGATTGGTTGAAAAATATGGCTGCCAGGGGGTGGGGCTATTTTGCCTTATATGGCTATAGTGAAAACTTAAAATATCCTCTCCTCCGAAAGTGTCAGGCGGATTTTCAAATAATTTTGCAGAAACATTCCTTTAAGCCATGGTGGTTGGTAAAAAAAATAGCCACCAGGGGGCAGTGCTGTTTGGAGATTTTATTTTTGCCTTATGGCCGTGGAGCGATACTGGCCCTCTTGGGCCTCTTGTTCCTTTTGCCACAATCTTTCAACATTGTTTTCAAAGTCGTCTGCTGCAGATTTGTTGTATGTGGGAAAGGATTAATACCCACATCAGCGTCTGTTTGGAAGTGGTAAGTGTCCACTTCAGTTCGATCCCCAGTCTGATCATGACAAAGTATTTGACTCTTTCCAACATATAGACCACATAAGCCAGTCGAGCTTATGTCATGGCGTATTGTCCGGCGTGTGTGCGTGCGTTAACTTTTTCCTTTAAACGACTTCTTTTCCCTAACCACCATTCATAGGAAGCATCCTCTCAATGTCCTCTCTTAAATTCCTTCAATTTTTTTTTGATCCATCCATAATTCTGGTTTCCATGGCAAACAAAAGAAAAAAATAGAGAAAACTTAAAAAATCTTCTTCTACAAAAGTGTCAGGCCGATTTTCAAATAATTTTGTAGAAATGTTCCTTGGGTGACCCTTTATTAGATTCCTTCAAGAAATGTTGATTGGGTGAAAAACATGGCCGCCAGGGGGCGGGGCTATTTTGCCTTATATAGCTATAGTGAAAACTTAAAAAATCTTCACAACATAGTTCAGCCGATTTTCAAATAATTTTGTAGAAATGTTCATTGGGTGACCCTCTATCAGATTCCTTCAAGCCATGTTGATTGGTAAAAAAACATGGCCGCCAGAGGGCGGGGCTATTTTGCCTATATGGCTATAGTGAAAACTTAAAAAATCTTCTCCTCCGAAGTATCCAGTCGATTTTCAAATAATTTTGTAGAAATGTTCCTTGGGTGACCCTTTATTAGATTCCTTCAAGAAATGTTGATTTGTTGAAAAACATGGCCGCTAGGGGGAGGGGCTATTTTGCCTTATATAGCTTATAATAGTGAAAACTTAAACAATCTTCTTCTCCGATTTTCAAATAATTTTGTAGAGATGTTCCTTGGCTGACCCTCTATCAGATTCCTTCAAGCCATGTTGATTGGTAAAAAAAACATGGCCGCAAGAGGGCGGGGCTATTTTGCCTTATATGGCTAAAGAGAAAACTTAAAAAATCTTCTTCTCCGAAAGTGTGGCTGATATTCAAATAATTTTGTAGAATTTTGTGTTTCCTAGCTTGCACACACCAGTACTCCACACAGCATACTTTCCAAGCAACTGACTGCTTTTCAACATAGACTGTTAGCCCATTGGCGAAAGACGAATGACCCTTGTCACAGTGACTTTTGTCAAATATGAGAAAGAATAATGGCCGGGATTCAAACTCAAAACCCCTGGATTGACAGCTCACATCGCTACCGACTGAGCTACGATGGGCTCGGCTAAGTCTTCAGTAATTACACTCATTTTAAGAGGTATTCTTTATTTTAGCCTAGAAGTTTTCAAAGTCGTTTGCTGTAGATTCGTTGTATGTTGGAAAGGGTTAAAAATGATTGATGTGCTTGGTGCTCTGGGTTATACCATTCCCACTTGAAGACGCATTCTGACACATCTGTTTTCACATCTGCAATAGACGACTTTTGAAAACATTGCGGCAAAAGAAGACATTGCTCATGATGAACAATATCTCCTCTTGCCACAATGTTTTCAACTATATTCAATGATTTCACTCATATAAATTGATGTTTCCCATATTTTTGCAAAGATAATTCCCAAGTCGACTGCAGCAGATTTATTGTATGTGAGAAAGGCTAAAGAGATAACGACTCGAGCATAACTCTAACTGCAGTCCTGGTGGTTTACCCAGGGAAAGCTGTGATATAACTGATGACATTGGGGGTAAGTCACCATTCAAATGAGTCAAATACAATGGAACCTGTGTAGAAAGACCACCCATGGCAAGGCAACAATATGGTCTTTTTCCACAGGTGTTCTATTAGTGCAGGATATGGATAACCCTTACTGCAGTGCTGGTGGTTTACCCAGTGAAAGCTGTGATATAACTGTTAAACAGTTTGGGGGTAAGACACCATTCAAATGAGTCAAATACCATGGAACCTGTATAGAAGGACCACCCATGGCAAGGCAACAATATGGTATTTTTCCACAGGTGTTCTATTAGTGCAGGATCTGGATAACCCTTACTGCAGTGCTGGTGGTTTACCCAGTGAAAGCTGTGATATAACTGTTGAAAGTGGGGTAAGTCGCCGTACAATCAAGTCAAATACAATAGAACCTGTGTATTAAGACCACCCATGGCAAAGCAACAATTTGGTCTTTGTCCACAGGTGTTCTTTAATTGCAGTGTATTTTGTGTAGAATATGAGTAATACGGAAACTAAAAGTGGCTGTTAGACAGGGGATTGCTTCCAATGTGTTCATTACACAGGTTTGACTGTATTGAGCTGATGTACCAAATCATCTACATAAACCAGTTTCCTCGTACAAAAAAAAAATAAAGCAGACGACTGGGAAATCCAATAGGTAAAAAAATATAAGTGAAAGTCCAATTATTGAAAAGGGGTGAAAGCATTGTGGGGAAGGAAGAAATTACTTATTACCCAAGCTGTTGTCTAGATTTAACCCTTTCCCACATATAAAAGCTTTCTGACGCCGCTGCAGCAGACAGCTTTTTGAAAACATGTCCACAAAAGTCGAAATTGCTCAAAACGAGCAATTTCTCGTTTTGTCACCATGTTTTCAACTCTATTCAATTAGTGTACTTTCATTTAAAGGGAGTTCTTCATTTTTTCCGGTTATATTTTAAAAGTTGTCTGATGCAGATGTGTTGTATGAAGGACAGGGTTAAATGAAACACTGACTATCATGGGGCAAACGAAGAAACAAGAGCTCTTTGAATTTTAAAAATAGCACAGTTTATTTACATATATTTAACATGTCGTAATAGCACATTTGATATACACATAACAGCGACAACTGAATTTACTTGCATACATCATATTCGAGTATAAATGTTATATTTCTTTTAACAGGTTCATGATCGTATAAATAGGAAGTCTTCTGCTTTGTAAATGTCTGACAGTTACATGGACACTTATAAATGTTACAACTTTAGATACCGAGCTGGAAACATTGCAAGAAAAGAAGAAATTGCTCATTATGAGCATAGCATAAAGTAATCTGCAAACGGCATCGGAAGTTGTCTGCTTCAGGGAAAGTTTAATTTGAAGTCGTTTCTAAGATAAGATATTGTGACAAAAGGAGAATTTCCTTGTTTTGAGAAATTTCTCCTTTTGCCACGATGTTATCAAAAGATGATTTCAAAAGTTGTCTGCTGCAGAGTTGTCAGAAAGCATCTGTATGTGGAGGGAACGCGTTATTAATAAAGAAAGAAATTCAACCTTAAAGGGACATTTAGCATTTCTCTGTTGAAACGAAATGCAGAGAAACGCTTATCCACTACGTTACATTTTATGAATACTATTTATGGAGAATGAAGTATATCTCTATAGAATCGAAAATATATAGAGAAACACTTATCCATATAAATGTCGTCTGCTTCAGAGGCGTCAGAAAGCGTTGCATGTGGTTTGGGGTTAACGTTTTCTTCCTGCTACATTCACATGCTATCTCCAATAAACATTTACAGTTACGGATGGTGACCAAATACACTTTTTTAATGTAACTGCTTGACCAGACGCAGACGACTTTATAGACTTTTGCAGAGGTTGACCTTTTTTTTTGGCAAACAGTGTTGGAAAAGGAGAAATTACTCAAAACAAATGCTTCTTTTTAAAAGTTTCAATTATGTAACAAATAACATTTCCATATTGTATAGCTTTTCAGGAGTCATTTTCCAAGCAGGGGGGTAAAAAATGAAATATCAAGATTTAGAGGGTGTTTATTATACAGTAATACTATTGCATCCTTTCTTTGTAACTTCACACGTGGAGCAAATCTTGAACAGACGACGTTGAAAACATAGGTATTTTTTTTAAAGGACAGTACCATTTTAAAAGAAAGAAAATAAATTAAGCAAAAGGAGATGTTGCTCATTATGAGTAAATTCTCCTTTTACCACAACGTTTTCAAGATGTCTATTACAGATGCCTCAGAAAACGCCTGTGTGTTGGAAAGGGATAATATTTATGTAGAGACTTGAAAGCATTTTAGAAAATGGAGACTTCGTTTTGAGCAGGTTTTCCCTTTTCCAGGATGTTTTCATTGGCATCAGCACTTTTTTTTTTATCTGTATCATGTAAAGAGATAATAACAACTGAATACAACAACTACTCACAATCCTCCAAAAGACTTTTCTTCAATTTACTGTTTCTAGATCGATTTCTCTTATTTGCGAACCACTTTCGAATCTGCTCTACAGTTATCCCACCTTCTGAAGCCATTGAAAGGGTTACGTCCCTTGATGGGTACGGGTTCTCCAGATTTTCCTGATACCATGATTCAAGAATTTTCACAGCGTGTTTTGGAAGCAGTCTACTTTTCTTCTGATTCATTACACATCGTTTTCCGGTTCCGGGTTTTGACTTGTTCTCTGACTCAATAGCACTAAGTTTATGTTCAACACTTCCTAGAAGGGTAACCAGCTTCCTATTGTAGTATGTGTTGATAGAGGCGGTACTTTCTCTATCGTAAGCCCTCTGACAGTGTACGTTATGGCGTTCTAGGTCGATCATAGACGTCTGAAATTGGTAGTAATGTTCAACTTCATCAGCGGCATCTTTGTTGGTTTCCATAGCGATGAATAATCTGTGACTGATGTCTTTTTCTCTCAAAGCGAGTTTCATATCTTTGTCGTCTGTTTCATTTCTTACGGGTGAACTGTTCGTCACTTCCGGTCTGATTTGACACTGATTATATCCATAGTTGCACTGAGAGTAAAACCACTGATCGACATAAGAATCTGAATTCATATTTTGAAACAATGACTGCTGTGGTGTTATGTCTCGTAATTTGCTGAAATCTTCGGCTGTTTGGGAGTAGAGTGGTGACGATGATGCAGATGACGTCATCGGAACAGGAAGTTGTCGATGGTGGTTAATGGATGGACTGTTGTATCCAGAGTCGTCGAGGAACTGGTTCATGTTGAAATGATCAGGTTTTGACACGTGGTTTGTTGAGAAGGGTGAAGTTGACTGGTGGAACTTCGGCGATGACGTACATTCTATGTTAGTGGGATCGTGAGAATTTCTCGGCGCGCCAGTCTGGTTTGTCGATCTGAAGCCTCTATAGTCAATTGGTTGTGGATAACCTTCAAAATCGCACTGAGATCTGGTTGGCGTGTTTTGACCATTTGAATAGTATGTCTGGCAATGGGTTGAAGGCTGGTTGGTTGGTTGCCTGGTTTGGTTTGGATGAGCAAACATGGTGGAATATTCTGCGACGTTCTTGGCTGCTACGTTGAACTGACACTGTATGGTAACGTCTAATACGTTTGATTGTTCGTACGAAGCCTTCTGCTGCCACATTGTTGTACAATTTAGTACAATATTCGTTTTCTTATGATCGAACTGAAGATTTATTGACCAGTTAAAGTAAGTAAAATGTATCCGACGTTCTAAGAGTACACTTTGTTAATAATGACGTATTAATCCAAGATTTGGAATTTTCACAGCACACACAGTTTATATCCAGTCAAAAATCCAATTATATATTAAATATCACTGATATATATATTCCTCAAGTATCCATATGATTTAACAAGTAATTGAAATATGACTTATCAAATGTTTGTAATCTTACTTTTATATCCATATCAAATGTTTGTAATCTTACTTTTATATCCATATCAAATGTGGATAGAAGTTCTAATTATTAAACATTCATTGGACTATAAAAAGAAATGGGCGGAGTTTTCAAACAATTAATTTGGGTATGCTGCAAGTTTGAGCAAACAAGGATTTATTAGGTAATTCAAATTGCAAGGGATACTTCAACCAAACTGGTAATTTTGTCAATAGTACAAAGCTATTGATGAAATAGCAGGAATAAAACACGGCCGAACTATCTTTTATAAGTGATTATTACTCTTAATTGATTGACGTTTGAAGTGTTCCCGACTTTGTAACACCTAGGACGGTTTTCTTTGTTAATTAGTTAATTAACCAATCAATCAAAGATAGCGTGAAACCCTTACAGATTATCAATTTGGCTTAGCTGCTTCAATTTGAATGCGCAGTTATACTTTAGTTTATTATTACCCTTTTTATGATAATCTTCATTTGCAAATTAATATTTACTGTAAGAAGAGAGATAAAAAACAAAAGACATATCTACTAACATCAGCGACAAATAAACTGAACCCCCACAACATATTTAACCCTTTTACACAAACGCATGTTAACGCACCTGGTACATAAATTGTTTACAGACGTTTAATTGTCACAATTCTACCAATATGTTTTAGCTGATACTGGTTACTTTTAGCAAGACGTTTTGTCCCAACAGAAAGATTATATATTGATAGGCCTGCTTCAAATGGAAAAGAAGAACACCGAACATATTACGTTTAACAAACAGTTGTAATTTAAAAGTTCAAATTTTCACCCTGTTGTATGTGGGAAAGGTTCGGACAATAGAAAGTTTCTTATTGATTTATATATTTTTTTAATTGAGTGGAATTAAAATTGTTGACAACATTGTTTCGAAAAATGTCTCGTTAGATAGTTTGGATATTTATCCGTAAGCTGATCCGAATCCATACAAGGGTAATATGTTATCCCTTTACTTCGGCACCACACACGTATACGGGACCAAGGGTTGATAAGTTATTAATCTTACATATTGATTAGAAAGAATTGAAAACGATCAAATTCTCTTTCATACTTGATTATTACTCCTATCCGAATTACGTATCAAGTGTTCCCGACTTTGTAGCACCAACACGGTCACTCTTTGTTTATTAGTTAATTGACCAATCAATCCACGTAAAAGGATAAGTGAAACCACATATAGATTATCACTTGCCATCAATTGGGATCATCTGCTTCACAATTTTGATATTCGGTTACCCTTTAGTTTATTTTTTAACCCATTTCTAATCCTGTTTTAACAAAATCTTATTAACCTCCCATTCCCTACAAAAACATCAGCAGTAAGCGATGTCGAAAATATTGAAGTACTTTATTATAATAATTGAATAGAAAATGAGAGAAACTTGTTATCTTTTCACAGATTCAAAAAGATGTAGAAGCGGTATGAGTTTCATTCCAATGCTGGTAGTAATGGCTTTCCGTCTTGGTACTCAGGACCGCCTCCATGGTGTAGTAGTAGAGCGTCCGCCTCGGGTGAGGGAGGTCCGAGTTCGATCTCCGTCCCGGTTATACCAATAACTTACCAAAATGGTAGTAATGGCTGTCCTCCTTGGCGCTCGGGTTGCCGGGATATCATTACGACTGACTGGCTGGTGTCAGGATATTCGGACCAGTACAGATAACTAACGCAGGAAACGCCGTGCTATAAATGAAAAATTGTTGAAAGCGGCGATAAACACCAAACCATAAATCATACCAATGATGGTAGCGTGGCTTCCCTTCTTGGTCCTCAGGATTCAGTGGACAGCATTGTGACTGACGCTATGATGTCAGGATAAACCAGAAACATATAAATATGTATCGGCATAACTAACCAGCCACGCTGGTCATTTACCTAGGATATGCCGTGATAAGACATTAAGGCATTAATCACCATTCAAGTAAACGGATACAAAACTTTTGTGAGCCTTTTGTTTTTATAAATTTAAGATGCGTCAACACTTGCCCACATGCAACACATATGCAGCAGTCAACTTTGAAAACATCTGGGTAAAACTTTTATATATAAAAGTTTAATTATTGAATAATGAGCAATTTCGCCAACATGTTAACAAAAGCCGTCTGCTATAGAAGCGTCTGTATGTGGGAAAGGGTTAAGAAACACTTCATATACTGAAATAAATATTCATCGCTGTGAAAGTGAAAAATATGAAATTTACGCCAATGTTTGAAACGACACACCGTCCTAAATAAAGACATAAGCATAATCATTTTTTCCCATACAGTTATTTAGAATTGACATGGTTAATTATCATTTCAAAAACCTTATTTCATATATCTGTTTAGACAATTAAATAAATAACTGTTAGTAATTGAAAGTTTAGAACTCGTAAAACTGCATTAAATGATTTTGGATGTTAACCAAGTTAATCTGACTCCACGCAAGGTCATATTTTACTTTAAGGAATGTTATTTACTTCCTCCCAAAACATGCAAAAGGGACTAAGGGTGTAATGCTATATTAATTATACATGTGAAATAGCTGGTATAAAACACGGTCAAATTATCTTTTATACGTGATTATTACTCTTGATTGACTTACGTTTGAAGTCTAGCCGATGTTGTAACACCTGAGACGGTTTCTTTCTATTAATTATGCCCCCTTCGAAGAAGAGGGGTATATTGCTTTGCACATGTCGGTCGGTTGGTCCATCGGTAGACCAAAGCTTGTCCGAGTGATAACTCAACAATGCCTGGACCTATGGTTTTCAAACTTAACTTGTAAGTTGGGCCTGCCAGTAGATGACCCCTATTGATTTTGAAGTCATTGGGTCAAGGGCACAGTGACATTTAACCCGAAAAGCTTGTCCGATAAATCGACATTACCTGCACCATTGGCCTTCAAACTTGACATTGAGGCTCGTGGTGACCAGTAGATGATCGCTTTTGATTTTGAGGTCATCGGGTCAATTGTCAAGGTTACAGTGACCTTGAACGCGAAAAGGTTGTTCGAGTGATAACTCGACATTGCCTGCAGCCACGTCCCTCAAACGTGACATGGAAACTGGGGGCAACCAGTAGATGACCCCCTATTGATTTTGAGGTCATCGGGTAAAATGGGGCCTACACCCATGACCCTCAAACATCTCTTGTTATTATACCCCCAGATACATAGTAAATGGGGGTTATATAGGAGTCACGCTTGTCGGTCGGTTGGTCAGTTGGTCGGTCGGTCGGTCGGTCGGTCGGTCGGTCCGTTGGTCTGTAGACATTTCTTGTGAACACTATTTCACAGCAACCCTTGGTCAGAATTCAATATAACTTCACAAGAAATATTGATAGCAAGCCTTGTTGTGCATCTTGTCGGCGTGTTGCAGTGGAATGATTTTTAAATGAGTTATGGTCCCTTGAATTTCTCATACATATGTATATTGTCAGGCACCAGCTGGGGGTATTCATCACCTTCAGTGATATTTCTAGTTTTATAAACCAATCAATCAAACAGATAAATCGAAACCATTTATTGATTACCAATTGTCAACAATTCTGATTAGCAGCTTCAATTTACATATTCGGTTGCTTTTTTAGTTTTTAACCCATTTTATGATTATCATCTATAGTCACTAATAAATAAAGAGGAGAATCTATATATTCTTCATTTAACAATATATATGAAATCTGCACCAGATGACGTTGAAATCATCTATAATATACAGAACAGAAAATAAAGTTTAATTTCATTTTAGGCATATTCAGCTCCTGATTGGTATACACAAATATATATTCAGAAATGATTAAGACAATGGTATCTAAGTTATGTAAAATAAATTAGACTAAGTCTTGTAGAAAATGGAAACTTGCTCGTTCCCGTTTTGCCTCATTCAGTTTCAATAATTCTCTATAAATAAAAACAAGAAGGCAATGATGGCCCTGGATCGCTCACCTAAGTTATGAAATGTGATTGGGATGCCTAACATAGGCAATGATGGCCCTGGTTGCTCTTCTAAATTATGAAATGTGATTGGGATGCATAACACAATAACTTTTTTAGTAATGGAGAAGATCTCTAAAGATTTCAATATAACCATATACAGCAAAACTAAAAGACCCCCCCCCCCCCCCCCCCCCCGCCCCCCGTCGTTTTCTGTAGATTTGTTGTATTTGGGAAAGGCTTAAACAAGCTTGATGTGCTTGGTGCTTACGGTTATACTGCACTGCAGTGCTGGTGGTTTACCCAGGGAAAGCTGTGATCTAACTGTTGAAAGTAGGGTAAGTCACCGTACAATCAAGTCAAATACAATGGCACCTGTGTACAAAGACCACCCATGGCAAAGCAACACTATGGTCTTTGTCCACAGGTGTTCTTTAATTGCAGTGTATTTTGTGTAGAATATGAGTAATACGGAAACTAAAAGTGTGGTTGTTAGACAGGTGATTGCTTCCAATGTGCTGATTACACAGGTTTGACTGTATCTGCCATATCAAAATTGAGCTGATGTACCAAATCATCTACATAAACCAGTTTCCTCGTACAAAAGAAAATAAAGCAGACGACTGGGAAATCCCATAGGCAAACATATGGAAAATCTATATAAATGAAAGTTCAATTATTGAAAAGGGGTGAAAGCATTGTGGGGAAGGGAGAAATTGCTTGTTACCCAAGCTGTTGTCTAGATTTAACCCTTTCCCACATATAGAAGCTTTCTGACGCCGCTGCAGCAGACAGCTTTTAGAAAACATGTCCACAAAAGAAGAAATTGCTCAAAACGAGCAATTCTCGTTTTGTCACCATGTTTTCAACTCTATTCAATTATTGTACTTTCATTTAAAGGGAGTTCCCCATGTTTTCCGGTTATATTTTAAAAGTTGTCTGCTGCAGATTTGTTGTATGAGGGATAGGGTTAAATAAAAAACTGACTATCTTGGGGCGAACTAAGAACAAGACATCTTTGATTTTTAAAAATAGCACAGTTTATTTACATATATTTAACATGTCGTAATAGCACATTTGATATACACATAACAGCGATAACTGAATTTACTTACATACATCATATTCGAGTATAAATGTTATATTTCTTTTAACAGGTTTATGACCGGATAAATAGGAAGTCTTCTCCTTTGTAAATGTCTGACAGTTACATGAACACTTATACATGTTACAACTTTAGATACAGAGCTGGAAACCTTGCAAGAAAAGAAGAAATTGCTCATTATGAGCACAGCACATAGTTATCTGCAAACGGCATCTGAAGTTGTCTGCTTCAGGAAAGTTTAATTTGAAGTAATTTCTAATATAAGATATTGTGACAAAAGGAGAATTTGCTTGTTTTGAGAAATTTCTCCTTTTGCCACGATGTTATCAAAAGATAATTTCAAAAGTTGTGTGCTGCTGAGTTGTCAGAAAGCATCTGTATGTGGAGGGCACATGTTATTAATAAAGAACGAAATTCAACCTTAAAGGGACATTTAGCATTTCTCTGTTGAAACGAAATGCAGAGAAATGCTTATCCACTGAAAGCAGCAATACATTACATTTTATGAATGCTATTTATGGAGAATGAAGTATATCTCTATAGAATCGAAAATATATAGAGACACACTTATCCATATATATGTCGTCTGCTTCAGAGGCGTCAGAAAGCGTTGCATGCGGTTTGGGGTTAACGTTTTCTTCCTGCTACATTCACATGCTATCTCCAATAAACATTTACAGTTACGCAGACGACATTTTGCACCAGTTGACCTGTTTTTTTTGGCAAACAGTGTTGGAAAAAGAGAAATTACTCAAAACAAATGATGCTTTTTCAAAGTTTCAATTATGTATCAAATAACATTTTCATATTGTACAGCTTTTCATGAGTCATTTTCCAAGCAGGGGTGTAAAAAACGAAATATCAAGTTTTAGAGGGTGTTTTTTTATACAGTATTACTATTGCAACCTTTTTTTGTTACCTCACACATAGAACAAATCTTCAACAGACGACTTTGAAAACATAGGTAATTTGTTTAAATGACAGTACCATTTTAGAATAAAGAAAATAAATTAAGCAATTGGAGATATTGCTCATTATGAGCAAATTCTCCTTTTATCACAACGTTTTCAAGATGTCTATTACAGATACCTCAGAAAACGCCTGTGTGTTGGAAAGGGATAATATTCATGTAGAGAGTTGACAGCATTGTAGAAAATGGAGACTGTTCGTTTTGCACATGTTTTCCCTTTGTCCTTTTCCAAGATGTTTTCATTGGCATCAGAACTTTGTTTTATCTGTATCATGTAAATGGATAATAACAACAGAATACAACAACTACTCACAATCCTCCAAAAGACTTTTCTTCAATTTACTGTTTCTAGATCGATTTCTCTTATTTGCGAACCACTTTCGAATCTGCTCTACAGTTATTCCCCCTTCTGAAGCCATGGAAAGAGTAACGTCCCTTGATGGGTACGGGTTCTCGAGATTTTCCTGATACCATGATTCAAGAATGTTCACAGCGTGTTTTGGAAGCAGTCTACTTTTCTTCTGATTCATTACACATCGTTTTCCGGTTCCAGGTTTTGACTTGTTATCTGACTTAATAGCACTAAGTTTATGTTCAACACTTCCTAGAAGGGTAACCAGCTTCCTACTGTAGTATGTGTTGATGGAGGCGGTACTTTCTCTATCGTAAGCCCTCTGACACAGTACGTTATGGCGTTCTAGGTCGATCATAGATGTCTGTGATTGGTAGTAATGTTCAACTTCATCAGCGGCATCTTTGTTGGTTTCCATAGCGAGGAATAATCTGTGACTGATGTCTTTTTCTCTCAAAGCGAGTTTCATATCTTCACATGTGTCGTCTGTTTCATTTCTTACAGGTGAACTGTTCGTCACTTCCGGTCTGATTTGACACTGATTATATCCATAGTTGCACTGAGAGTAAAACCACTGATCGACATAAGAATCTGAATTTGTATTTTGAAACAATGACTGCTGTGGTGTTATGTCTCGTAACTTGCTGAAATCTTCGGCTGTTTGGGAGTAGAGTGGTGACGATGATGCAGATGACGTCATCGGAACAGGAAATTGTCGATGGTGGTTAATGGATGGACTGTTGTATCCAGAGTCGTCCAGGAACTGGTTCATGTTGAAATGATCAGGTTGTGACACGTTGTTTGTTGAGAAGGGTGAAGTTGAATGATGGAACTTCGGTTGTTGATAACCTTCAAAATCGCACTGAGATCTGGTTGGCGTGTTTTGACCATTGGTATAGTATGTCTGACAGTCGTTTGAAGGCTGGTTGGTTGGTTGCCTGGTTTGGTTTGGATGAGCAAACATGGTGGAATATTCTGCGACGTTCTTGGCTGCTATGTTGAACTGACACTGTATGGTAACGTCTAATACGTTTGATTGTTCGTACGAAGTCTTCTGCTGCCACATCGTTGTACAATTTAGTAGAAGATTCGTTTTCTTATGATCGAACTGAAGATTTATTCACCAGTTAAAGTAAGTAAAAGATATCCCACGTTCTAAGAGTACACTGTGTTAATAATGACGTATTAATCCAAGATATGGAATGTTCACAGCACACACAGTTTATATCCAGTCAAAAATCCAATTATATTTTAAATATCACTGATATATATTCCTCAAGTATCCATATGATTTAACAAGTTATTGAAATATGACTTATCAAATGTTTGTAATCTTACTTTTATATCCATATCAAATATGGATAGAAATTCTAATTATTAAACATTCATTGGACTATAAAAAGAAATGGGCGGAGTTTTCAAACAATTAATTTGGGTATGCTGCAAACAAGGAATTATTAGGTAATTGAAATTGCAAGGGATACTTCAACCAAACTGGTAATTTTGTCAATAGTACAAAGCTATCGATGAAATAGCTGGAATAAAACACGGTCAAACTATCTTTTATAAGTGATTATTACTCCTAATTGATTTTCGTTTGAAGTGTTCCCGACCTTGTAACACCTAGGACGCGTTTTCTTTGTTAATTAGTTAATTAACCAATCAATCAAAGATAGTGTGAAACCCTTACAGATTATTAATTTGGCTTAGCTGCTTCAATTTTAATACGCCGTTATCCTTTAGTTTATTCTTACCCATTACATGATAATCTTCATTTGCAAATTAATATTAACTTGAAGAAGAGAATTAAAAAGACATATCTACTAAAATAAGCGACAAATAAACTGAACCCAACAACATATTTTACCCTTTTCCTTAAACGCATTTTGACGCACAATATATGGTATAATATTTTTTAAACATGTTTTCACTAATTCTACCAATATCTTTTATTGATAGGCCTGCTTCAATGATAAAAAAAACCCGAACATTTTACGTTTAACATACATTTGTTATTTAAATTTATATTGTTTCATCCAGTTGGTTACTTTGTATTTACATATCTTGTATGGTTTGTATTAGACGTGTATGTTCCTGTAGAAATAAACATAACATACACTTTATTCACGCAGTAATGGTTACATTATACATGCGGATTTGATAAAGAAAATCACGGTTTAATAATTTAACATAAACATTAAATAGCAAATATGATAACACAGATTAAATGTTGTAGTAATGATGTTTGGAATCGGCCGCATTCTTATCAGCATCATTAGTAAGCAAATTGAAGGAGTTGCTGAAGCTATTAAGTCTTCTGTTGTTATAACTGAAAAATAATGTCAATGGTTTAAGTACAATATACTAACTTTGAACAGGTCTACGTGCTTGGCATTGCGGATCTATGTGTATATTGGATTTGAAGACAATTGCTTAGTGACCACTATTTTCTTTTCAACGGAGTTTCCAATGTTTACAATTTTACGTTCTTATCACTGTTTTCTTTTCAACAATATTTTCAGTGTTTACACATTTACGTTCTTGCTGAAAATTCAAAGAATGGGCTGTTTATTACGGGTGAGTACCCAATGCATATATATAGTATAAGGTAACAGTATCTTTATCTTCTTCAGTACAATTATTGTACAGAATGATCGAGGAACAACAATAAATACAATGTCAATTCAGTCCCGTGAATATATGTTATCTATTTCCCACCTGCTGCAAAAGAAGAAATTGCAAATGAGCAATATCTCCTTTTGTTTCTATTTATCAACTTTATTTAATAATCCGACACCTTGAACTATGGACCTTTGTTAAATTTGAGCCTAGAAAGAAGTCTTCTGCTGCCAAAGTGTTGTATGTGGGAAAGGGTTAAAATAACCATGATTCAGAAAATAGAGAGTTCCTTATTTGTTTCTTTATTTTTAAGTTTGAGAAGAATTATAAATTTTAAAAACATTGTCTCGAAACATGTCTCGTCAGATTGTGTGGATATTGATCGGTAATCTGATCCGAGTCATTACAATGTTAATATGTTGTGATAAGTTTACCCTTTACTCCGGCACCAAACATGTAGAAGGGACCAAGGGTTGATAAGTTATTAATCTTTCATATTAATTAGAAAGAATTGAAAACGATCAAACTCCCTTTCATACGTGATTATTACTCCTGTCCGATTTACGTCTGAAGTGTTCCCGACTTTGTAGCACCTACGACGGTTAGACTTTATTTATTAGTTAATTGACCAATCAATCAACGTAAAAGAACAAATGAAACCACATCAAAATTATCACTTGCCATCAATTGGGTTCATCTGCTTCACACTTTTAATATTCGGGTTTCCCTTTAGTTTATTTTTAACCCATTTATAATCCTGTTTTTATTATTAACGCCCCCTTGCCTTTAATAAAAAATTCAGCAGACTATAATTGAATATAAACTGTGAGAAGCTTGTTATCTTTTCACAGATTCAAAAAGATGGAAGAACAGAACATAACTTTATTACATCTCTCCGTACATACAGTACAACATGAGGAAATGGTATAATTACAAGAAATCTATTTAAATGCGATCATGTGATCACATATTTCCTTTTTGCTTAAAGGGGGATTGTACTCAGTCATCCATGGATACTCTGCTTATGAGAGGCAGGGTATTCATGGCTAACCGTGTACACAAAAACAAATTTAAGTCGGGGTTTCCATTGTAGGGAAAGTAACATGGAGAAGCGATATGAGCTTCATAACAATGATGTAAGTAGTTCTCAGGACCGCCTCGATGGTGTAGTGGTAGAACGGGTCATACCCAATCTCCTACGCAGAGTTGTCGTTCCTTACACTCACCATACATGTATGGTGAGTGTAAGGAACGACAACTCTGCGTAGGAGATTGGGTCATACCCAGTACTTAACAAAATGGTAGTAATGGCTGCCCTCCTTTGCTTTCATTACGACTGACTGGTTTGGTGTCGGGATATTTGGACCAGTAGAACTGATAACAAGAAACGCCGTACTATAACTGAGAAATTGTTGAAAGCGGCGTAAAGCACCAAACCATAAATCATACCAATGATAGTGTTGCTTCCCTTCTTGGTCCACAGGATTCAGTGGACAGCATTACGACTGATGCTCTGGTATCAGGATAAACCAGAAACATATAAATATGTATCGGTATAACTAATCGACATAAAACAGATGCAAAACTTTTCTCTGCCAGTTCTTTTTTATATATGTTAGACGCGTCAATATTAGTATGTTGTTTTAACCTACATCACGTATGCAGCGGTCAACTTTGAAAACATCTGGGTAAAACTTTGGAAAACTTCTATATAAAAAATTGAATAATTAGCAATTTCTCCTTTTACCAACATGTTAACAAAAGCCGTATGCTACAGAGGCGTTTGTATATGGGAAAGGGTTAAGAAACACTTCATATACCGAAATCAATATTCATGAAAGTGAAAAATATGTAATTTACGCCCATGTTTGAAACGATAAAACGTCCTAAAATAAAGACATGCATATCCATAAACTTTCTTTCTCCGGTTATTTAGAATTGACATGAACTCTCATTTAAAATACCTTGTTTTATAAATCTGTTTATGTAATTAAATCAATAACTGTTAGTAATTGAACGTTTAGATGTCGTAAAACTACATTAAATGTTTTTGGATGTTAACCAAGCTAATCTGACTCCACACAAGATCATATCTTACTTTTAGGAATGTTATAAACTTCATCCCTAAACATGCAAAAGGGACTAAGGGTGTAACGTATATAAACATGGTCAAATTATCTTTTATACGTGATTATTACTCTTGATTGACTTACGTTTGAAGTTTAGCCGATGTTGTAACACCTAAGACGGTTTCTTTCTATTAATTATGCCTCCCTCGAAGAAGAGGGGTATATTGCTTTGCACATGTTGGTCGGTTGGTCCGTCGGTAGACCAAAGCTTGTCCGAGTGATAACTCAACAATATCTGGACCTATGGTCCTTAAACTTAACTTGGAAGTTGGGCTCGCCAGTAGATGACCCTATTGATTTTGAGGTCATTGGGTCAAAGGTCAAGGTCACAGTGGCATTGAACGCGAAAAGCTTGTCCGAGTGATAACTCGCCATTGCCTGCACCCATGGCCCTCAAACTTGACATTGAGGCTGGGGGTGAACAGTAGATGATCGATTTTGATTTTGAGGTCATATGGTCAATGTCAAGTCACGGTCACCTTGAACACGAAAAGCCTGTCCGAGTGTTAACTCGACATTGCCTGCACCCATGGCCCCCACACTTGACTTGGAGGCTGGGCCTGACCAGCGGATGACTCCTATTCATTTGGAGGTCATCAGGTCAAGGGTCATAGTGACCTTGAACGCGAAAAGCTTGTTTGAGTGATAACTCAACACTGCCTGTACCAATGGCCCTCAAACTTGGCATGGAAACTGGGGGTGACCAGTAGATGACCCCTGTTGATTTGAAGGTCATCGGGTCAAATGTCAAGGTCCCAGTGACCTTGAACGTGAAAAGCTTGTCCGAGTGATAACTCGACATTGCCTACACCCTTGCCCTCAAACTTGACATGGAGGCTGGTGGTGACCAGTAGATCAAAACTATTGATTTTGAGGTCATCGGGTCATCGGGTCAAAGGTCACAGTGACATTGAACGCGAAAAGCTTGTCCGAGTGATATCTCGACATTGCCTGCACCCATGGCCCTCCAACTTAACATGAAGGCTGGGGGTGATTACCAATTGTCAACAATTGAGATTACCAGCTTCAATTTACATATTCGGTTGCTTTTTAGTTTTTAACCCATTTTATGATAATCATCTTTAGCAAGTCACTAATCAATAAAGAGGAGAATCTATATATTCTTCATTTAACATTATATATGAAATCTGCACCAGATGACGTTGAAATCATCTATACTATACAGAACAGAATATAAATTTTAATTTCATTTTAAGCATATTCTGCTCCTGATTGGTATACACACATATATATGCAGAAATGGTTATGACAATGGTATCTAAGTTATGTAAAATAAATTAGACTTGTAGAAAAGGTAAACTTGCGTTCCCGTTTTGCCTCATTCAGTTTCAATAATTCTCTAATAATAATCAAAGTACTGAAAGTACTGAAATGCGGGTGATGTTGGCTCTAGAGTGTTAACACGATTTTCCTTCAATATGACCTAGTGACCTAATATTTGACCCAACATGACCCATGTGAGAACTTGACCTAGATATCATCAAGAAAAACATTCTGATAAAGTTTCAACATGCTCAAGCTAAAAATGCAGTATCCAGAGTGTTACCAATATTTTCCTTCAATTTGGCCTAGTGACCTAGTTTTTAACCCGGCATGACCCATATTCAAACTTGACCTAGATATCATTTAGATAGAATTCTGACCAAATTTCAAGCTGCTGTAGCCAAAAAAGAGTTGACAAGATTTTCCTTCAATTTGGCCTAGTGACCTAGTTTCTAACCCAATGTGACCCATATTCGAACTTGACCTGGATATCATTAATACAAACATTCTGACAATATTTCAACTGTTTAAGCGGCCGCTAGAGTGTTTACAAGCGTTTCCTTTAATTTGACCTAGTGACCTACTTTTTGACCCGACATGACTCATCTTCGAACTTGACTTACATCATCAAGACAAACATTCTGATAACATTTCAACATGATCAAGTTGAAAATGTGACCATCAGAGTGTTAACAAGATTTTCCTTCAAATTGACCTAGTGACCTTGTTTTTGACCTCAAATGGCCCAGTTTCGAACTTGTCCAAGATTCGATGGAGAAGAATGTTCTAATAAACTGTCATGAAGATCCGATGCAAAATTTAGCCTGTAGAGTGTTAACAAGGGAAATTTTGACGACAGCCGTATTTCCGTATTTCTCATTGCAGGGGTTTTCTCAAAAGGTTTTTGAGCTACCCGCTTTCAAGCTACTCGTTTTCCATATATCTAAAAGAAACATTTACGATCCTTATGTCTAACTTAAATTTCTAAATTATGTATACAACTTCATGGATTCAATTTTTACATTGTGTACGTTTACTTTGTATAATGTGCATACTGTTTAGCTTGTTGTGAAACGTATTTAACTGATCCCTGGACAATAAAAAAAAAATGTCCATTTTGAAAAAATCAGTGCAGCACAAACAATTTACAAATTTACACTTCCTGAAAGATGGGCATGACAATGTACGGAGGTATTCAGCAAAGCTGAACCCCCCGCATAAAAACAAGAGGGCAATGATGGCTCTGGATCGCTCACCTAAATTAGGAAATGTGATTGGGATGCCTTTTTTTAACCAACCAACATGCCTAGAAAAAATCTAAAATTGTAGAGGGTCAAGAAGGGATAATTTCATCAAAAGTATTTGCAAATTGGCCAGATAGTTTTGGAGAAGATTTTTAAAGTTTCAATATAACCATATAAGGCAAAACTAAAACTAACCCCCCTTTCCCGTACCTTAGCTATAACCATATATGGCAAAACATCCATGTTTTCCAACCAATCATCATAGCTTGAAGGAATATGATTGAGGGGCACCTTAGAAACATTCCTACAAAAATGATTTGGAAATCAGCCGGACACTTTCGACTATATACATATAAGGCAAACTAGCCCCGTCCTCTGATATTCTTTTACCAGTCAACATAGCTTGAAGGTATCTTAAAGAGCTAAGGTACATTTTTACAAAATTATTAAGAAATCGGCCAGACACTTTCGGAGAAGAAGATTTTTAAAGTTTCCACTATAACCATATCTACCAATGAACATGGCTTCTGATGGAGGGGAACCTTTCTCCAGAACTATTTGGACATCGGCCAACCACTTTTTTTCAAACCCGAATTCTGCATCGATCCAAACATTTGAAGGAATTCTGGTTAGGTCATTGAGAGGATGCTTTCAGTGAAGTTTCACCCATAATTGTCCCGCTGGTTACTGAGGATGACATGTTGACGGACGCACAACGCACAACGCACAACGGACGACGGCTGCCGGACATAGGGCGATCACAATAACTCACCTTGATCATTTCGAGCTCAGGTGAGCTAACAAATATTTCCGAATGAGGGAATTGTCAAAAACCCAAACAATTATTTACCCAAGAAAATAAATATGGACTATCTTCGGACAAACTAAGAAACAGGGCCTATTAGAATGTTGAAAATAGCACAGTTATTTACATATATTTAACATGTCGTAAGAGCACATTGTAATTGAATTACTTACATATATCATAGTCTAGAATAAATATTCTATTTCTTTTAACGTTTCATGATCTGATAAATAGGAAGTCTTCTGCTTTATAAATGTCTGATAGTTATATTGAACATTAACAATGTACTGTTAATACCTAGTTGAAAACATTGCAAGAAACGAACAATTGCTCAAACTGAGCATATGGCTTCAGAACTAAAATACTTCCTATTTGTTTGACATATCTTCATCTGGCTACTTAGAAAAAAACCACTAACAAAGCATTGGAAAATGAGAAAGTATTTTCTATTAGAAATCCTGTCGATCATGTTTTTTGACCAATCAACATGGCTTGAAGGAATCTGACAGAGAGGGTAACATTTCTACAGAATTATTTGAAAAGCGGCCAACCATTTTTTTCGTTTGGTTGCCATGGAAGCCAGAATTCTGCATGGATCCCAAACATTTGAAGGAATTCTGGTGAGGTCATTCAGATGATGATTTCTTTGAAGTTTTACCCCAATTGACCAATTGACTGAGGAGGAGATGTTGACGGACGCACAACGGATATAGGGCGATCACAATAACTGACCACTTCGTGCTCAGGTGAGCTAACACAATTTTGCATGTGGGAATGGTAAAAAAAAAATATTTACCCGAGAAAACAAATTGTCGGGATTAATAAAACCGGTAGTTCTGATGCTTGTTCAAAACGCCTATGGACTATCTTGGGACAAACTAAGAAACAAGGGCTCTTTGAATTTTGGAAATAGCACAGTTTATTTACATATATTTAACATGTCGTAACAGCACATTGTATATACACATAACATCAACAACTGAATGTACTTGCATACATCGTATTCAAGAATAAAGTATTCTATTTCTTTTAACAGGTTCAGGATCTGATAAATAGGAAGTCTGACAGTTACATGGAAAATTAAAATGTTCTTTTGATACCTAGTTAAAAACTTTTGCTAAAAATGAGTATATGGCTTCAGAAGTCGTCTACTTCATGGAAGGGTTAATTTGAAAGCGTTTCTAATAGTCGATTAAAATTAAAATATTTAATATTTGTTTGACATATCTTCATTCGACTACTTTAAAAAAAGAAACGCTAACAAAGCATTGGACAAGCAGAAAGTATTTGCTACGAGCAATTTTATCTTTTTCTGTAATTTGTTGCATATTTTATAACTTTCTCTGAAGAATTTACTTCAAATACTTTCGTTGGATAGTCTTACTTAGACTCACATACATAAATTTAAGAAGTAAATGATGAATTTCATTGAATGTTGCTCCTTTACCAAAATGAAAGAAACACAAATGAAAGTTTAACAATATGATATATGTGTTAGAAAAACAGTTCTTTTAGTATCCATTGCATTTTAGGTCAATCTACAGCAGACAACATTTTAGAAACATTTTGACTAAAGGGAAAATTATTCATAAAGAGCAATTTCTCCACATGCCCCAATGTTTGCAATTCTGTTCTATAGATGTTCTGTAACTTCACTTTCATATATAGATAATTTTCCATAGTTTTGCCTTAAGGTTTTCTGCTTTTAATAAGAGCAGGTTAACAAATTCCACATTCACCTATGAAATAGTGTTCAATGTCATATCTTACTCTCTTAACCCTATCCCACACACATAGGCTTTCTGGTGCCTCTGCAGCAGACGACTTTTGAAAACATTGTGAAAAATTAAGAAATTGCTCAAAACGAGCAATATCTTCTTTTGCCACAATGTTTTCACCTCTTTTCAGTAATCATCCTACATTTCTGAGTTTTTACCAAGATGTTTTTGTTGTATATGGAAAAAGGTGGTTTAGCACTAATTCACATAGAAAACATATGTAACAGAAGACATTGCAAACATCATTGAAGAAATATGAAATGCTCCATGAATGAAAGTGTAAATATTAGATAAGAGTTGAATATATTGTGACAAAAGGAGAATTTGCTTGTTTTGAGAAATTTCTCCTTTTGCCATGATGTTATCATGTGATGTTTTCAAAAGTTGTCTGCTGTAGAGGCGTCAGAAAGCATATGTATGTTGGAAAGTGTTATTAATAAGAAATCAACCCAACTTAAAATGGACATTTAGCATTTCTCTGTTGAAACGAAATGCAGAGAAATGCTCATCCACTGAAAGCAGCAATACATTATATTGTATGAATACTATTTATGGAGAATGAAGTATATCTCTATTGAATCGATATATATAGAGACACACTTATCCATAAATACCATTGAACAAATAGAGTTGGTCATATTCAAATTGTTGTTCAACTTTTTGTCACGTGCAGACACATTTTTATTCATCTCTAGCAGACGACTTTTCAAAACGAATTGTGGCGAATGGGGAAATTGTTTGTTTATGGGTAATGTCTCCTTTTGCTAAAATGTTTTCAAATGTCGTCTGCTTCAGATGCGTCAGAAAGCGTTGATTGTGGTAAGGTTTTAACGTTTTCTTCCTGCTATAATCACAAGCTATCTCCAAAAGACATTTACTGATGATGACCAAAGCCACTTTTGTAATGTAACGCCTTGACCAGAGGCATTTGTAGCAGTTGACCTGTTTTGTTTTGCAAAAAGTGTTGGAAAAGGGGATATTTCTCAAAACAAATGCTTCTTTTCCAAAGTTTCAATTCTTAAATAACATTTCTAGATTGCGTAACTTTTCAATAGTCATTTTCAAACCGGTTTACATAGGAATCAGAACTTTTTTTATCTGTATCATGTAAAGGGATAATAACAACAGAATACAACTACTACTCACAATCTTCCAAAAGACTCTTCTTCAATTT
Source organism: Serripes groenlandicus (assembly GCA_031761405.1). NCBI lineage: Eukaryota > Metazoa > Mollusca > Bivalvia > Cardiida > Cardiidae > Serripes > Serripes groenlandicus. The sequence goes on from JASEVX010000001.1 coordinate 202,256,778, forward strand.
ACTATTTCTAGATCGGTTTCTCTTATTTGCGAACCACTTTCGAATCTGCTCTACAGTTATTCCCCCTTCTGAAGCCAAGGAAAGAGTAACATCCCTTGAGGGGTATGGGTTCTCGAGATTTTCCTGGTACCACGATTCCAGAATGTTTACAGCATGTTTGGGAAGCAGTCTACTTTTCTTCTGATTCATAACACATCGTTTTCCGGTTCCGGGTTTTGACTTGTTCTCTGATTCAATAGCACTAAGTTTTTGTTCAACACTTCCTAGAAGGGTAACCAGCTTCCTATTGTAGTATGTGTTGATGGAGGCGGTACTTTCTCTATCGTACGCCATCTGACACAGTACGTTATGGCGTTCTAGGTCGATCATAGACGTCTGTGATTGGTAGTAATGTTCAACTTCATCAGCGGCGCCTTTGTTGGTGTCCATAACGAAGAATAATCTGTGACTGATGTCTTTTTCTCTCAAAGCGAGTTTCATATCTTCACATGTGTCGTCTGTTTCATTTCTTACGGGTGAACTGATCGTCACTTCCGGTCTGATTTGACACTGATTATATCCATAGTTACACTGAGAGTAAAACCACTGATCGACACAAGAATCTGAATTTGTATTTTGATACAATGACTGCTGTGGTGTTATGTCTCGTAACTTGCTGAAATCTTCGGCTGTTTGGGAGTAGAGCGGTGATGAGGTTGCAGATGACGTCAGCGGTACAGGAAGTTGACGATGGTGGTTAATGGATGGACTGTTGTATCCAGAGTCGTCGAGGAACTGGTTCATGTTGAAATGATCAGGTTTTGACACGAGGTTTGTTGAGAAGGGTGAAGTTGAATGATGGAACTTCGGCGATAATGTACATTCTATGCTACCGTTGGGATCGTGAGTATTTCTCGGCACGGCAGGCTGGTTCGACGATCTGAAGCCTCTATAGTCAATTGGTTGTTGATGACCTTCAAAATCGCACTGAGATCTGGTTGGCGTGTTTTGACCATTGGAATAGTAATTCTGGCAGTCGGTTGAAGACTGGTTTGTTGGTTGCCTGGTTTGCTTTGAATGAGCAAACATGGGTGAATATTCTGCGACGTTCTTGGCTGCTATGTTGAACTGACACTGTATGGTAACGTCTAATACGTTTGATTGTTCGTACGAAGCCTTCTGCTGCCACATTATTGTACAATTTAGCTCACGATTCGTTTGTTTGTGATCGAACTTTAGACCGTTTTAACGGTTAAAGGTTTTTTCGTAAGTAAAATGTATCCCACGTTCTAAGAGTACACTTTCTTAATTATGAGTACTAATCCAAGATTTGGAATTTTCACAGCACACACAGTTTATATCCAGTCAGAAATCCAATTATATTTTAAAATAACACTGATATATATTCCTCAAGTATCCATATCATTTAACAAGTTATTGAAATATGACTTATCAAATGTTTGTAATCTTACTTTTATATCCATATTAAACATGGATAGAAATTCTAATTATTAAACATTCATTGGACTATAAAAACAAATGGGCGGAGTTTTCAAACAATTAATTTTGGTATGCTGCAAGTTTGAGCAAACAAGGAATTATTAGGTAATTGAAATTGCAAGGGATACTTCAACCAAACTGGTAATTTTGTCAATAGTACAAAGCTATCGATGAAATAGCTGGATTAATCACGGTCAAACTATCTTTCATATGTGATTATTACTCCTAATTGATTTTCGTTGGAAGTGTTCCCGACCGTGTAACACCTAGGACGCGTTTTCTTTGTTAATTAGTTAATTAACCAATCAATCAAAGTTAGCGTGAAACCCTTACAGATTATCAATTTGGATTAGCTGCTTCAATTTAAATACGCGGATATCCTTTATTTTTTTCTGACCCATTTTATGAAAATCTTCATTTGCAATTTAATATTAACGTAAGAAGAGAGATAACAAAAACATATCTACTAAAATAAGCGACACATAAACTGAACCCACACAACATATTTAACCCTTTCTCACAAGCGCCCTTTGACGCATCTGCAGCATTTTGGAAAACATCGTGAGCAATTTCTCCTCTTGTCACAACGTTTCCAACTCTATTCAATTACTTGAACTATCATAATATAAAGAGGTTTTTCGGGATTCTACCAATATAACATAATATATAGTTTATTGGCTTTACATTCACACAATTTGTCGCCATTAACAAATATAGATTTGAGGGAATGGTGAGGATATTTTACATATTTTCAAAGTCGTCTGCTGCAGAAGTATTGTATGTAGGAAAGGGTTAAAATAACCATGATTCGGGCAATAGTGAGTTTTTAATTGATTATTTTTAAGTGGAGTATATTTACAATTTTTAAAAATGTTGTCTTGAAAAATATCTCGTCAGATTGTTTTGATAATGCGCCACAAACTGGTCCGAGTCTCTACAAGGTTTAAATGTTATGATAAGTTTACCCTTTACTCCGGCACCACACACGTAGAAGGGACCAAGGGTTGATAAGTTATTAATCTTACATATTAATTAAAAATAATTGAAAACGATCAAACTCTCTTTCATACGTGATTATTACTCCAATCCGATTTACGTTTGTAGTGTTCCCGACTTTGTAGCACCTAGGACGATCACTCTTTGTTTTTAGTTAATTGATCAGTCAATTCACGTAAAAGGATAAGTGAAACCACATATATATAGATTATCAAGTCACTTGCCATCAATTGGGATCATCTGCTTCACAATTTTGATATTTGGTTTTCCCTATAGTTTATTTTTAACCCATTTTTTAATCCTATTTTATAACATCTTATTAACACCCCATTTCCTACAAAAATATCAGCAGCAGACGAGGTCGAAAATATTGAAGTAATATGTTTTTTATTATTGAATAGAAAATGGGAGAAACTTGTTACCAGATTCAAAATGTTTGAGAATTGATGCGAGCTTCAAACCAATGCTGATAGTACCGGTTCCCCTTCCCGGTATTTAGGACCGCTTCCATGGTGTAGTAGTAGTAGTAGAGCGTCCGCCTCGGTAGCGGGAGGTCGCGGGTTCGATCTCCGACCTGGTAATACACATAACTTACCAAAATGGTAGGAATGTCTGCCCTCCTACGGCTGACTGGTTGTAGTCAGACCAGTATATAACCGAAAAAATGTTGAAAGCGGCGTAAAGCACCAAACAATAAATCATATCAATTATGGTAGTTTGGCTTCCGTTCTTAGTCCTTAGTCCTCAGAATTGAGTGGGTGGCACTATGACTGATGCTCTGGTGTCAGGATAAACCAGAAACATATAAATATGTATCTGTATAACTAACTAGCCATGCTGGTCATTTCCCCAGGAAATGTTGTGATATGACTGAAATACTGCAGGAAAGTGGTATTAAACACCATTCAAGAAAACAGGTAGAAAAACAATCTGAGCCATTTTTTTTAAATTGTAAGACGCGTCAATATTGGTATGTTTTAACCCTTTTCCCATATGCAACAAATATGCACGACAAAGCGACACGACGGAAGGGACATTATGTCGTCCGTCGAGCGTCGCCCTTGTACTGTCGGGCGTCGTGTCAGTTTGTCGTGCGTCGTGTCGCATTGTCGTGCGTCGTGTCGCTTTGTCGCACGTCGACTTGGAAGAATATAAGGTCGACGGACGACGCACGGCATTACGATCCGACCGTCGTGTCGCTTTGTCGTCCGTCGTGTCGCTTTGTCGAGCGTCGTGTCGCTTTGTCGTCCGTCGTGTCGCATTATCGTGTTGTAAATTATTTAGGTCGCCGCACGACAATGCGACACGACGGACGACATTGCGACACGACAAAGCGACACGACTGACGACAAAGCGACAAGACGCACGACAAAGCGACACGACGGACGACAAAGCGACACGACATCGCGACAAAGCGACACGACATAACGACAGTCCGTCGTGTCGCTTTGTCGTGCGTCGTGTCGCTTTCTCGCGCGTCGACCTAAGGCACGACGGACGACATGAGCCAAACAGGATTCCGTAGGAATCTGATGGTGGGTCACCCATGGATAATTTCTACAAAATTATTTGAAAATCGGCCTTACATTTTTGAAGGAGAAGATTTTTTAAGATTCCACTATAGCCATATAAGGAAAAAAAGCCCCTTCGCCCGTCGGTCATCTTCTTTGACCAATCAACATGGCTTGAAGGAATCTGACAGAGGGGAACCTTTCTACAGAATTATTTGAAAATCGGTCAACCACTTATTTTCGTTCGTTGCCATGGAAACCCGAATTCTACATGGATCCCAAACATCTGAAGGAATTCTGGTTAGGTCATTGAAAGGATGCTTTCTGTGAAGTTTCACCCCCAATTGACCCGCTGGTTACTGAAGAGGAGATGTTGACGGACGCACGGCGCACAACGGACGACGACCGACGGACATAGGGCGATCACAATAACTCACTTTGAGCTAACAGATATTTCTGCATGTAGGAATGGTCAAAAACCCAAACAATTATTTACCAGAGAAAACAAATAGTCGGTATTCCGTCGTGTCGCTTTGTCGTGCGTCGTGTCGCTTTGTCGCGCGTCGACCTAAGGCACGACGGACGACTTGAGCCAAACAGGATTCCGTAGGAATCTGATGGAGGGTCACCCATGGATAATTTCTACAAAATTATTTGAAAATCGGCCTTACATTTTTGAAGGAGAAGATTTTTTAAGATTCCACTATAGCCATATAAGGAAAAAAGCCCCTTCGCCCGTCGGTCATCTTCTTTGACCAATCAACATGGCTTGAAGGAATCTGACAGAGGGGAACCTTTCTACAGAATTATTTGAAAATCGGTCAACCACTTATTTTCGTTCGTTGCCATGGAAACCCGAATTCTACATGGATCCCAAACATCTGAAGGAATTCTGGTTAGTTCATTGAAAGGATGCTTTCTGTGAAGTTTCACCCCCAATTGACCCGCTGGTTACTGAAGAGGAGATGTTGACGGACGCACGGCGCACAACGGACGACGACCGACGGACATAGGGCGATCACAATAACTCACTTTGAGCTAACAGATATTTCTGCATGTGGGAATGGTCAAAAACCCAAACAATTATTTACCAGAGAAAACAAATAGTCGGTATTAATAGAACCAATTGTTCTGATGCTTCTTCAGAAAACGCCTATGGACTATCTTCGGACAAACTAAGAAACCAGGTCTATTTGAATTTTGAAAATAGCACAGTTTATTTACATATATTTAACATGTCGTAACAGCACATTGTATATACCCATAACAGCAACAACTGAATTGACTTGCATATATCATAGTCTAGAATAAATATTCTATTCATTTAATGGGTTCATGATCTGATAAATAGGAAGTCTTCTGCTTTATAAATGTCTGACCGTTATATTGAATATTAACAATGTACTTTTGATACCTAGTTCAAAACATTGCAAGAAACGAACGATTGTTCAAAATGAGCATATGGCTTCAGAAATAAAATATTTCCTATTTGTTTGACATATCTTCATACTTTAAAAAAACCCCAATAACAAAGCATTGGAAAATGAGAAAGTATTTGCTATGAGAAATCCAGGAGGTCATGTTTGTTGACCAATCAACATGGCTTGAAGGAATCTGACAGAGAGGGTAACATTTCTACAGAATTATTTGAAAAGCGGCCAACTAGTTGTTTTTTCCGTTTGGTTGCCATGGAAACCAGAACTCTGCATGGATCCCACACATTTGAAGAAATTCTGGTAAGGTCATTGAGATGATGTTTTACCCCAATTGACTGAGGAGAAGTTTAAGGACGCATAACGGACGACGCCGCCGGACATAGGGCGAACACAATAACTCACATTGAGCTAACACATTTCTGCATGTGTGAATGATAGAAAACAAAAAACAATTATTTACCCGAGAAAACAAATTGTCGGAATTAATAAAACCGGTAGTTCTGATGCTTATTCAGAAAACGCCTATGGAGTTCCTTGGGACAAACTAGTCGATATTTAAATGAAATATGGACTATCACGGGACAAACAAGTCGAGATTTAAATGAAATATGGACTATCTTTGGACAAACTAGTCGAGATTTAAATGAAATATGGACTATCTCGGGACAATCTAGTCGAGATTTAAATGAAATATGGACTATCACGGGATAAACTAAGAAATAAGGTCTCTTTGAATTTTGAAAATAGCACAGATTATTTACATATATTTAACAGGTCGTAATAGCACATTGTATATACACATAACAGCCCCAATTGAATGTACTTGCATACATCATATTCAAGAATAAATTTTTGATTTCTTTTAACGCTTTCCCACATATAACAAACCTGCATATATATATCAACAGTTTAATTTACTGTTTCTAGATCGGTTTCTCTTATTTGCGAACCACTTTCGAATCTGCTCTACAATTAACGGCTTATTATTAGATAAGTATTGAACATATTGTGACAAAAGGAGAATGTGCTTGTTTTGAGAAATTTCTCATTTTGCCACAATGTTTTCAAAAGATGTTTTCAAAAGTTGTAAGCTGCAGATCTTTATGTGGGAAAGTGTTATTAATAAAAAATAAAACTTAACCTTAAATGGACATATTAGCATTACTCTGTTGAAACGAAATGCAGAGAAATGCTTATCCATTGAAAGCTGCAATACATTATAGTTAATGAATACCATGAATGAAGTATATCTCTATAGAATTGAAATATATAGAGACACACTTATCCATATATTCCATTGAACAAACAGAGTTGGTCATTTTTAATTGTTGGTTAACCCTATTTCAAATTCGTTTTTATTCTTCTCCATCAGACGACTTTTTAAAAAAATAGTCCGAAAGCGTGGCATGTAGTTGCATGTGTCCAAAAGACATTTACATTTTGTAATGTTACTTCTTGACCAGACGCAGACGACTTTATATACCTGTGTAGCAATTGACATATTTTCTTTTTCAAACAGTGTTGGGAAAGGAGAAATTGCTCGAAACAAATGCTTCTTTTCCAAAGTTTCAATCATGTATCAAATAACATTTCTATATGGTATAACTTGTGAAGAATCATTTGCCAAGCAGGCGGTTAAAAAATGAAATATCAAGCTATTGCAACCTTTTTTTGTTACTTCACACATCGGAACAAATCTTCAACAGACGACTTTGAAAACATAGGTAATTTTTACAATGACAGTACCATTTGAAAAGAAAGAACATAAATTAAGCAAAAGGAGATGTTGCTCATTATGAGCAATTTATCTTTTTACCACAACGTTTTCAAGATGTCTATTACAGATGCCTCAGAAAACGCCTGTGTGTTGGAAAGGGATAATATTTATGTAGACAGTTGGAAGCATTTTAGAAAAGGAAGACTATTCGTTTTGTGCCGTAGGTCGACGCGCGACAAAGCGACACGACGCACGACAAAGCGGCACGACAAAGCGACACGACGCATGATAAAGCGACACGACGCACGACAAAGCGACACGACGCACGATAAAGCGACACGACGCACGACAAAGCGACACGACGCACGACAAAGCGACACGACGCACGACAAAGCGACACGACGCACGACAAAGCGACACGACGGAGGGACATTATGTCGTCCGTCGAGCGTCGCCCTTGTACTGTCGTGCGTCGTGTCGGTTTGTCGTGCGTCGTGTCGCATTGTCGTGCGTCGTGTCGCTTTGTCGCACGTCGACTTGGAAGAGTATAAGGTCGACGCACGACATTACGATGCGTCCGTCGTGTCGCTTTGTCGTCCGTCGTGTCGCTTTGTCGAGCGTCGTGTCGCTTTGTCGTCCGTCGTGTCGCATTATCGTGTTGTAAATTATTTAGGTCGACGCACGACAATGCGACACGACGGACGACATTGCGACACGACAAAGCGACACGACTGACGACAAAGCGACACGACGGACGACAAAGCGACACGACGCACGACAAAGCGACACGACGCACGACAAAGCGACACGACATCGCGACAAAGCGACACGACATAACGACAGTCCGTCGTGTCGCTTTGTCGTGCGTCGTGTCGCTTTGTCGCGCGTCGACCTAACGCACGACGGACGACGGACGACGTGAGCCAAACAGGATTCCGTAGGAATCTGATGGAGGGTCACCCATGGATAATTTCTACAAAATTATTTGAAAATCGGCCTTACATTTTTGAAGGAGAAGATTTTTTAAGATTCAACTATAGCCATATAAGGAAAAAAAGGCTCTTCGCCCGTCGGTCATCTTCTTTGACCAATCAGCATGGCTTGAAGGAATCTGACAGAGGGGAACCTTTCTACAGAATTATTTGAAAATCGGTCAACCACTTATTTTCGTTCGTTGCCATGGAAACCCGAATTTTACATGGATCCCAAACATCTGCAGGAATTCTGGTTAGGTCATTGAAAGGATGCTTTCTGTGAAGTTTCACCCCCAATTGACCCGCTGGTTACTGGAGAGGAGATGTTGACGGACGCACACAAGCTGATCCGAGTCTCTACAAGATTTAAATGTTATGGCAAGTTTACCCTTTACTCCGGGACCACAAACGTAGAAGGGACCAAGGGTTGATCAGTTATTAAACTAACATGTTCATTAGAAAGAATTGAAAACGATCAAACTCTCTTTCATACGTGATTATTACTCCAATCCGAGTAACGTTTGAAGTGTTTCCGACTTTGTAGCACATAGGACGGTTGCTCTTTGTTTATTAGTTAATTGGCCAATCAATCCACGTAAAAGGATAAATGAAACCACATATAGATTATCACTTGCCATCAATTGGGATCATCTGCTACACAATTTAATTATTTGGTTTACCCTTCAGTTTGTTTTTATCCATTTATAATAATCCTCTTTTTTATTAAATCTGATTAAACCCGTTTCCACATATGAAAATCGGCAGCAGACGACTTTGATAGCATAGTCACAAAACCCTGACAAATCTCCATAAACGATATCTTAAGTGTTAAATAAAGTTGAAAACATTGTGACCATGGGAGAAATTGCTCATTATGAGCAATTTCACCTTTGGGCCACAATGTTTTCAAAATTCGTCTTCTACTATTGCGTAAAAAAGGGTCTGCAGGTGTGAAAGGGTTAACCTCCCCTTCCCTATAAACAAATCAGCAGCAGGCGATGTCGAAAATATTGAAGTACTATAATTTATTTATTGTATAGAAAATGGGAGAAACTTGTTATCTTTTCACAAATTCAAAAAGATGTAGAAGCGGTATGAGCTTCATACCAATGATGGTAGTAGTGGCTGTCCTTTTTGGTACATGAGCACAGAGTCAACTTTTATTCTTTCGGAGCCTGCACACACAGGACCGCCTCGAAGGTGTAGTGGTAGAGCGTCCGCCTGGAGTGCGGGAGGTCACGAGTTCGATCCCGACCGGGTCATACGCATGTAGTAATGGCTGCTCTCCTTTGCGATCAGGGTTGCTTAGCTATCATCACGATCGATGCTTTGTCAGGATAAACTAACCTGCCGTGCTAGCCATTTACCCAGGAAATGCTGTGATATAAGGGATTTAATGTAATAAAGCGACAAAAAACACCTTTCAAGCACACAGATACCAAACTTTTCTGTGCCAGTTTTTTTTCATATGTAAGACGGGTGGGTCAATATTGTACATGGGAAAGGGTTAAGAACCAATATACTGAAATCAACATTCATAGCTGTGAAAGTGAAAAATATGAAATTTACACTCATGTTTTGAAAAGATAAACTTTCCTAAATAGAGACATAACCATATCCATGAACTTTTGTTTGTGTATACAGTTATTTAGATTTGACCAGATTAATTCTCATTTAAAATACCTTATTTTATATAACTGTTTAAACAATTAAATCAATTACTTTTAGTAATTGAAAGTTAAGAACTCGTAAAACTACATTAAATCTGTTTGGATGTTAACCAAGCTAATCTGACCCCACAAAAGATCAAATTTTACTTTAAGGAATTTCATAAACTTCATCCAAGCACATGCAAAAGGGATTTCGGGGCTAACGTATATTAATTGTACATGTGAAATAGGTGGTATAAAACACGGTCAAGTGATCTTGTATACGTGATTATTACTCTTGATTGACTCACGTTTGTTGAAGTCTAGCCGAAGTTGTAGCACCTAAGACGGTTTCTTTCTATTAATTATGCCCCCTTCCAAGAAGAGGGGTATATTGCTTTGCACATGTCGGTCGGTCAGTCGGTCGGTAGGTCGGTCGGTCCGTCGGTAGACCAAAGCTTGTCCGAGTGATAACTCAACAATGCCTGGACCTATGGTCCTCAAACTTGACTTGGAAGTTGGGCCTGCCAGTAGATGACCCCTAATGATTTTGAGGTCATTAGGTCAAAGGTCAAGGTCACGGTGACATTGAACGCGAAAAGCTTGACCGAGTGATAACTCGACATTGCCGGCACCCATGGCCCTCAAACTTGACTTGGAGGATGGACCTGACAAATAGATGAACCCTATTGATTTTGAGGTCATCGGGTCAAAAGTCAAGGTCATAGTGACTTTGAACGCGAAAAAAGCTTGTCCGAGTGATAACTTGACGTGGAAACTGGTCGGTTGGTCCGTCGGTAGACCAAAGCTTGTCCGAGTGATAACTCAACAATGCCTGGACCTATGGTCCTCAAACTTGACATGAAGGCTGGGGGTGACCAGTTGGCGACCGCTAAGGTCAAGGTCACTGAACAAGAAGGCGAAATCTTGTCTGAGTGATAACAGTGACATTGAACGCGAAATGCTTGTCCGAGTGATAACTCGACATTGTCTGCCGCCATGGCCCTCAAACTTGACATGAGTGCTGGGGGTGACCAGTAGGTGACCGCTATTGATTTTTATGTCATCGGGTCAAAGGTCGAGGTCACTGAACTTAAACTCAAAATCTTGTCCGAGTGATAACTCAACATTGCCTGCACCCATGGACACTCAAGCTTAACATGGAGGCTGGGGGTGACCAGTAGAACTCAAACTGCTCATTCAAATTTACGTCATATGTACTTATTCCCGGCTGCCAGGGGGATACATGTTTATCTGCAAATATCAGTCATCATCTCAATGTGATTAAGAACTGTACGTACCATCCTCAAACTTTGAATAAACATTGGTCATGATCTTAAAACATCTAATGTGAAATGACAAATTAGCTGGCATTTCACTCCATGAATATTTTATTCAATTGGCAAAATATGCCTGACAACATGGCGATCAGGGGGGCAAAATGTATGACGAACATCTCTTGTTATTTTTAAACCAATCAATCAAAGGATAAACCGAAACCATTTATTGATTACCAATTAATAAAAAATTGGGATTAGCAGCTTCAATTGACATATTCGGTTGCTTTTTAGTTTTTAACCCATGTTATGATAATCATCTTTAGCAAGTCACTAATAAATAAAGAGGAAAATCTATATAATCTTCATTTAACAATATACATGTATATGAAATCTGCTCTAGATGACTTTGAAATCATCTATAATATACAGAACAGAACAGAAATTTTAATTTCATTTTAAGCATATTCAGCTCCTGATTGGTATGCACAGATATATATGCAGAAATGGTTAAGACAATGGTATCTCAATTATGTAAAATAAATTAGACTTGTAGAAAAGGGAAAATTGCTCTTTCCCGTTTTGCCTCATTTAATTCTAACAAGAAGCCCACGATGGCCTATGCTCTACTGGGATGTTTTTTTGGTTATTTTCAATCCAGAGCATGTATGTATGATGCATATCGGATAGTAAATGGAGGCTTTATTGTGTTCACAAGTTTTATAGCAATTTTGACAATTTCAAGGGCCATAATCCAGTCCTGCATGAGCGGATCTGGCTGGTTTGCGAAAGGAATCGAGCTCTCATCAATATTGAACTACTATCTAAGTTTGGTGAAGATTGGATAGTATATGGAGGCTCTATTGTGCTCACAAGCTCTATGGTAGCAATTTTGACAATTTCAAGGGCCAAAATCAAGTCTTGCATGGGCGGATCTGGTTAGTTTGCAAAAGTAACCGAGCTCTCATCAATATTTAACTAATATCTAAGTTTGGTGAAGATCGGATAGTAAATGGAGGCTCTATTGTGTTCACAAGCTGTATTATAGCAATTTTGACAATTTCAAGGGCCAAAATAAAGTCATGCAAGGGCACATCTGGCTGGTTTTCGAAAGGAACTGAGCTCTCATCAATATTTAACTAATATTTAAGTTTGGTGAAGATCAGATACTAAATAAAGCCTCTATTGTGTTCACAAGCTCTATTATAAGAATTTCGACAATTCCAAGGGCCATCATAATCCAGTCTTGCATCGGCGGATCTGGCTGGTTTGCTAAAGGAACCGGGCTCTCATAGATATCTAACTACTGTATAAGTTTGATTGAGATACAATCAAAACTGAAAACTTTATCGCGTTCACAAACTCTATTATAGCAATTCTGACAATTTCAAGGGCCATAATCCAGTCTTGCATGGACAGATCTGGCTGGTTTGCAAAGGAAACCAAGTTCTCATGGATATCTAACTACTGTATAAGTTTCATTTAGATACAATCAAAACTGAAGACTGTATCGCGTTCACAAGCAATTGTTTACGGACGCACGGACGCACTGACGCACGGACGCATGGACGCACGTACGCACGGACGCACGGACGACGGACACCATGGCATAAGCTCTTCTGGCCTTTGGCCAGTAGAGCTAATAATTATCTAATAATAAAAACAAGAGGGCAATGATGGCCCTGGATTGCTCACCTAAATTGTAGTGGGTCAAGAAGGGAACATTTCATCAAAAGTATTTGGAAATTGGCCAGATATTTTTTGAAGAAGATTTTAAAACTACCCCCACCACATTTTCGACCAATCAACAGGGCTTGAAGAAATCAATTTCTACAACATTATTTGGAAATCGGACAGACTTTTGGCGAAGAATGTTTTTTAATGTTTTCAATATAGCTTTAAGGAAAATCAGCCCCGCACTCTTCGTTTTTCGACGAATCAACAGGGTTTGAAGTAATCTGATAGAGGGTTACCCAAGGAACATTTCTACAAACTTATTTGGGAATTTGCCAGATGCTTTTTGAGAAGAAGATTTACAAGATTTAGCTATAACCATATATGGCAAAACAGCCCTTACCCATGGTGGCCATATTTTTCAACCAATCATCATAGCTTGAAGGAATATGATTTAGGGGCTTCAAGTAACATTTCTACAAAATTATTTGGAAATCAGCCAGACACTTTCGACTATATGCATATAAGGCAAACTAGCCCCGCCCCCTGATGGCCATGTTTTTTTTACCAATCAACATACATGTAGCCTGAAGGTATCTGATAGAGGGTCAGCCAATGTACATTTCTACAATATTATTTGAAAATCGGCAAGACACTTTCGGAGAAGAAGAATTTTTAAGTTTCCACTATAACCATATAAGGCAAACAGCCCCTGGCGGCCATGTTTTTTTTACCAATCAGCATGGCTTGAAAGAATCTGATGGAGGTTCACCCATGGACAATTTCTACAAAATTATTTGAAAATCGGCCTTACATTTTGGAAGGAGAAGTTGTTTTTAAAGATTCCACTATAGCCATAGAAGAAAGAAAAAGGTCCGCCCCCTGTCGGTCGTCTTTTTTGACCAATCAACATGGCTTGAAGGAATCTGACAGAGGGGAACCTTTCTACAGAATTATTTGAAAATCGGTCAACCACTTATTTCCGTTCGTTGCCATGGAAACCCGAATTCTACAAGGATCCCAAACATTTGAAGGAATTCTGGTTAGGTCATTGAGAGGATGCTTTCTGTGAAGTTTTACCCCCAATTGACCCGCTGGTTACTGAGGAGATGTTGACGGCCGCACGACGCACAACGGACGGCGGCCGCCGGACATAGGGTGATCACAATAACTGACCTTGAGCATTTCTTGCTCAGGTGAGCTAACAAATATTTCTGCATGTGGGAATGGTCAAAAACCCAAACAATTATTTACCCGAGAAAACAAATAGTCGGTGTTAATAAAACCAATGATTCTGATGCTTCTTCAGAAAACGCCTATGGACTATCTTCGGACAAACTAAGAAACTAGGCATAATTGAATTTTGAAAATAGCACAGTTTATTTACATATATTTAACATGTCGTAACAGCACATTGTATATACCCATAACAGCAACAACTGAATTGATTTGCATATATCATAGTCTAGAATAAATATTCTATTCATTTAACGGGTTCATGATCTGATAAATAGGAAGTCTTCTTGCTTTATAAATTTATAAATTGGAAAATGAGAAAGTATTTGCATTGAGAAATCCAGTGGGTCATGTTTTTTGACCAATCAACATGGCTTGAAGGAATCTGACAGAGAGGGTAACATTTCTACAGAATTATTTGAAAAGCGGCCAACTAGGTTTTTTTTTCGTTTGGTTGCCATGAAAACCAGAACTCAGCATGGATCCCAAACATTTGAAGGAATTACGGTGAGGTCATTGAGATGATGTTTTACCCCAATTGACTGAGGAGGAGAAGTTGACGGACGCACAAAGGACGACGCCGCCGGACATAGGGCGATCACAATAACTCACATTGAGCACTTCGTGCTCAGGTGAGCTAACACATTTCTGCATGTGGGAATGGTAAAAAACCAAAACAATTATTTACCCGAGAAAACAAATTGTCGGGATTAATAAAACCGGTAGTTCTGATGCTTCTTCAGAAAACGCCTATGGACTTTCTTGAGACAAACTAGTCGAGATTAAAATGAAATATGGACTATCTTGGGACAAACTAGTCGAGATTAAAATGAAATATGGACTTTCTTGAGACAAACTAGTCGAGATTTAAATGAAATATGAACTATCACGGGACAAACAAGTCGAGAGTTAAATGAAATATGGACTATCTTTGGACAAACTAGTCGAGATTTAAATGAAATATGGACTATCTCGGGACAAACTAGTCGAGATTTAAATGAAATATGGAGTATCACGGTATAAACTTAGAAACAAGGCCTCTTTGAAATTTGAAAATAGCACAGTTTATTTACATATATTTAACACGTCGTAATAGCACATTGTATATACACATAACAGCAACAATTGAATGCACTTGCATACATCATATTAAAGAATACATTTTCGATTTCTTTTAACGCTTTCCAACATATAACAAACCTGCAGCAGACGACTATGAAATAATTTGAGAAACAATATGGAAACTTTCTATTAATGAAAGTTTAAATATTGAATAGAGTTGAACATATTGTGGCAAAAGGAGAAATTGTTTGTTTTGAGCAATTTCTTCTTTTGTCACAATGTTTTAACAAATTGTCTGCTGCGTCGGAAAGCATCTATATGTGGGAAAGGGTTAACGGGTTTATTATCGGATAAATAAGAAGTCTTCTGCTTTGTAAATGTCTGACAGTTACATGGAAAATTAAAATTGTACTTTTGATACCTAATTGAAAACAATGCAAGAAACGAACAATTCCTCAAAATGAGCATATGGCTGCTTCGTGGAAGGGTTATTAATTTGAATTCGTTTCTAAGAGATGATTAAAATTAAAATACTTAATATTTCTTTGACATATCTTCATAGGTCTACTTTAAAAAAAAATCATGTTAACAAAGCATTGTAAAAAGAGATAGTATTTGCTATGAGCAATTTTGTCTTTTTCTGCAATTTGTTGAAGATTTTATACTTTTCCCTGAAGAATTTACTTCAAATGATTTCGATGAAGTCTTACTTAGACGCACATAATTTCATTGAAAGTTTCTCCTTCACCAAAATGAAAGAAAGAAAAAAATGAATTTTTAACAATATGATATCTGTGTTAGACAAACTGTTTCATTTCATTATCCACTTCTTTTTATGTCAATCTACAGCAGACAACATTTTAGAATAATTTTCTCCACATGCCCCAATGATTGCAACTCTGTTCTATAGATATTCTGTAACTGTACTTTCATATATATATTTATATATATATCAACAGTTTAATTTACTGTTTCTAGATCGGTTTCTCTTATTTGCGAACCACTTTCGAATCTGCTCTACAATTAACGGCTTATTATTAGATAAGTATTGAAGATATTGTGACAAAAGGAGAATGTGCTTGTTTTGAGAAATTTCTCATTTTGCCACAATGTTTTCAAAAGATGTTTTCAAAAGTTGTAAGCTGCAGATCTTTATGTGGGAAAGTGTTATTAATAAAGAATAAAACTTAACCTTAAATGGACATATTAGCATTACTCTGTTGAAACGAAATGCAGAGAAATGCTTATCCATTGAAAGCTGCAATACATTATAGTTAATGAATACCATGAATGAAGTATATCTCTATAGAATTGAAATATATAGAGACACACTTATCCATATATTCCATTGAACAAACAGAGTTGGTCATTTTTAATTGTTGTTTAACCCTATTTCAAATTTGTTTTTTTCTTCTCCATCAGACGACTTTTTAAAAAAATAGTCCGAAAGCGTGGCATGTAGTTGCATGTGTCCAAAAGACATTTACATTTTGTAATGTTACTTCTTGACCAGACGCAGACGACTTTATATACCTGTGTAGCAATTGACATATTTTCTTTTTCAAACAGTGTTGGGAAAGGAGAAATTGCTCGAAACAAATGCTTCTTTTCCAAAGTTTCAATCATGTATCAAATAACATTTCTATATGGTATAACTTGTGAAGAATCATTTGCCAAGCAGGCGGTTAAAAAATGAAATATCAAGCTATTGCAACCTTTTTTTGTTACTTCACACATCGGAACAAATCTTCAACAGACGACTTTGAAAACATAGGTAATTTTTACAATGACAGTACCATTTGAAAAGAAAGAACATAAATTAAGCAAAAGGAGATGTTGCTCATTATGAGCAATTTATCTTTTTACCACAACGTTTTCAAGATGTCTATTACAGATGCCTCAGAAAACGCCTGTGTGTTGGAAAGGGATAATATTTATGTAGACAGTTGGAAGCATTTTAGAAAAGGAAGACTATTCGTTTTGAGCAATGTTTCCCTTTGCAAAGATGTTTTTATTGGCAGCAGAACATTTTTTTATCTGTAGCATGTAAATGAATAATAACAACAAAAAACAACAACTACTCACAATCCTCCAAAAGACTTTTCTTCAATTTACTGTTTCTAGATCGATTTCTCTTATTTGCGAACCACTTTCGAATCTGCTCTACAGTTATTCCCCCTTCTGAAGCCATGGAAAGAGTAACGTCCCTTGACGGGTATGGGTTCTCCAGATTTTCCTGATACCATGATTCCAGGATTTTCACAGCATGTTTGGGAAGCAGTCTACTTTTTTTCTGATTCATAACACATCGTTTTCCGGTTCCAGGTTTTGACTTGTTCTCTGACTCAATAGCACTAAGTTTATGTTCAACACTTCCTAGAAGGGTAACCAGCTTCCTATTGTAGTATGTGTTAATGGAGGCGGTACTTTCTCTATCGTAAGCCATTTGACACAGTACGTTATGGCGTTCTAGATCGACCATAGACGTCTGTGATTGGTAGTAATGTTTAACTTCATCAGCGGCGCCTTTGTTGGTTTCCATAGCGATGAATAATCTGTGACTGATGTCTTTTTCTCTCAAAGCGAGTTTCATATCTTCACATGTGTCGTCTGTTTCATTTCTTACAGGTGAACTGTTCGTCACTTCCGGTCTGATTTGACACTGATTATATCCATAGTTACACTGAGAGTAAAACCACTGATCGACACAAGAATCTGAATTCATATTTTGATACAATGACTGCTGTGGTGTTATGTCTCGTAATTTGCTGAAATTTTCGGCTGTTTGGGAGTAGATCGGTGATGAGGATACAGATGACGTCAGCGGAACAGGAAGTTGACGATGGTGGTTAATGGATGATGGACTGTTGTACCCAGAGTCGTTCAGGAACTGGTTCATGTTGAAATGATCAGGTTTTGACACGAGGTTTGTTGAGAAGGGTGAAGTTGAATGATGGAACTTCGGCGATGACATATAGTCAATTGGTTGTTGGTGACCTTCAAAATCGCACTGAGATCTGGTTGGCGTGTTTTGACCATTGGAATAGTATGTCTGACAGTCGGTTGAAGGCTGGTTGATTGGTTGCCTGGTTTGGTTTGGATGCGAAAACATGGTGGAATATTCTGAGACGTTTTTGGCTGCTATGTTGAACTGACACTGTATGGTAACGTCTAAGACGTTTGATTGTTCGTACGAAGCCTTCTGCTGCCACATTTTTGTACAATTTAGCTTACGATTCGTTTGTTTGTGATCGAACTTTAGACCGTTTTAACGGTTAAAGGTTTTTTCGTAAGTAAAATGTATCCAACGTTCTAAGAGTACACTTTGTTAATTATGACGTATTAATCCAAGATTTGGAATGTTCACAGCACACACAGTTTATATCCAGTCAAACATCCAATTATATTTTAAATATCACTGATATATATATATATATATATATATATATATATATTCCTCAAGTATCCATATGATTTAACAAGTTATTGAAATATGACTTATCAAATGTCTGTAATCTTACTTTTATATCCATATCAAATATGGATAGAAATTCTAATTATTAAACATTCATTGGACTATAAAAAGAAATGGGCGGAGTTTTCAAACAATTAATTTGGGTATGCTGCAAGTTTGAGCAAACAAGGAATTATTAGGTAATTGAAATTGCAAGGGATACTTCAACCAAACTGGTAATTTTGTCAATAGTACAAAGCTATCGATGAAATAGCAGGAATAAAACACGGTCAAACTATCTTTTATAAGTGATTATTACTCCTAATTGGTTTACGTTTGAAGTGTTCCCGACTTTGTAACACCTAGGACGCGTTTTCTTTGTTAATTAGTTAATTAACCAATCAATCAAAGATAGCGTGAAACCCATACAGATTATCAATATGGCTTAGCTGCTTCAATTTGAATACGCGGTTATCCTTTATTTTTTCGGACCCATTTTATGAAAGTTAATATTAACTGTAAGAAGAGAGATAAAAAGACATATCTACTAAAATAAGCGACATATAAACTGAACCCACACAACATATTTAACCCGTTCCCACGAACGTACTTTGACGCATCTGCAGCATTTTGAAAAACATCGTGAGCAATTTCTCCTTTTGTCACAACGTTTCCAACTCTATTCAATAACTGGAACTATCATTATATAAAGACGTATTTCAGGATTCTATCAATATTGCATTATATAACATGAAGTTTACATATTTTCAAAGTCGTCTGCTGCAGATATGTTGTATGTGGGTAAGGGTTAAACTAACAATGATTCGGACAATATTGAGTTTCTAATTGATTTTTCTTAAATGGAGTGGATTTACAATTTTTAAAAAATGTTGTCTCGAAAAATGTCTCGTCAGATTGTTTTGATAGTGCGCCACAAGCTGGTCCGAGTCTCTATAAGGTTTAAATGTTATGATAAGTTTACCCTTTACTCCGGGACCACACACGTAGAAGGGACCAAGGGTTGATCAGTTATTAAACTAACATGTTAATTAGAAAGAATTGAAAACTACCAAACTCTCTTTCATACGTGATTATTACTCCAATCCGAGTTACGTTTGAAGTTTTTCCGACTTTGTAGCACATAGGACTGTTTCTCTATGTTTATTAGTTAATTGGCCAATCAATCCACGTAAAAGGATAAATGAAACCACATATAGATTATCACTTGCCATCAATTGGGATCATCTGCTTCACAATTTTCATATTTGGTTTACCCTTTAGTTTGTTTTTAACCCATGTGTAATCCTAGTTTTATGAAATCTGATAAACCCTTTTCCATATATGAACATCTGCAGCAGACGACTTTGATAACATAGTGACAAAACCCTGAAAAATCTCCATAAACGATATCTTAATTGTTAAATAAAGTTGAAAACATTGTGGCCAAAGGAGAAATTGCTCATTATGACCAATTTCACCTTTGCGCCACAATATTTTCAAAAGTCGTCTTCTGCTATTGCGTAAAAAAGCGTCTGCAGGTGTGAAAGTGTTAACCTCCCCTTCCCTATAAACAAACACCCATATTTGAAAAGATAAACTTTCCTAAATCAAGACATAAACATTTGTTATACAGTTATACAGTTATTTATAATTGATATGGTTAATTCTCATTTAAAATACCTTATTTTATATATCTGTTTAGAAAAATAAATCAATTACTGTAGTAATCAAAAGTTTAGAACTCGTAAAACTACATTAAATGTGTTTGGATGTTAACCAAGCTGATCTAACTCTTCACAATATCATATTTTACTTTTAGGAATGTTGCTTACTTCCTCCCAAAACATGTAAAAGGGACTAAGGGTGTATAACGTATATTAATTGTACATGTGAACTAGGTGGTATAAAACACGGTCAAATTTTTATACGTGATTATTACTCTTGATTGACTTACGTTTGAAGTGTACCAGATGTTGTAACATCTAAGACGGTTTCTTTCTATTAATTATTTTATAAACCAATCAATCAAACAGATAAATCGACACTATTTATTGATTACCAATTGTCAACAATTGGGATCAGCAGCTTCAATTTACATATTCTATTGCTTTTTAGTTTTTAACCCATTTTATGATTTATAAATTGTTAATTTAACAATATGTATGAAATCTGCACCAGACGACGTTGAAATCATCTAAAATATACAGACTAGAGCATACATTTTAATTTCATTTTAAGCATATACAGCTCAAAGATGATATGCAGAAATGGTTAAGAAAAATAAATATAAATGATGTAAAATAAATGGACAGTTATGGAATAGATTTGTATTTAATTTCATTTATTCAACGATTTGTTAACATCAAGATACACTAATACTAATTGTATATATAAATGGACAATATGAGACAATGAAAAGAAAAATACAGTTAGATCATAGCGACCTTACGAATGCAATGTTTACTAATTGAAGTATTGGTTGTGATATTATTACAGTATCAACATTACATTTTACTTGAAACTCATATGCAATTACGGTGGTTCTTACAAGTGAGATACTCATCTATAAAACTCACAGTTCTGCACAATGAGTCGTTCGTCCTGTCTTGCACCTAGTATTGCACAAGCAAACTCATCTGATTAGGTGCATGTACATGGATGGTATTGTCCCTTCCAAGTGTAACCGGGTTGAATTATTTATGTATTAGGTTTAATTAATACATAAAAAATTCAACCCGGTTACACAAGTGTTTGTGATATGTCGTTTAGCAACTGCTCTCTCGCCTGGTTAAAATGGAAACTTTCTGAAAGAATATGCACTTATTTGTTTAAATAACGTTTTTTTTACAAACGCCTTGATACAACTGAAATATTGTTGAAAGCGACGTAAAACAAAATAAGAAAAGAAAACTTTACAGATTCCAAACTATTCTCTACAAGTTTATCAATCAGTCAGTCGTACAATTTGTTTGTTTAAACCCTTTCCTACATTAAGACGTATTTGACGCGAAGAGAAACCATTTTGATAAAAGGAGAAATTGCTAATTCATGTTAATTAGCAATTTCCAAGGTTGTAACAATGTTTTCAACTTTATTCATTAGGTATACTTTCTCTACAGAGATTTTTCACATTTGTGTACAGATGTTTTCAAAGGCATTTTCTACATATTTATTGTATGTCGGCAAGGGTTAAGAAAACCCAAGATACTGAAATAAAATACGACGATTATAGCTAAACTAAAATCGCTGTTCTATGAAACTATCGTTTGTGTTCCAAATAAGGACACATCATTAAAAAAATACTAAAATATCCCTATATCTTAAATATTTCTTCAGTCATTTAGCATTGATACGGTATATTCTCTTGCGAAATATTTAATTGTAGAAATCTGTTCAAACACATAAATCAGTTAGTGTTGAAACATGTAGAACTAGTAAAACACTACATCAAATGTTCATTCAGATTGTTTGGATGCTGAGCAAACGGATCTGAGTACATAAGAGCGTGGGAGACAGTGTTGCATCGGTACAGCGTCGACCTCTCGTACCAAAGGTCCCGTTATGAGCGGGTTCGACCCCTGGGATTTGATTTCACACCGAACAGTATTTGCCATTATTTTATTTTATTTTCTTCTCTTTAAAAAGTAATGTGAATTGTTTGTCCTCTAAATCTTGTAGTAAATTCTCTTTTTTTCTCCTTTTATTTTTTCTTTTTTTTCTCTTTTTCGTTTCTTTTTTTCTTTTTGTATTTCTATTCCTTTCGTGTTCATGTTTTCATGTGATTTAATGTATATTTTGTACTTTGTATGTGATTGTATGACGATGTACTATGTATAAGTAAAAAAAACAACAACACTGTTCTGTTCTGTTCTGATATATCAACACAAACAGCGCGAGTACTGGTTAAGTCTCCAGGAAGCAGACATCGAGCGTGATTAATGTAAGCTGAAAGTATGTAAGTTTAAACTATGAGCGGGTATTTATTTGAAAGTTTTCCCGAATTTCACCGACCACCTCGATGGTATAGTGGTAGAGCGTCCGCCTCGGGTGCGGTAGGTCATGGGTTGGATACCCCGGACGGGTCATACCAAGGACATTAAACTAGAAGTAATGACTGCCCTTCTTGGGGCTCGGAGATGCGGGGTTAGTATTACGACTGATTTGCTGGTGTCAGGGTAAATGGACCAGTAGTACTGGTTACTAACCCAGGAAACTCCGTCATATAACTGAACAAATGTTGGAAGAGCGGCGTAAAGCACCAAAACAATCAATCTATCCGGAATTGCAAACAAAACATGCAGAAGGGACTATGGGTAAAGTAATTGTAAATGTGAAATAGCTGAAATAAAACACGGTCCTAATTGATTCATATTTGAAGTGTACCCGACTTTGTTACTCCCACGACGGATTAGTTAATTTACCCTTACAATGACAGGGATAAATTGACACCACGTATAGATTATCAAC
This sequence comes from Serripes groenlandicus, assembly GCA_031761405.1. Lineage (NCBI taxonomy): Eukaryota > Metazoa > Mollusca > Bivalvia > Cardiida > Cardiidae > Serripes > Serripes groenlandicus. The sequence continues at coordinate 202,279,710 of JASEVX010000001.1, forward strand.
TGTGGCTGTATAGCCGAGTGCGGGGGTAAAGAAAGAGAACGAACGAAATTATCAACCGCCATCAATTTGGGTCAGCTTCTATGTTCTCGATCAGGAATTAGTTTGGTGTTAAACATCGCTTCTAGAAAAAATAGTTATAGCACGGGTAAGTTACCAGTTCTACTTACCCCACAGTCATGAGCGCCAAGGAGTTCAGCGATTATTACCATTTTCTAAAGCCGAGTACACGGGTACCTCCTTTGTTTGGGTTATACGCCGTTTCAACATTATTTCAGTTATATCACAGCGACAGTTCACATATGCATGCTCCCTGGGTAAAGAAACCAGTACTAGTCTAGGAAATGAGCCTTATTCGAGGGCACTCCACAATGACCATCAACCGTGATTGGGGAGCTTACCCGGGACGCCCGGTTTCAAATCCCGAACGTGAACTACTCGACCACGGCGGATTTCTTAACAATGTATCACTGACCGCCTAGATGTAGTCACCGAGGTTACATTTGACAAACATGATCGCTCACCTAAATTATGAAATGAGATTGGGATGCCTAACACAATACTTTTCTTTTACCAACCAACAATGCCTAGAAGTAATCTTGTAGAGGGTCCAGAAGGGAACATTTTATCAAATGTATTTGGAAATTGGCCAGATATTTTTTGGAGAAGATTTCAATATAACCATATACGGCAAACTAAAACTAACCCCCCCCCCCCCCCCCCCCCCCCCCCCCCCTCCCCACACACACACACCACACACACATTTTCGACCAATCAACAGGGCTTGAAGAAATCAATTTCTACACAATTATTTGGAAATCGGACAGACTTTTGGAGAAGAATATTTTTTAATGTTTTCAATATAGCTATAAGGAAAAACAGCCAACCCACTAGTGGCCACATTTTTCGACGAATCAACAGGTCTTGGGTCTTGAAGTAATCTGATAAATTATTTGGAAATTTGCCAGATGCTGTTGGAGAAGAAGATTTTACAAGATTTAGCTATAACCATATATGGCAAAATAGCCCTGCCCCCTGGTGGCCATGTTTTTCAACCAATCATCATAGCTTGAAGGAATAGGATTTAGGGGCTTCAAGAAACATTGCTACAAAATTATTTGGAAATCAGCCAGACACTTTAGACTATATGCATATAAGGCAAACTGGCCCCGCACCCTGATGGCCATATATTTTGACCAATCAATATAGCTTGAAGATATCAGAAAGAGGGTCAGCCAAGGTACATTTCTACAACATTATTTCGAAGAAGAAGATTTTTAAAGTTTCCATTATATCCATATAAGGCAAACAGCCTCTGGTGACCATGTTTTCTTTTTTACCAATCAACATGGCTTGAAGGAATCTGATGGAGGGTCACCCATGGATAATTTCTACAAAATTATTTGAAAATCGGCCTTACATTTTTGGAGGAGAAGATTTTTTAAGATTGCACTATAGCCATATAAGGAAAAAAAAAATTCGTCCACTGTCGGTCAACTTTTTTTACCAATCAACATGGCTTGAAGGAATGTTACAGAGGGGAACCTTTCTACAGAATAATTTGAAAATCGGTTAACCACTTTTTCCGTTCTTTGCGATGGAAACCCGAATTCTGCGTAGATCCCAAACATTTGAAGGACTTCTGGTTAGGTCATTGAGAGGATGCTTTCTGTGAAGTTTCAACCCAATTGACCAGCTGGTTACTGAGGAGGAATTGTTGACGGACGAACGACGCACAAAGGATGACGGCCGCCGGACAAAAAGAGATCACAATAACTCACCTTGAGTATTTCTTGCTCAGGTGAGCTAACACATTTCTGCATGTGGGAATGGTAAACAATCCAAACAATTATTTACCCGAGAAAACAAATTGCCGGTATTAATAAAACCAACTGCTCTGATGCTTCTTCAGAAAACGCCTAATTTCGGACAAACTTAGAAACAAGGCATATTTGAATTTTGAAAATAGCACAGTTTATTTACATATATTTTGACATGTCGTAACAGCACATTGTATATACCCATAACAGCAACAACTGAATTTACTTGCATACATCATAGTCTAGAATAATTTTTTTTTTTCTTTTTTAAAAAGACCATTAACAAAGCATTGGACAATGAGAAAGTATTTGCTATGAGAAATCCTGTAGGTCATGTTATTTGACCAATCAACATGGCTTGAAGGAATCTGACAGAGAGTGTACCATTTCTACAGAATTATTTAAAAAGCGGCCAACCAGTTGTTGTTCTGTTCTTTTCCGTTTGGTTGCCATGGAAACCAGAATTCTGCATGAATCTCAAACATTTGAAGGAGTTCTGGTGAGGTCATTAAGATGATGCTTTCTTTGAAGTTTTACCCCAATTGACTGAGGAGACGATGTTGACGGACGCACAACGGACGACAGCCGCCGGACATATGGCGATCACAATAACTCACTTTGAGCACATTGTGCTCAGATGAGCTAACAAATATCTGCATGTGGTAATGGTCAAACGCACAAACAATTATTTACCCGAGAAAATTGTCGGTATTAATAAAACCGGAAGTTCTGATGCTTCTTCAGAAAACGCCTATGGACTATCTTTGGACAAACTAAGAAACATGGCATATTTGAATTTTGAAAATAGCACAGTTTATTTACATATATTTAACATGTCGTAACAGCACATTGTATATACCCATAAAAGCAACAACTGAATTTACTTGCTTACATCATAGTCTAGAATTAATATTCTATTTCTTTTAACGGGTTCTTGATCGGATAAATAGGAAGTATTCTGCTTTATAAATGTCTGACAGTTATAGTTGAAAACATTGCAAGAAACGAACAAATGGCTTTAGAATTAAAATATTTCCTATTTGTTCGACATATCTTCATCTGGCTAGTTTTTGTTAAAAAAAAAAGACCACTAACAAAGCATTGGAAAATGAAAAAGTATTTGCTATGAGAAATCCTGTCGGTCATGTTATTTGACCAATCAACATGGCTTGAAGGAATCTAACAGAGAGTGTACCATTTCTACAGAATTATTTCAAAAGCGGCAAACCAGTTGTTGTTCTTTTCCGTTTGGTTGCCAGGGATCTGCATAAATCTCAAACATTTGAAGGAGTTCTGGTGAGGTCATTAAGATGATGATTTCTTTGAAGTTTTACCCCAATTGACTGAGGAGACGATGTTGACGGACGCACAACGGACGACGGCCGCCGGACATAGGGCGATCACAATAACTCACTTTGAGCACATTGTGCTCAGGTGAGCTAACAAATATCTGCGTGTGGTAATGGTCAAACACCAAAACAATTATTTACCCGAGAAAATTGTCGGTATTAATAAAACCGGAAGTTCTAATGCTTCTTCAGAAAACGCCTATGGACTATCTTGGGACAAACTAAGATACAAGGCCTCTTTGATTTTTGAAAATAGCACAGTTTATTTACATATATTTAACATGTCGTAACAGCACATTGTATATACACATAACAGCAACAACTGAATGTACTTGCATACATCGTATTCAAGAATAAATATTCTATTTCTTTTAACAGGTTCAGGATCTGATAAATAGGAAATCTGACAGTTACATGGAAAATTAAAATATACTTTTGATACCTAGTTGAAAACATTTGCTAAAAATGAGCATATGGCTTCAGAGGTCGTCTGCTTCATAGAAGGGTTAATTTGAAGTCGTTTCTAAGAGATGATTACAATTAAAATATTTAATATATATTTGCCATATCTTAATCCGTTACTTAAAAGATGCACTTAAAAAAAACCCACTAACACAGCAGTGGAAAAGTATAAAGTTTTTGCTATGAGCAATTCTTTTTTTTTGAAGATTTTATGATTTTCCCTTAAGATTATACTTCAAATGCTTTCGTTGAAGTCTTACTTAGACTCACATATGTAAGGTTAAGAAGTAAATGATGAAATTCATTGAATGTTACTCCTCCACCAAAATGAAAGAAAAACAAATGAATTTTAACAATAAGATATATATCTGTGAACTAGACAAACTGTTTCATTTCACTATCCACTGATTTTTAGGTAAATCTACAGCAGACAACATTATAGAATCATTTTGACTAAAGGATAATTTACTCATAATGAGCAAGTTCCCCATATGCCCCAATGTGTGCAAATATGTTCCATAGATGTTCTGTAACATTACTTTCATCTATATATAGTTTTCTATAGTTTTCTGCTATATATTGTTATATAATGTGAACAGGTTAACAAATTCCACAATCACGTATAGAATAGCGTTAAATATCAGATCTTACTTTCTTAACCTTATCCCGCATACAGACGATTTATGACACCTCTGCAGCAGACAACTTGTGAAAACATTGTGACAAAAGTAGAAATTGCTCAAAATGAGCAATTTATTCTTTTGCCACAATGTGTTCAACACTTTTCAGTAATCAACCTACATTTAAGGAAATTTTGTGTGTTTTTGCCAAGCTGTTTTCAAAGAAGTCTGCTGCAGATTTGTTGATTGTGGATAATAGATGACTTTCCAAACATCATTAAAGAAATGCGAAATTCTCCATGAGTGAGACTTATTAGATAAGATTAAAAATATTGTGACAAAAAAAGAATTTGCTTGTTTGATAATTTTCTCCTTTTGCCACGATGTTACCAAAAGATTTGTTCAAGAGTTGTCTGCTACAGAGGCGTCAGAAAGCATCAGTATGTGTGATCGTGTTATTAATAAAGAAATCAACCCCACCTAAAATGGACATTTAGCATTTCTCTGTTGAAACGAAATGCAGAGAAATGCTTATCCATTGAAAGCAGCAATACATTACATTTTATGAATACTTTTTATGGAGAGGTATATCTCTATTGAATCGAAATATATAGAGACACACTTATCCATTTATACCATTGAACAAACAGAGTTGGTCATTTTCAAATTGTTATTCATGCAGACATATTTTTATTCATCTCTCAAGCAGCGACTTTTCAAAGAATTGTGGCCAAAGGGGAAATTTGTTCATAACCTTTTTTTTTAATTTCCAATATGTTTGGATAACATACAACAAATCTGCAGAAGACCCTTTTAAAACATTTAGTCATAAGTGTGGAAACTCTCTTTAAATGAAAGAACAATAATAGGCAAACAAGTTGAAAACACTCGTTTATAAGCAATGTCGCCTTTTGCTAAAATGTTTTCAAATGTCGTTTGCTTCAGAGGCGTCAGAAAGGGGTCTCACTATTTAGCGTCAAGAAGCGTCAAGAACCGTCAAGAAGCATCAAGAGGTTTATTATAACAAAAAGTCACCGTTAAGAAGAAACCAATGATTAAATATACTTAGTTTAATCTAATTATGTTTAGATTTTTAAAATCCATTCGATATTAGTGCATGTGGTAATATGTTAACGTTTTCTTCCTGCTATATTCACATGCTATCTCCAAATGACAGTTACTGATGATGACCAAAGACACTTTTGTAATGTAACTCCTTGACATAAACGACATTATATACTATTGAACAGTTGAACTGGGTTTTTTGGCAAACAGTGTTTGAAAGGGAGAAATTGCTCAAAACAAATACTTCTTTTCCAAAGTTTCAATTCTGTATAAATACAATTTCCATATTGAATAACTTTTCAGAAGGCATTTTCCAAGCAGGAAATTAAAAATGAATGCGTTAGAGGTTTATTTTTTTATACAGTAATACTATTGCAACCTTTTATTGTTACTTCACACATAGAACACATCTTCAACAGACGACTTTGAAAACATAGGTAATTTGTTTAAATGACAATACCATTTTAGAATAAAAAATAATAAGCAAAAAGAGATGTTGCTAATCATGAGCAAATTCTCCTTTTACCACAACATTTTCAATTCGTATATTAAATGGATACTTCGTTATGAGCAGCTTTTCCCTTTTCCAAGATGTTTTCATTGGCATCAGAACTTTTTTTAACTGTATCATGTAAAGGGATAATAACAACATAATACAACTACTACTCACAATCTTCCAAAAGACTCTTCTTTAATTTACTGTTTCTAGATCGGTTTCTCTTATTTGCGAACCACTTTCGAATCTGCTCTACAGTTATTCCCCCTTCTGAAGCCATGGAAAGAGTAACATCCCTTGAGGGGTATGGGTTCTCGAGATTTTCCTGATACCACGACTCCAGAATGTTTACAGCATGTTTTGGAAGCAGTCTACTTTTCTTCTGATTCATAACACATCGTTTTCCGGTTCCGGGTTTTGACTTGTTCTCTGACTCAATAGCACTAAGTTTATGTTCAACACTTCCTAGAAGGGTTACCAGCTTCCTATTGTAGTATGTGTTGATGGAAGCGGTACTTTCCCTATCGTAAGCCATCTGACATAGTACGTTATGGCGTTCTAGGTCGATCATAGACGTCTGTGATTGGTAGTAATGTTCAACTTCATCAGCGGCGCCTTTGTTGGTTTCCATAACGATGAATAATCTGTGACTGATGTCTTTTTCTCTCAAAGCGAGTTTCATATCTTCACATGTGTCGTCTGTTTCATTTCTTACAGGTGAACTGTTCGTCACTTCAGGTCTGATTTGACACTGATTATATCCATTGTTACACTGTGAGTTAAACCACTGACCGACACAATAATCTGAATTCGTATTTTGATACAATGACTGCTGTGGTGTTATGTCTCGTAACTTGTTGAAATATTCGGCTGTTTGGGAGTAGATCGGTGATGAGGATACAGATGACGTCAGCGGACCAGGAAGTTGACGATGGTTGTTAATGGATGATGGACTGTTGTACCCAGAGTCGTCCAGGAACTGGTTCATGTTGAAATGATCAGGTTTTGACACGAGGTTTGTTGAGAAGGGTGAAGTTGAATGATGGAACTTCGGCGATGATGTACATTCTATGCTACCATTGGGATCTTGAGTATTTCTCGGCACGGCAGGCTGGTTTGTCGATCTGAAGCCTCTATAGTCAATTGGTTGTTGATGACCTTCAAAATCGCACTGAGATCTGGTTGGCGTGTTTTGACCATTGGAATAGTATGTCTGACAGTCGGTTGAAGGCTGGTTGGTTGGTTGCCTGGTTTGGTTTGGATGAGCAAACATGGTGGAATATTCTGAGACGTTCTTGGCTGCTATGTTGAACTGACACTGTATGGTAACGTCTAAGACGTTTGATTGTTCGTACGAAGCTTTTTGCTGCCACATTATTGTACAATTTAGCTTACGATTCGTTTGTTTGTGATCGAACTTTAGACCGTTTTAACGGTTAAAGTTTTTTTCATTAGAAAAATGTATCCCACGTTCTAAGAGTACACTTTGTTAATAATGACGTACTAATCCAAGATTTGGAATATTCACAGCACACACAGTTAATATCCAGTCATAAATCCAATTATATTTTAAATATCACTGATATATATATATTCCTGAAGTATCCATATGATTTAACAAGTTATTGAAATATGACATATCAAATGTTTGTAATCTTACTTTTATATCCATATCAAATATGGATAGAAATTATATTTATTAAACATTCATTGGACTATAAAAAGAAATGGGCGGAGTTTTCAAACAATTCATTTGGGTATGCTGCAAGTTTGAGCAAACAAGGAATTATTAGGTAATTGAAATTGCAAGGGATACTTCAACCAAACTGGTAATTTTGTCAATAGTACAAAGCTATCGATAAAATAGCTGGAATAAAACACGGTCAAACTATCTTTTATAAGTGATTATTACTCCTAATTGATTTACGTTTGAAGTGTTCCCGACTTTGTAACACCTAGGACGCGTTTTCTTTGTTAATTAGTTAATTAACCAATCAATCAAAGATAGTGTGAAACCCATACAGATTATCAATTTGGCTTAGCTGCTTCAATTTGAATACGCGGTTATCCTTTATTTTTTTCGGACCCATTTTAAGATAAGATAAGATAAGAAAATTGTTTATTTACGTGACCTGTGTGAATTTACATACATGAATAACATTTTATACAAAATTTACCACACCCGGCCCTTTGGGCCTATAAGTCACCATAACATATATACATAATAACTAATCAAGTCACATGATAAGAGTTATTTACAACTATACTAATTCGGTAACACTGTAGAATAAGACATCGCCCCCATTGTGCAAAGTCTATTTTCACACAGTGAAACCCGATCTTCCTTAATGCTTCATGGTAGCTAATTTACTGGGGGTAAAAAGGGTTTACTCCCAAGGTAATTCATCTACCATACATAGACGACCTCCTCCTAAGGTAGCTCTTTACGATAAATTTCGCACATTTACGGGGGTGAGCATTGATCAGAAGTGACAATTTTTCCTGATCACTTAATACATTAAAAGTTGAGTCATTTAGCTGTTCTAGGAATATGTCATTTCGAATGTCTATATAAAAATCACATTTTATCAAAAAATGAGTTTCGTCTTCTACAGAGTTTGATTGGCACATTTTACATAGTCTTTGCTCACGGCTTTCTCCGATATATCGTCCAGTCTCGATTCTAAGAGGTAAGATACCACACCTGAATTGCGCTAGAAGCGATCGCTCATATTTCTTCAGATTTAACAGTGTATAGTGTTCATTTTTAAACTCACTTTTGATTTTAATATATGTCCTTAATTTAGGAATTGTTTGCAGACTATTCGTCCAAATGTTGCTATAGTAAGAGTCTATCTTTTCCTTCACTGTTTTCAATTTGATTGTTGTCTTAGTATTATAAAAACTGATTAAGTTGAGCTTGTTTAACACGTCCTTCAAATCACTACTCCAATTGTTGCAACACAGTATATAGTCTTGATTAAATGTATGTTTTGTAATGCGATTATCTTCAAACTTAATCAGTCTATTCCAGTAACGAATGAGATGTGTCCATCGTCTATATATGCTAGGAATCCATCCTATGTCTCCGTTTATAGCAGCGAGCGGTGCAAATCTGTGAACACCCAGATAATATCGGATAGCCCTATGCTGTATATTGTCTACAGCCTGATACTTGCGGTATCCCCACAAGCCAGAACAATAATCCAAAATAGGCACAACGCCGGATTCATATAACTTTTCAAATGTTTTAAGTCCAATGTCTTTTAAAAAGTGTATCTTTGAAATTATCTTCCCCAATGCTCGACCCGCGCCTTTTGCCAGAATAACTGAGTTTGTTGTGAAGTCTCCTTTAAATCCGAACGTTACACCTAAATATTTGTATGTATCGACGGTCTCTAAAATATTATTGCCAATTTTAAACAAGTGCTCAGTTTGTGAAGTTCTACCTTTCCGGAAATGAATGCACTTTGATTTGTCTGTATTTATGAGGACCCGCCAACGCTTGCACCATTCATGGAGTACATCTAGCGTTTTTTGTAAATCATGTTCTGTTCTTGCAAATATCACTATATCATCCGCGTATAGAAGCATTGACACCTTTCTTCCGTCTATATCATAGCCAAGGCCAAGGTCATTTATCTCTTTGACCAGATCATTGATGAATATGGAAAATAAAGTTGGTGAAACATTGTCTCCTTGCTTGACCCCTGTTTTACAATCAAACCAGTCTGTATATTTACTGTTAACTTTAACACATGACAATGTATGTTGGTATATACTCTTAATAGTATTGTACATTTTCCCATCTATTCCATTTAATATCAATTTATACAGCATCATGTCTCTATCTATGAAGTCAAAACACTTACGAAGGTCAATAAAGGCTGTAAATACTGTAGGGTTATTTCGGATTATACTATTAAGGACGAACACGTGGTCTTCACATGATCTGTTTTTACGAAAGCCGTTTTGTTCATCAGCTAGTAAATCATTATCTTCCAGGTATCGTGTGAGACGTCGGTCAATGAAAGCACTATACAATTTGCTAATACACGACAGTAAACTGACGCCTCTATAGTTCATCGGTATACGTTTGTCGGAGGTAGGGTCTTTCAAGATTGGGCATATAATAGCCTTTCTCCAAATACATGGGATAATACCTGTATCGAACACTAATTGGAACAACTGTTGTAATATAGCGATAATTGGTGGGTTCTTAAGTACAGTATACGGGATTTCATCGTAACCACAGGCTGATCGTGATTTTGCTTTCATAATTACTGTTGTCACCTCTTCTATAGTTATATTATAGTTCAAATTCTCATTATCTAAGTATAGGGGGTCATTCATTCGATTTTCTAACAATATTTTATGCATTTTTGTTCGATTATAGTGTACAGTGTCAAATTCATTATTGTCCCCGCCATTATACAAGTTTTTGAAATCGTGCCGCCATTTTTCAAGAACGTCTCTCTCGTTACACACAGTATTCCCTTCACTATCAATAAATTCCCTCGGAATAGTTCTATCACTTTTGGGACCCAACTTTCCAATCTTATTCCAAAACTCGGTAGGATTGTTAGTAGACATAGTCTCTATTTCTACGGCCTGTAATCGTCTGTATGCTCTTTCCGTTTGCCTTAAAAGTTTATCAAAATGGTTTCTGGCTAATACGTATTCTTTCTGTAACACCGTTTTCACGCGTTTATTATCGGTACACTTTAAAAATGTATTTTCCTTTATTCTCATATAATTCCATAAGTCCGTTAATGAATCATTCCAGTATGGCTTCTTCTTTCTGTACCGTTTTGCTGACCCACTGTTAACTTCGTGCTTAGGTAGCTTTCTATTCATTTCTGATACAATCGATTTACACAAGTTGGTATATATAGAATCAATGTCTTCTTGACAATCGCGGCATCTTTCTATTTGTGATATAATGTCTATTATTGCTGATCTAGCTAAATCACTGTTCATAAAATTGTCCGGGATAGTTTTTAATTTAAAACGTGTTGATTTGAATTCTTGATCGCCCGCATGTGAATCACTTTCATAAATATAGTTTGTAACGGTAATATCCGTGGTTAACGCCGAATGGTCTGGGAGTTTAGACCTTTCACCTAAAAGTCCGTGCAAATCGTATTTATCTACTAATAATTGTACCGTTATTACATTGAATGACTTACATTTCTTAAAGTCCTCATGCGGAACGCAAATATAGTCCACCACAGCTCGACCCTTTCTTGATATGGACGTGTATTCACTGTCGTTAAACCTTTCATTTAAAACGCAAAACTTAGCTTCATTCAAAAAGTCAATAAATTCGTGCCCATGTTGATTTACTGTTTTGTCTACGGAGATCCTGTTTGATATTTCATCGATATCAGTCATTATATCTGATATTGACCCAATTCTCGAATTAAAGTCCGCCGCCACGTATATTGAATCACAGTCATTGTTAATGTAAATCTGCGCTAACAAATGAGAATAAAAACTCTGTGCATCGCGACCTCGGGTAGAGTTCTCTGGGGGTAGATAGCAGCCATAAACTATAAAGTTCGAGTCATTGTCCATATGTTCGAATTTAAGACCGAGAATTCCATCGTATAATTTATCAATAACACTTACGTTATATTGTTCAGACATATTACGCTTTACGAATATCCCTACTCCACCAGAAGGTTTTGGAGCTTTTCTGTGTATATCAGGTCTATTAAATCCGAACCACTTATAACCATCTATATTAATGTTATTTTGATCAGCTAAGTGTGTTTCACATACAGATACTATGTCACATTGCAAAGACAGAATAAGATTTACCCTTAGTTCATTGTTTTCTTGGGTCCAACCACATACGTTTATATGACCTAACTTATACGACTCGTGGGGCCGGGAATGATCCTAGATGTTATCTGTAGGTTTTTGTTGTTGAGGTTTACGTTGGATGTCACGTGGTATTATCCGACCGTTAGCACTCACTCTCAATGAATGACCATTTGGTAAATTCCTTAATAATGCCCGAGCGTTTGAATCTATCAAGCGTTCTACTCGAGATTTACTGTTTTCGATGTACACTCCTTTATAATCCTCTGTGTCCTTAAGTTTCCTCTTATTTTTTAAAATCACCTTTTTTTGATTAAGATTTTCCACACTGATTTTCATAAAACCGGGTGTGTTGTTCAATCTTGTAGGTAGACGCACAGCTCGAATAACTTTCACTTCCGACGACACGTCTTGACCCAAAGCTCTGATAAGGTATTCTTCCTTTTTTATGGGATCCTCTGATTCTGTAATTGGGATGCCGCTGGCGAGTATCGTTAAGTCGGGGTTGTCGAGGGGGTCCCTTTGTGTAGAGGGTCTATATTGCCCGTTAGTGGTACCGTTATCGTTCAGTATAGAAGTCCCGTCTGTGTTTTCCAATGTTTCCAGGCGGTCCTGTAAAGATTGAATGGTACTCAATACTTGGTCTACACGATTTGTCTCTTTGCTTAGGTCAAGACATAGCTCATCGCGTAAAGCGCGAACTTTAGTGTCAACGTTAGCCATCAAATCGACCCTTAATTTGTCCAATTTAGATTCGAACATACGTTTCATAGATTCTTGGCAATTTTTCACCTCTTTAACTTAACTTTTTAGATCAGACATAACGTTTATTATCTTGTCCAATTTAGAATCCATTGATATGGATGTGCCATTGCTCGGCTGAGTATTTGACGCCATCTTTGATTTTTCCATGATCGGACTTTCTGCCCTAGTTGTTGTTATGTCGCTCTCTACGAACACGCTACTGTCACCATCATATAAACTACCAGTGTACAATATTGAGTTAGTCTCACTTAGAATATCACTTACTGACACGTTGTATGGACTTTTCTCATGCGATCCGCCTTTTTGTTTGAACTGTTTACTATTGTTCTGATCACTTTCACTGTCATTACTCCTATTTTTCCGTTTATTTTTCTTTCCTCCAGTCATTCTGGTAAACATTTATGTCCATGGTGTCACCAAACACATAGTTCTACTCAATCCAATGTTTTAATGGAATATATATTCAATTATAAAGCAGTTATAAATAAAAATTCCCGAAAATTTCAGAGCGGTAAAGAATGAGCGTCCATCGCTCAAATCACGTGACTGTTAATATCTGAGAGTATGAGACTTAATATTAACTGTAAGAAGAGAGATAAAAAGACATATCTACTAAAATAAGCGACATATAAACTGAACCCACACAACATATTTAACCCGTTACCACAAACATACTTTGACGTATCTGCAGCATTTTGGAAAACATCGTGAGCAATTTCTTCTTTTTGTCACAAAGTTTCCAACTCTGTTCAATAACTGGAACTATCATTATACATGTATAAAGATGTATTTCAGGATTCTATCAATATTGCATTATATAACATGACGTTTATTGGCATTACATTTACACAATTTGTAGCCATTAAAAAATATAGATTTGAAGGAATGGTGAGGATATTTTACATATTTTCAAAGTCGTCTGCTGCAGATATGTTGTATGTGGGAAAGGGTTCAAATAACAATGATTCGGAAAATATTGAGTTTCTAATTGATTTTTCTTAAATGGAGTAGATTTACAATTTTTAAAAAATGTCTCATCAGATTGTTTTGATAATGCGCCACAAGCTGATCCGAGTCTCTACAAGGTTTAAATGTTATGAGAAGTTTACCCTTTACTCCGGCACCACACACGTAGAAGGGACCAAGGGTTGAACAGTTATTAATCTAACATATTAATTAGAAAGAATTGAAAACGACCAAACTCTCTTTCCTACGTGATTATTACTCCAATTGGAGTTACGTTTGAAGTGTTCCCGACGTTGTAGCACATAGGACGGTTTCTCCATGTTTATTAGTTAATTGGCCAATCAATCCACGTAAAAGGATAAATGAAACCACATATAGATTATCACTTGCAATTAATTGGGATCATCTGCTTCACAATTTTCATATTTAGTTTTACCCTTTAGTTTGTTTTTAACCCATGTGTAATCCTCTTTTTTATTAATTCTGATTAACCCTTTTCCATATATGAAAATCCGCGGTAGACGACTTAAATAGCATGGTGACAAAACCCTAACAAATCTCCATAAACGATATCTTAATTGTTAAATAAAGTTGAAAACATTGTGGCCAAAGGATAAATTGCTCATTATGAGCAATTTCACCTTTGGGCAACAATTTTTTTCAAAAGCCGTCTTCTGCTATTGTTAAAGGGTTAACCTTCCATTCCCTACAAACAAATCAGCAGCAGGCGATGTCTAAAATATTGAAGTACATTTATTTATTTATTGTATAGAAAATGGGAGAAACTTGTTATCTTTTCACAAATTCAAAAAGATGTAGAAGCGGTATGAGCTTCATACCAATGATGGTAGTAGTGGCTGTCCTTTTTGGTACACAGGACCGCCTCGAAGGTGTAGTGGTAGAGCGTCCGCTTCGGGTGCGGGAGGTCGCGGGTTCGATCTCCGACCAGGTCATACCAATGTAGTAATGGCAGATCTCCTTGGCGATCAGGCTTGCTTGGCCATCATTACGGTCGATGCTCAGGTGTCAGGATAAACTAACCCACCGTGCTGGCCATTTACCCAGGAAATGCCGTGATATGACGGATTTAATGTAAGAAAGTGACATAAAACACCTTTCAAGCACACAGATACAAAACTCTTCTGTGCCATTTTTTTTTCATATGTAAGACGGGCGGGTCAATATTGTACGTGGGGAAGGGAACCAATATAAAGAAATCAACATTCATAGCTGTGAAGGTGAAACATATGAAATTTACACCCATGTTTGAAAAGATAAACTATCCTAAATAGAATCATAAGCATACCCATAAACATTGGTTATATAGTTATACAGTTATTTATAATTGATATGGTTAATTCTCATTTAAAATACCTTATTTGATATATCTGTTTAGAGAAATAAATCAATCATTGTAGTAATTAAAAGTTTAGAACTCATTAAATGATTTTGGATGTTAACCAAGCTGATCTAACTCTTCATAAGGTCATATTTTACTTTTATGAATTTTATTTACTTCATCCCAAAACATGTAAAAGGGACTAAAGGTGTCACGTATATTAATTGTACATGTGAAATAGGTGGTAATAAACACGGTCAAATTATCTTTTATGCGTGATTATTACTCTTGATTGACTTACGTTTGAAGTGTTCCCGATGTTGTAACATCTAAGACAGTTTCTTTCTATCAGTTATTTTATAAACCAATCAATCAAACAGATAAATCGAAACCATTTATTGTCAACAATTGGGATTAGCAGCTTCAATTTACATATTCTGTTGCTTTTTAGTTTTTAACCCATTTTATGATAATCATCGTTAGCAAGTCATTAATAAATAAAGAGGAACATTTATAAATTCTTCATTTAACGATATGTATGAAATCTGCCGTAGATGACGTTGATATCATCTAAAATATACAGACCAGAACATAAATTTGCAAAAATGGTTATGAAAAATAAATCTAAATGATGTAAAATAAATGTACAGTTATGGAAAAGATTTGTATTTAATGTTATTTATTCCTCCTCCTCATGGGAGATTGGTTAACATTACGATACACTAATACTATATATATATACATGCACAATATGAGACAATGAAAAAGAAAAATACAGTGAGATCATAGCGACGTTCAATAATTCAATAGTATCAACATTACATTTTAATTGAAACTCATATGCAATTACGCTGGTTCTTCCAAATGAGATACACATCTGTAAAACTCACAGTTCTTCACAATGAGTCGTTCGTCCTGTCTTGCACCTAGTAGTGCACAAGCAAACTCATATGATTAGGTAAATTGGTATTATCCCTTTCAAGTGTTTGTGATATATCGTTAAGCAACTGCTCTCTCGCCTGGTTAAAATGGAAACTTTCTGAAAGAATATGCACATAATTGTTTAAATAACGTTTTTTTTACAAACGCCTTGATACAACTGAAATATTGTTGAAAGCGACGTAAAACAAAATAAGAAAAGAAAACTTTACAGATTCCAAACTTTTCTCTACAAGTTTATCAATCAGTCAGTCGTACAATTTGTTTGTTTAAACCCTTTCCTACATTAAGACGTATTTGACGCGAAGAGAAACCATTTTGACAAAAGGAGAAATTGCTAATTCATGTTAATTAGCAATTTCCAAGGTTGTAACAATGTTTTCAACTTTAATCAATAGGTATACTTTCTCAAAGTCGTTTGCTTCATATTTATTGTATGATGTAGGCAAGGTTTAAGAAAACCCATAAATACTGAAATAAAATTACGACGAGTTTAGCTAAACTAAAATCGCTGATCTATGAAACTATCGTTTATGTTCCAAATAATGACACATCATTTAAAGAAAATACTAAAATATCCCTATATCTTAAATATTTCTTCAGTCATTTAGCATTGATACGGTATATTCTCTTGCGAAATATTTAATTGTAGAAATCTGTTCAAACAAATAAACCAGTTTGTATTAGTCATTGAACATGTAGAACTCGTAAAAGACTACATCAAATGTTCAGTCAGATTGTTTGGATGCTTAGCAAACGGATCTGAGTACATAAGAGCGTGGGAGACAGTGTTGCATCGGTAGAGCGTCGACCTCTCGTACCAAAGGTCCGTTATGAGCGGGTTCGACCCCTGGGATTTGATTTCACACCGAACAATATTTGCCATTATTTTATTTTATTTTCTTCTCTTTAAAAAGTAATGTGAATTGTTTGTCCTCTAAATCTTGTAGTAAACTCTCTTTTTTTTTTCTCCTTTCGTTTATTCTTTTTTTTTTCTTTTTTTCTTTTAGTATTTCTATTCCGTTCGTGTTCATGTTTTCATGTGATGTAATGTATATGTTGTACTTTGTATGTGATTGTATGTCGATGTACTATGTATAAATCAAAAGAAAATAAACACTGTTCTGTTCTGTTCTGTTCTGATATATCAACACAAACAGCGCGAGTACTGGTTAAGTCTCCAGGAAGCAGACATCGAGCGTGATTAATGTAAGCTGAAAGCTTGTTTTGCAATCGATGTTAAATAAGTAAGTTTAAATTAACTATGAGCGGTTATTTATTTGAAAGTTTTCCTGAATTTCACCGACCGCCTCGATGGTATAGTGGTAGAGCGTTCGCCTCGGGTGCGGTAGGTCATGGGTTGGATGCCCCGGACGGGTCATACCAAGGACATTAAACTAGAAGTAATGACTGCCCTTCTTGGGGCTCGGAGATGCGGGGTTAGTATTACGACTGATTTGCTGGTGTCAGGGTAAATGGACCAGTAGTACTGGTTACTAACACAGGAAACTCCGTCATATAACTGAACAAATGTTGAAATAGCGGCGTAAAGCACCAAACAATCAATCTTTTCGGAATTTCACCCAAAACATGCAGAAGGGACTAAGGGTAAAGGGTAAATTAATTGTAAATGTGAAATAGCTGAAATAAAACACGGTCAATTTTAAAAGTTCAAAGTTCAAAGTTCAAAATCGTTTATTGGCATATAAACATATGTTTGTTGCCAGAAACAAAAATAATATATACATGTGGCGGCAATAAAGATAATTAGAAACATAAATATTAAAATATAAATTTATACGTGATCATTGCTCCTAATTGATTCATATTTGAAGTGTACCCGACTTTGTTACTCCCACGACGGATTAGTTAATTTACCCTAACAATGACAGGGATAAATTGACACCACGTATAGATTATCAACTGTGGCTGTATAGCCGAGTGCGGGGGTAAAGAAAGAGAACGAACGAAATTATCATCCGCCATCAATTTGGGTCAGCTTCTATGTTCTCGATCAGGAATTTGTTTGGTGTTAAACACCGCTTCTAAAAAAAAATAGTTATATCACGGCGTTTCCTGGGTAAGTTACCAGTTCTACTTACTCCACAGTCATGAGCGCTAAGGAGTTCAGCGATTATTACCATTTTCTAAAGCCGAGTACACGGGTACCTGCTTTGTTGGGGTTTTACGCCGTTTCAACATTATTTCAGTTATATCACAGCGACAGTTCACATATGCATGATCCCTGGGTAAAGAAACCATCACTAGTCTAGGAAATGAGCCTTATTCGAGGGCACTCCACAATGACCATCAACCGTGACTGGGAAGCTTACCCGGGACGCCCGGTTTCAAATCCCGAACGTGAACTACTCGACCACGGCGGATATTTTAACAATGTATCACTGACCGCCTAGATGTAGTCACCGAGGTTACATTTGACAAACCTTAAGATCGCTCACCTAAATTATGAAATGTGATTGGGATGCCTAACACAATACTTTTCTTTTACCAACCAACATGCCTAGAAGTAATCTTGTAGAGGGTCCAGAAGGGAACATTTCATCAAAAGTATTTGGAAATTGGCCAGATATTTTTTGGAGAAGATTTCAATATAACCATATACGGCAAAACTAAAACTACACCCCCCCCCCCCCCCCCCCCCACACACATTTTCGACCAATCAACAGGGCTTGAAGAAATCAATTTCTACACAATTAATTTGGAAATCGGACAGACTTTTGGAGCAGAATATTTTTTAATGTTTTCAATATAGCTATAAGGAAAAACAGCCAACCCACTAATGGCCACGGTTTTCGACGAATCAACAGGTCTTGAAGTAATCTGATAAACTATTTGGAAATTTGCCAGATGCTGTTGGAGAAGAAGATTTTACAAGATTTAGCTATAACCATATATGGCAAAATAGCCCCCTGGTGGCCATGCTTTTCAACCAATCATCATAGCTTGAAGGAATAGGATTTAGGGGCTTCAAGAAACATTTCTACAAAATTATTTGGAAATCAGCCAGACTCTTTCGACTATATGCATATAAGGCAAACTGGCCCCGCCCCCTGATGGCCATATATTTTGACCAATCAATATAGCTTGAAGAACATTATTTGAAAATCGGCCAGATTTTTAAAGTTTCCATTATATCCATATAAGGCAAACAGCCTCTGGTGGCCATGTTTTCTTTTTTACCAATCAACATGGCTTGAAGGAACCTGATGGAGGGTCACCCATGGATAATTTCTACAAAATTATTTGAAAATCGGCCTTACATTTTTGGAGAAGAAGATTTTTTAAGATTGCACTATAGCCATATAAGGAAAAAAAGCTCCGTCCCCTGTCGGTCATCTTTTTTTACCAATCAACATGGCTTGAGGGAATGTTACAGAGGGGAACCTTTCTACATAATTATTTGAAAAACGGTTAACCACTTTTTCCGTTCTTTGCGATGGAAACCCGAATTCTGCGTAGATCCCAAACATTTGAAGGACTTCTGGTTAGGTCATTGAGAGGATGCTTTCTGTGAAGTTTCACCCAATTGACCAGCTGGTTGCTGAGGAGGAAATGTTGACGGACGAACGACGCACAAAGGATGACGGCCGCCGGACAAAAAGCGATCACAATAACTCACCTTGAGTATTTCTTGCTCAGGTGTGCTAACACATTTCTGCATGTGAGAATGGTAAACAAACAATTATTTACCCGAGAAAACAAATTGCCGGTATTAATAAAACCAACTGCTCTGATGCTTCTTCAGAAAACGCACATAGACTAATTTCGGACAAACTAAGAAACAAGGCATATTTGAATTTTGAAAATAGCACAGTTTATTTACATATATTTTGAAATGTCGTTACAGCACATTGTATATACCCATAACAGCAACAACTGAATTTACTTGCATACATCATAGTCTAGAATAAATATTCTATTTCTTTTAACGGGTTCATGATCGGATAAATAGGAAGTCTTCTGCTTTATAAATGTCTGACAATTATATTGAACATTAACAATGTTATTTTAATACCTAGTTGAAAACATTGCAAGAAACGAACAAATGGCTTTAGAATTTAAATATTTCCTATTTGTTTGACATATCTTCATCCGGCTATTTTTTTTTCTTTTTTAAAAAGACCACTAACAAAGCATTGGAAAATGAGAAAGTATTTGCTATGAGAAATCCTGTCGGTCATGTTATTTGACCAATCAACATGGCTTGAAGGAATCTGACAGAGAGTGTACCATTTCTACAGAATTATTTCAAAAGAGGCCAACCAGTTGTTGTTCTTTTCCGTTTGGTTGCCATGGAAACCAGAATTCTGCATGAATCTCAAACATTTGAAGGAGTTCTGGTGAGGTCATTAAGATGATGCTTTCTTTGAAGTTTTACCCCAATTGACTTAGGAGATGTTTACGGAAGCACAACGGACGACGGCCGCCGGACATAGGGTGATCACAATAACTCACTTTGAGCACATTTTGCTCAGGTGAGCTAACACATATCTTGCATGTGGTAATGGTCAAACACCCAAACAATTATTAACCCGAGAAAATTGTTGGTATTAATAAAACCTGAAGTTCTGATGCTTCTTCAGAAAACGCCTATGGACTATCTTTGGACAAACTAAGAAACAAGGCCTCTTTGAATTTTGAAAATAGCACAGTTTATTTACATATATTTAACATGTCGTAACAGCACATTGTATATACCCATAAAAGCAACAACTGAATTTACTTGCTTACATCATAGTCTAGACTAAATATTCTATTTCTTTTAACGGGTTCTTGATCGGATAAATAGGAAGTATTCTGCTTTATAAATGTCTGACAGTTATATTGAACATTAACAATATACTTTTGATACCTAGTTGAAAACATTGCAAGAAACGAACAAATGGCTTTAGAATTTAAATATTTCCTATTTGTTTGACATATCTTCATCTGGATGGTTTTTCTTTTTAAAAAAAAGACCACTAACAAAGCATTGGAAAATGAAAAAATATTTGCTGTGAGAAATCAAGTCGGTCATGTTATTTGACCAATCAACATGGCTTGAAGGAATCTGACAGAGAGTGTACCATTTCTACAGAATTATTTCAAAAGCGGCAAACCAGTTGTTGTTCTTTTCCGTTTGGTTGCCATGGAAAACAGAATTCTGCATGAATCTCAAACATTTGAAAGAGTTCTGGTGAGGTCATTAAGATGATGATTTCTTTGAAGTTTTACCCCAATTGACTGAGGAGACGATGTTGACGGACGCACAACGGACGACGGCCGCCGGACATAGGGCGATCACAATAACTCACTTTGAGCACATTGTGCTCAGGTGAGCTAACACATTTCTGCATGTGGTAATGGTCAAACAATCAAACAATTTTACCCGAGAAAATTGTCGGTATTAATAAACCGGAAGTTCTGATGCTTCTTCAGAAAACGCCTATGGACTATGGACAAACTAAGAAACAAGGCCTCTTTAAGTTTTAAAAATAGCACAGTTTATTTACATATATTTAACATGTCGTAACAGCACATTGTATATACACATAACAGCAACAACTGATTGTACTTGCATACATCGTATTCAAGAATAAATATTCTATTTCTTTTAACAGGTTCAGGATCTGATAAATAGGAAATCTGACAGTTACATGGAAAATTAAAATGTACTTTTGATACCTAGTTGAAAACATTTGCTAAAAATGAGCATATGGCTTCAGAGGTCGTCTGCTTCATAGAAGGGTTAATTTGAAGTCGTTTCTAAGAGATGATTAAAATTAAAATATTAAATATATATTTGACATATCTTAATCCGTTACTTAAAAGATACACTTTAAAAAAACAACACTAACACAGCAGTGGGAAAGGATAAAGTTTTTGCTATGAGCATTTTTTTTTTTCTGCAACTTTTGGAAGATTTTGTGATTTTCCCTTAAGATTTTACTTCAAATGCTTTCGCTGAAGTCTTACTTAGACTCACATATATAAGGTTAAGAAGTAAATGATGAAATTCATTGAATGTTACTCCTTCACCAAAATGAAAGAAAAACAAATGAATTTTTAACAATAAGATATATATCTGTGAACTAGACAAACTGTTTCATTTAACTATCCACTGATTGTTAGGTCAATCTACAGCAGACAACATTTTAGAATCATTTTGACCAAAGGATAATTTACTCATAATGAGCAAGTTCCCCATATGCCCCAATGTTTGCAAATATGTTCCATAGATGTTCTGTAACATTACTTTCATCTATAGATATTTTTTTATAGTTTTCTGCTATAGATTGTTATATAATGTGAACAGGTTAACACATTCCACAATCACCTATGAAATAGTGTTAAATATCAGATCTTACTTTCTTAACCTTATCCCACATACAGACGTTTTATGACACCTCGGCAGCAGACAACTTGTGAAAACATTGTGACAAAAGTAGAAACTGCTCAAAATGAGCAATTTATTCTTTTGCCACAATGTTTTCAACACTTTTCAGTAATCAACCTACATTTATGGACATTTTGTGTGTTTTTGCCAAGCTGTTTTCAAAGAAGTCTGCTGCAGATTTGTTGAATGTTGGAAATAGAAGACTTTCCAAACATCATTAAAGAAATGCGAAATTTTCCATGAGTGAGACTTATTAGATAAGATTAAACATATTGTGACAATAGGAGAATTTGCTTGTTTGATAATTTTCTCCTTTTGCCACGATGTTACCAAACTATTTGTTCAATAGTTGTCTGCTGCAGAGGTGTCAGAAAGCATCTGTATGTGTGAACGTGTTATCAATAAAGAAATCAACCCCACCTAAAATGGACATTTAGCATTTCTCTGTTGAAACGAAATGCAGAGAAATGCTTATCCATTGAAAGCAGCAATACATTATATTTTATGAATACTATTTATGGAGAATGAAGTATGTCTCTATAGAATCGAAAATATATAGAGACACACTTATCCATTTATACCATTGAACAAACAGAGTTGGTCATTTTCAAATTGTTGTTCATGCAGACACATTTTCATTCATCTCTCTAGCAGCGACTTTTCGAAGAATTGTTGCCAAAGGGGAAATTTACTTATAACATATTTTTTTACTTTCAAATATGTTTGGTTAACATACAACAAACCTGCAGCAGACCCTTTTAAAACATTTAGTCATAAGTGTGGAAACTCTCTTTAAATGAAAGAACAATAATTGGCAAAAAGGTTGAAAACACTGTGTCAAAAGGAGAAGTTGCTCGTTTATGAGCAATGACTCATTTTGCTAAAAATGTTTTCAAATGTCGTCTGCTTCAGAGGTGTCAGAAAGCGTTGCATGTGGTAATATGTTCCCTTCCTGCTATATTCACATGCTATCTCCAAAAGACAGTTACTGATGATGACCAAAGACACTTTTGTAATATTAACTCCTTAATGCAGACGACATTATATACTATTGAACAGTTGACCGTTTTTTTGGCAAACAATGTTTGAAAGGGAGAAATTGCTCAAAACAAATACTTCTTTTCCAAAGATTTAAATCTGTATAAATACAATTTCCATATTGAATAACTTTTCAGGAGGCATTTTCCAAGCAGGAAATTAAAAATGAATGTTTTAGAGTTTTTTTTATACAGTAATACTATTGCAACCTTTTATTGTTACTTCACACATAGAACAAATCTTCAACAGACGACTTTGAAAACATAGGTAATTTGTTTAAATGACAGTACCATTTTAGAATAAAAAATAATTAAGCAAAAGGAGATGTTGATCATTATGAGCAAATTCTCCTTTTACCACAACATTTTCAATTCGTCTATTACAAATGCCTCGGAATAAGCCTGAGTGTTGAAAGGGATATTATTTATGTAGAGAGTTGAAAGCATTGTAGAAAATGGAGACTTCGTTTTGAGCAGTTTTTCCATTTTCCAAGATGTTTTCATTGGCATCAGAACTATTTTTATCTGTATCATGTAAAGGGATAATAACAACAGAATACAACTACTACTCACAATCTTCCAAAAGACTCTTCTTCAATTTACTGTTTCTAGATCGGTTTCTCTTATTTGCGAACCACTTTCGAATCTGCTCCACAGTTATTCCCCCTTCTGAAGCCATGGAAAGAGTAACATCCCTTGAGGGGTATGGGTTCTCGAGATTTTCCTGATACCACGATTCCAGAATTTTCACAGCATGTTTGGGAAGCAGTCTACTTTTCTTCTGATTCATAACACATCGTTTTCCGGTTCCGGGTTTTGACTTGTTCTCTGACTCAATAGCACTAAGTTTATGTTCAACACTTCCTAGAAGGGTTACCAGCTTCCTATTGTAGTATGTGTTGATGGAAGCGGTACTTTCTCTATCGTAAGCCATCTGACACAGTACGTTATGGCGTTCTAGGTCGATCATAGACGTCTGAGATTGATAGTAATGTTCAACTTCATCAGCGGCGCCTTTGTTGGTTTCCATAGCGAGAAATAATCTGTGACTGATGTCTTTTTCTCTCAAAGCGAGTTTCATATCTTCACATGTGTCATCTGTTTCATTTCTTACAGGTGAACTGTTCGTCACTTCCGGTCTGATTTGACACTGGTTATATCCATTGTTACACTGTGAGTTAAACCACTGATCGACACAATAATCTGAATTCGTACTTTGATACAATGACTGCTGTGGTGTTATGTCTCGTAACTTGCTGAAATCTTCGGCTGTTTGGGAGTAGAGCGGTGATGGGGATGCAGATGGCGTCAGCGGAACAGTAAGTGGACGATGGTTGTTAATGGATGATGGACTGTTGTACCCAGAGTCGTCCAGGAACTGGTTCATGTTGAAATGTTCAGGTTTTGACACGAGGTTTGTTGAGAAGGGTGAAGTTGAATGATGGAACTTCGGCGATGATGTACATTCTATGCTACCGTTGGGATCGTGAGTATTTCTCGGCACGAAAGGCTGGTTTGTCGATCTGAAGCCTCTATAGTCAATTGGTTGTTGATGACCTTCAAAATCGCACTGATATCTGGTTGGCGTGTTTTGACCATTGGAATAGTATGTCTGACAGTCGGTTGAAGGCTGGTTGGTTGGATGCCTGGTTTGGTTAGGAGGAGCAAACATGGTGGAATATTCTGCGAAGTTCTTGGCTGCTATGTTGAACTGACACTGTATGGTAACGTCTAATACGTTTGATTGTTCGTACGAAGCAATCTGCTGCCACATTGTTGTACAATTTAACTTACGATTCGTTTGTTTGTGATCGAACTTTAGACCGTTTTAACGTTTTTTTTGTAAGTAAAATGTATCCCACGTTCTAAGAGTACACTTTCTTATTTATGAGTATTAATCCAAGATATGGAATGTTCACAGCACACACAGTTTCACAGTTTATATCCAGTCAAGAATCCAATTATATTTTAAATATCACTGATATATATTCCTCAAGTATCCATATGATTTAACGAGTTATCGAAATATGACTTATCAAAATATTGTAATCTTACTTTTATAACCATATCAAATATGGATAGAAATTATAATTATTAAACATTCATTGGACTATAAAAAGAAATGGGCGGAGTTTTCAAACAATTAATTTGGGTATGCTGCAAGTTTGAGCAAACAAAGAATTATTAGGTAATTGAAATTGCAAGGGATACTTCAACCAAACTGGTAATTTTGTCAATAGCACAAAGGTATCGATAAAATAGCAGGAATAAAACATGGTCAAACTATGTTTTATAAGTGATTATTACTCCTAATTGATTTTCGTTTGAAGTGTTCCCGACCTTGTAACACCTAGGACGCGTTTTCTTTGTTAATTAGTTAATTAACCAATCAATCAAAGATAGCGTGAAACCCTTACAGATTATCAATTTGGATTAGCTCCTTCAATTTGAATAAGATTTGAAGGAATGGTGAAGATATTTTACATATTTTCAAAGTCGCCTGCTGCAGTATTGTATGTTGGAAAGGGTTAAAATTCCCATGATTCCGACAATAGTGTGTTTCTAATTGATTTTTTTTTTAAATGGAGTAGATTTACAATTTTTAAAAAATGTTGTCTCGAAAAATGTCTAGTCAAATTGTTTTGATAATGCGCCACAAGCTGGTCGTAGTCTCTACAAGGTTTAAATGTTATGATATGTTTACCCTTTACTCCGGGACCACACACGTAAGGGTTGATCAGTAATTAAACTAACATGTTAATTAGGAAGAATTGAAAACGACCAAACTCTCTTTCATACGTGATTATTACTCCAATCCGAGTTACGTTTGAAGTTTTTCCGACTTTGTAGCACATAGGACTGTTTCTCTATGTTTATTAGTTAATTGGCCAATCAATCCACGTAAAAGGATAAATGAAACCACATATAGATTATCACTTGCCATCAATTGGGATCATCTGCTTCACAATTTTCATATTTGGTTTACCCTTTAGTTTGTTTTTAACCCATGTGTAATCCTCTTTTTTATTAATTCTGATTAACCCTTTTCCATATATAAAAATCTG
This sequence comes from Serripes groenlandicus, assembly GCA_031761405.1. Classification (NCBI taxonomy): domain Eukaryota; kingdom Metazoa; phylum Mollusca; class Bivalvia; order Cardiida; family Cardiidae; genus Serripes; species Serripes groenlandicus. Next base: position 202,305,853 of record JASEVX010000001.1, read on the forward strand.
CAGCAGACGACTTGAATAGCATGGTGACAAAACCCTGAAAAATCTCCATAAACGATATCTTAATTGTTAAATAAAGTTGAAAACATTGTGGCCAAAGGAGAAATGGCTCATTATGAGCCATTTCACCTTTGGGCCACAATGTTTCCAAAAGTCGTCTTCTGCTTTTGCGTAAAAAAGCGTCTGCAGGTATGAAAGGCCTCGGGTGCGAGAGGTCTCGAGTTCGATCTCCGACCGGGTCATACCAATGTAGTAATGGCTGCTCTCCTTGGCGATCAGGATTGCTTGGCTATCATTATAGTCGATGCTCTGGTGTCAGGATAAACTAACCCACCGTGCTGGCCATTTACCCAGGAAATGCCGTGATATGACGGATGTAATGTAATAAAGCGACATAAAACACCGTTCAAGCACACAGATACAACACTTTTCTGTGCCAGTTTTCTTTTCATATGTAAGACGGGCGGGTCAATATTGTACGTGGGGAAGGGAACCAATATACAGAAATCAACATTCATAGTTGTGATGGTGAAAAATATGAAATTTACACCCATGTTTGAAAAGATGAACTATCCTAAATAGAGACATAAGCATACCCATAAACATTTGTTATTCAGTTATTTATAATTGATATGGTTAATTCACATTTAAAATACCTTATTTGATATATCTGTTTAGACAATTAAATCAATTACTGTTAGTAATTGAAAGTTTAGAAATCTTAAAACTGCATTAAATGTTTTTGGATGTTAACCAAGCTGATCTGACTCCACACAAGGTCATATTTTACTTTTATGAATTTTATTTACTTCATCCCAAAACATGTAAAAGGGACTAAGGGTGTAATGTATATTAATACATTTAAATTTAAAGGTTTGATGGAATCTCAATCAAAGAAAAAAATAGTTAACCTAGGTAAATTGTTATACCTTGCCAACTGCAAAAGAGATATCCTAAATACTTCTTAATACTTACTCTGTAAATATGTTGATCATCCTGTACTAGATAATCATAATATGTACACAAACTGTATGCTTATCTATTGCCGTGATATGTTTGTATATTTCATATTTTCTCCATATTTATGTTTCTAATTATCTTTATTGCCGCCACATGTATATATGTATTTTTGTTTCTGGCAACAAACTTATGTTTATATGCCAATAAACGATTTTGAACTTGAAAAAAAAAAAAAATTAATTGTACATGTGAAATAGGTGGTAAAAAACACGGTCAAATTATCTTTTATACGTGATTATTACTCTTGATTGACTTATGTTTGAAGTCTACCCGATGTTGCAACATCTAAGACGGTTTCTCTCTATTAATTAGTTTATAAACCAATCAATCAAACAGATAAATCGAAACCATTTATTGATTACCAATTGTCAACAAATGGGATTAGCAGCTTCAATTTACAGATTCTGTTGCTTTTTAGTTTTTAACCCATTTTATGATAATCATCTTAAGCAAGTCACTAATAAATAAAGAGGAAAATCTATATATTCCTCATTTAACAATATATATGAAATCTGCACCAGACGACGTTGAAATCATCTAAAATATACAGACCAGAGCATACATTTTAATTTCATTTTAAGCATACACAGCTCAAAGTTGATATGCAGAAATGATTAAGAAAAATAAATCTAAATGATGTAAAATAAATGTACAGTTATGGAATAGATTTTTTATTTAATTTTTATTTATTCATCCTCCTCATGGAAGATTAGTTGACATCAAGATACACTTATACTATAGTATATATACATGCACAATGAAAAGAAAAATATAGTTAGATCATAGCGACGTTCAATAATGAAGTATTGGTTGTGATATTATTACAGTATCAACATTACATTTTAATTGAAACTCATATGCAATTACGCTGGTTTTTACAAATGAGACACACATCTGTAAAACTCACAGTTCTGCACACTGAGTCGTTCGTCCTGTCTTGCACCTAGTAGTGCACAAGCAAACTCATCTGATTAGGTACATGTACATGGTATTGTCCCTTCCAGGTGTTTGTGATATGTCGTTTAGCAACTGCTCTCTCGCCTGGTTAAAATGGAAACATTCTGAACGAATATGCACATATTTGTTTAAATAACGTTTTTTTTTTACAAACGCCTTGATACAACGGAAATATTGTTGAAAGCTACATAAAACAATATGAAAAGAAAACGTTACAGATTCCAACTTTAGCAATCAATCAGTCGTAAAATTGGTTTGTTTTTAACCCCCCTTTCCTGCATTTAGACGTATTTGCCGCATTGCAGACATCATTTTGGCAAAAGAAGAAATTACTCATAATTAGTAATTTCCTCTTTTGCCACAATGTTTTCAACTTTATTCAATTGGTATACCTTCACTTACAGAGATTTTTCACATTTTTGTCCACATGTTTTCAAAGTCGATTGCTGCATATTTATTGTATGTGGGCAAAAATAGTAGTAATGGCTGCCTTCTTTGACGCTCAGAGTTGCGGGGTTAGTATTACGACTGATTGGCTGATGTCAGGATAAATTGATCAGTAGAACTGGTAACTTATCCAGGAAACTCCGTCGTATAACTGAACAAATGTTGGAAGCGATGTAAAGCACCAAACAATCAATCCTGAATTGCACCCAAATAATCCAGAAAGGGACGAAGGGTGAAGGGTAAATTAATTGCACATGTGAAGTAGCTGAAATAAAACACGGTCAAACTCTTATTTTAAACGTGATTATTACTCCTAATTGATTCACATTTGAAGTGTACCCGACTTTGTTACACCCACGACGGATTCTGTTTAACCCTTTCCCCTCATACGACAATTCTGCAGCAGACGACTTTTAACATATTTTGTCAAAAAATAGAAAATCTCTATAATTGAATGAATAACCTATGACTAAAAGTGGAAAACATTGTGGCAAAAGGAGAAATTGCTCGTTTTGAGCAATTTCTTCTGTTGTCACTATGTTTTCAAAAAGCCATCTGCTGCAGAGTCGTCAGAAAGCGTCTATATGAGGGAAAGGGTTAATAATTAGTTAATTTTCTACAACGAAAGGGAATAAATTGACACCACGTATAGATGATCAAGTATTGTATTGTATAGATTATCAACTGTGTGTTCGCCAAGTGGCTATATGGCCGAGTGCGAGAGTAAACAAAAGACAACGAACGAAATTATCAACCGTCATCAATTAGGGTCAGCTTCTATGGTCTCGATCAGCAATTTGTCTGATGTTAAACGCCGCTTTACACAAATATCAGTTATGTCACGGCGTATCCCGGGTAAGTTACCAGTTCTACTAACCCCGCAATCCTGTGCGCCAAGTAGTGCGGCCTTTACACCATTTGCTAAAGCCGAGTACAAGGGTTCATAATGTATCTATTGATTAGTTGGGGGTTTACGCCGTGTTCAACATTATCTCAGTTATATTACAGCGACCTGATCCCTGGGAGTACAAACCAGTACTAGGGTAGGAAATGTGCCTTATCCGAGGACAAATCCACAATGACCGTCGTGCCGCGACTGGGGAGCAAACCCGGGACGCCCGGTTTCAAAGCCCCAACGCTCGTAAACCACTCGACCACGGCGGATTTCTAAACAATGTATCACTGACCGCCTAGATGTAGTCACCGAGGTTACATCTGCCAAAAATCAAGTACTGTAGCCCCACTGGTTTGTGTCTGACGTTGCTCAGTTTATGGTCATTTACACCAAGACAGTATTTGAGCCGTTCCACGAAACAAATACATTTTGGACTCAGCGTGATGTATCGCCCAATGTATCGTAATGGATCAGCCTGCGCGGTTTAGGGTAATGATTCCTGAAACAAAAATCCACAGTAGGCGACAAGTGTCTGTACGGGTTAACCTACTCGACATGCGTAGGCTGATCCGGGTCGATCATTTAAGCACTGTTTGTTTTCTTGTGGAACGGTGCATTGCTGTGATATCAAGCGCTTGCTGTGATATCAAGCGCTTGCTGAATCAATTACACGAACTACTGGTAAGCGTTTCCTAACAGCAGTGCAGCAGTCGTAATGCTATCCCAGCTTCCTTGATGGGTTTATTGATTATTTGATGTTTCTACGATGCTTTCAACAATTCTTCGGTTATATCATGGCTTATCAGTACTACCGGTACATTTATCCTGACACCAGCCCGTCAGTCGTTATGCTACCCCGCTACCCTGAGCGCCAAGGAGGGTAACCATTACTACCATTTTCAAAGTATTTTGTATGACACGACAGGGGATCGAACGCGTGACCCCCTCACCGACACCCGCAGCGGACGCTCTACCACAACATCGGCGATGCGGTATACCTTGAGAGCAACAGCAAGAAACGTAATTTGGTCTGACGTTTAACAGTTGATAGATACCAAGCCATCTTTGTACTCAAGAACCCCGAATTGATAAACCTCGTAGTATATATTATCGAAATACATCTTAGTCGAATATAACGCACGTTAGAATGCGACATTTTGTCGAATATAATTATTTGTACGGTTAGAATGCGACATTTTGTCGAAAAACTTCTAGTCGAATATAATGTACGGTTAAAATGCGACAATTTGTCAAAAGACATCTTAATCGAATATAGTGTACGGTTATAATGCGACATTTTGTCGAAAAATGTCTTAGTCGTACGTTAGAATGCAACATTTTGTCTATTTTTTTTTTTGTCGAATACAACACATCGTCAATGTTAACACAAGTTAGAATAAAACATTTTGTCGAAAGATATCTTAGTCGAATACAACAAATTGAGAAGGCGATATTTTTTCGAAAAACATCCAATCGAATTGAATATAGTAATATATAGTAATATATAGTTACATCACTTCAAATCGAATACAACTCTTTTAGAATGTGACAATTTGTCGAAAAACATCCGATCGAATCGAATGCGACATATTGAAAATGCAATATTTCATCAATATAGACCATGCTGAATATAAAATCAAATAATGCCACAATTTGACGACATTGTCCCTGCGACACCTGATCGAATTTTTTTTTTTTAATATCCGAATGCGTTTCCCCTCTCCTTCATGCAAGACGCATTTTAACACATCAGCTGCAGACGACATTAGGAAATATTGTTGCAACAGAAGAAATAACTCACAATTCCTTTTGCAACAATGTTTTAAATTTAATCTATATTCAATCCTTTTACTTTCAACATAGAGATTTTTCATATTTTAGCTCAGAAAATGTCAAACGCGTCTTCTATAGATGTCTCATGTGTGAGGGAATGGTTTATACCCACTGCAATCGAGGGCGTCTAAACTGTAACTCGAACTCACAGACGATCTGTGTGCATACACGATGGGCTTTAATTTGCTTGTATCTAAGCTGTTTAAGGTAACTTTCAACAAATCTCCAGTTATATCACGGCGTTTCCTTGCTTAGCTACCATTTGTACTGGTTCATTTATCCTGACACCAACGAGTAAAGTTTTCAACCTTGTTTCATTTATATCACGGCGACAGAATACTTACAAATGATCCATGGGTAAACCAACCAGTACAGGGCTAAAATGTGCCTCGCCCAAGGACACTCGACCATTACAGTCGGGATCGAACCCGGGACCATAAATGATCTAAGTTATACAACAACGAGGATAATGCGAACATAGAGTTATTAATGATATTGACCAACTTCTCCTTAACCCTTTCCCTCATTCATATAAACGCTTTCGGACGCCTCTGCAGCAGACGGTTTTTTGAAAACATAGTGACAAAAGAAGAAATTGCACAAAACGTGCAATTTCTCCTTTTGCCACAATGTTTTCCACTTTTAGTCATAGGTTATCCATTCAATTAAAGAGATTTTCTATTTTTTAACAAAATACGTTCAAAGTCGTCTGCTGCAGAATTGTTGTATGCGAGAAAGGGTTAACTACCTCACTGTTTTTGAAAATCACCTACAGAAAATTATGTAACGTTGTAATTCATATTTGAAGACATTTAGGGAAACGTAAACATTGGTCGTTAGACACCACTAGGTTGTTGCGGTTTAAGATCTAGTGTTGTACTTACACAAACGCCATTCCTGTAAATATGAAAGTGTATTGTCATCGTAAAGGGATTCTTGACGTATATGAAAACTACAAAGGATTACAAACTTACAAGCCATTCTCTAACTTTTATTGATACCCTAATAATAAGGCATGTGGACTTTTACTTAAATACTCCATATGAATAATGTTACAGATAACATTAACAAATACTCGTCTGTTGAATCTAGGCATCAACAGACGATCTGCATGATGGAAAAGGGATAAAGTGGGAGGTACTGTGCACACCACTTCATTTCATTTCTACTTTAATTAATCCCCATTTAGCAGCGCTTTCAATATTTATTTGAACTGAACGGAGACCCGCCCACTTCTGTTCAGCGATACACGGTCAAACCTCTTGAGCGGGGAAGCGAATGCCATGTCTTTGCTGGTATGCTGCGCACGACCCTTTCCCGCATATACATGCTTTCTTTCTGACGCCCTTTGTATACCAGACGACTTTTGAAAACACTGTGGCAAAAGGATAAATTGCTCACAATGAGCAATTTTTCCTTTGGCCACAATGTTTTTAACTTTATTGATTAGTTAAAACATTTATTTATAGAGATTTTCCATATTTGTCAATAAATGGTATTTTTAAAACTGTTTGCTGCAGATTTGTTGTATGTGGGAAATTGTCAAAACCGTATCCTGCTGAAATCCTTAACCGCTTAACCACTAGACACTGTGTATTAAGACCACTGATGGGAACACAACAATATGGTCTTTATTCACAGGTGAGCTCCATTTCTGCAGGGTCATTTATGCAGAAAGTTTGTTATGGGGGGGGGGGGGGTAACTAAACAAATGGTCGCTATAGACAGGGAATTGCTCTTCCAATATGGTCTTTAGTACAGGTGCGAATGTTCAACGATTATTAACCGGACGACTGTGAAGACACATTGGCACATACTGAGGGAATCCTTTTTAAGGTAATTTTAATTATTGAATAGAGTTGAACAATGTGTGGCGAGAAGGGGACTTTGCTCATTATGATCAAATTCTCCTTTTGCTAAAATGTTTTCTAGACTCGTCTGCTTCAGACACAGGGACGTGCTCCTCTAAGAATAATAATGACGCTATGCATAAATAGTTATGCATAGGATCATATTTATTTTAAGACAAAATGCGTCTACTTGTGGGAAAGGTTTAACCTTCATTTATACTGTGAAGTATTCTCATATGTACTGACGTACGTAACTACAAATTACAATTTGATACATGAATAAAGCCAACAGAGTAGACCAGTTTTAAACAGCACGAATGTGCAGACTTGGCTTGGTCTATACTATTCCAGCACGTGTTGTGCATATCGTGGTTTGCACATGTGTTTTCGGGTCGCGTGTAAAATGAAACGGGTTACATCGGATGTGAATTCATTTGAAGCCAAAAATGACAACCCCCTTTCTTTGGATAACTTTAAAGCTTAGAGGTAACTCTTTTCAATTATATAGGATGGTGTACCTAAATAAACTTAGAAAGTGTGACAGTTGATGGTTGAAACTGGTCGATTTAAATGGAAACAAAGAAGGAATATATTTGGTGTAGTGTGACCTCTAATACTCTTATTAATCGTGAGACAGTCCCTTTTACCCCTCCGCACATACAACACATCTGCAGACAGACAGACAGACAGACAGACAAGAGACAGACATACAGACAAGTGACAGACAGACAGACAGACAGACAGACAGACAAGAGACAGACGGAGAAATAATTGCTCATCATGAGCAATTTCACCTTTGGCCACACTGTTTTCAAAATTCGCCTGCTTCTATTGCGTCAAAATACGTCTGCAGGTGGGAAGGGTTAAAGGTGCTGAACTGTAGATGGAAATCAAAATGTTAAAATATTGCTAAGTAAGTAATAAGTAGTTCAAAACTATTTAGGCAGTAAATGTTGAAAAACATTAAATTATTGAAGGTCAATAAAAATGAACACAATTTAGCTTAATGCATTATGCAGTTTATCTAGTAAAAATGAAGCATACAGATCAGTTTTTAGATGTTTATGGTACTAGAAAGGGAAATAATTACTAAAAATTTCGTCCCAGAATTATGATTAGAATATTTCAAGTCAACGTTTAAACAGTTTTAAAACTTTGACTATAATATCTATCAAACAGACAGACAGACAGACAGACAGACGTTCTTATGAAGTGTACTTGTGGGGTTATTTCCTTTGACGTTTTTTTTGTGGGGTGTACCCCACAAGTATGCAATTCATTCCGTAATAACTTCCCTTTTACGGAATGAATAACATTAATATGCAAATGAGATACCCGTTATAAATAATAAAAAATACCTATTTATCTAAGTGTCTTTAAACGAGTGGATGGTGGGCTTTAGGAGAATACCGCACCCCACAAGTACTCAGACAGATAGACAGACATGCCTACGAATGGACACTTGTTGGGTATTTTCCTTTGATGTTTCCTTGTTGGGTAGTAACAAATGTCCATTCGTGCGCTCAGACAGACGGACGGACGGACGGACCAATGAAGTGTATTTGTGGGGTTATTTCTTTTGTTTCAAACTTGTGGGTTGCACCCCACAAGTATGCTATTCATTCCGTAATTATTCCCCTTTTACGGAATGAATAACATTAATATGCAAATGAGATACCCGTTATAAAACAAATATTTATCTAAGTGTCTTTATAAGGGTGGTGTGTCGGCCCACAAGTACTCGGTCACCAGGACGGACAGACATACTCACGTATATATAAACATGCATACAGGCAGATTGGCAGTTACACCAACAGATAACCGGAGATATATATATATATATATAAATAAACATAAAGACATAAATACAGATATAAATACACTCATATAGACATAAATTCAGATAGGCATAACTTCAGAGACACATGCATGAATTCAGATATACATACATAATGATAGACACACGATGATAGCCATGCATAGACAGATAAACATACATATTGACATACACGCGTATATACATGCATACATACATGCATACAGACACACAGGCAGATTGACAGTTACACCAACAGCTAGACGGAGAGACAGACGGACATACATATATACATAAACATTAAGAGATAAATGCAGATAGGCATACACTCAAAACAATACAATATACAATATTTTTACAATATACAATATTTTTTATTTCGATGCTGAGTATGTACATAATACATAAATGACAGCTCTGCAATATAGTATACAACGTGATCAGATGGCAACAAAAGGCATAGTAATTAAATCAATATGAGAGAAAAATTGAGATTAAGAGAAAAAGAATGAAGTATATAGAGGAAAAAAAGAAAGAAGATACAGCATGGAGGATAGAAGCATGTTTTGTAGTTTAAATATGTTTGTTAAGCATGTTTATTTGAAAGCTCAATAAGCTTGTTTTCGTCATGTTTCCATATCAATTATTTTCCCTTTTCGAAACAAAATAAAAAGGAAATGGTTATGGAAACATTTATATTCCTATAATTAGAAGGTACATAATGTTAGAGGTGTGTTACTAAACTCTTATGAGACTCGTGTCGCTTTTGTAGGCCGCAAAATATACAGTGTACAAAATCACGAGGAGCTCATGCAATCACAAACAAATTTCTGTGATTACTGTCGTTCGACTTCGCCAAACGTGTAAATCGCCTGTCAGAGTGAACCGATATATACTGGTTAATTAACAGTTTTGAGTCATTACTTTCTATGAACATCAATTAACAAATGGATTATAAGTGAAAGTGAAGTCAGGACGTGTGGATTATATTTCATGTATATATTTGTGGTCTAGTAACGCCTATTTACGCTTTCCCACATACACACGCTTATAGACGCCTCTCCAGGAGACGACTTTTGAAAACATTATGACGAAAGGAGAAATGACTTATAACGACAAATGTCGCCCTTTTTTTAAACAATGTATTAGCCTGTTATATACCCTTTCCCACAAACATACGCTTTTAGACGCCTCTGTAGGAGACGACTTTTGAAAACATTGTGACAGAAGGAGAAATTACTTATAACGACAAATGTCGATTTTTTTCAACAATGTATTAGCATTATCAAATACGTTTTCAATAACTATCTATAATATTTTGACTGTTATTATTAATATCAAATTTTCCTTGTAGACTCGGCACAAATCTCAAGAACCAGAAACAACTACTTCATCAAGCGGACTCCGAGGTCAAACTACTTAAACTCTACAACGTTAATATACCAAAGAACCTACTCCAACTAGACTGCGAACACAAAGACATAACATCATCCAGAATTATCCACATGTTTCATCCCCCAATACTTCAATTATACAAACCAATACATATCATCGGGGACGGTAACTGCGTATACAGGTCCATGTCTTATGCCATCTCCGGAAGTCGGCACTACCATGCTATTTTGAGACTTTACACTGCTCTAGAACTTATACAGTACAGAAATAGCTACAATACAGGACAAATCCATAACAACTTCATAAATGACCACATAATTATAACGAGCGACTATGCTAAACTTCTAGACGATGTCGTCAATATGAACACGTTTCAAAAACTGGCCGACATGTATGCACTAAGCGCCTCATTGTCAACACCAATATAATCATACTACCCGACACAGGTCCACTCCGTTTACACATCCGAAGCATTTACAAGGAAAATTGTCGGAAGGAACGTCAAAGAAGATAGGACAGAGTTTAAATTAATGTGAACTTCAACCTCGCTTCCAGAAAACGTCCATTCTTTTATGCCTATGTAACCATTGTGTTCCCTTGATAAAAAAAACCCGTCACCCACTGAACAAGATGACTCAATTATTACACTAAATAATTCAACAAATGATGTGTCCGATGTTCCCGATGTTCCTGATGACCCAATCATTTCTATAAATGTATCTGATTGTAATGTGTAATGTAATGTGTACGACACATGACAGGCTTGTTTTTGGTTCGGACGACGAAAAGGCACTTATAAAAGCTGCTCAGACGATTTTCATTTGTATCAGAACACAAAAAAAAACGAGTTACAGATGACGCCGTGGGACTCCAGACTAGAAATGATATATTGAGACAAATTTACGGAGACAATGGCATCACAGAGTCATATGATGATATTTGTTTTGACCATATATGTCACGAGCTGGAACAGAAACTGACTGAAACATCCACAAAGTTTCTGGACTATTTTAAGACAAAGCTTAAGCCCCAATTACGAGACATGGTAAACAGACCAACCAGAATGGACTTGGTGCAAAATAACTGGACTAACAACAACTGTGAGTCGATAAATCACGTCTTAAAACAGTCCATTGATTGGAAGTCGAAATCTTTGACAGACCTCGTAAAGACAATGAGATCATATGTTGACAGTCAGTATGCAGACTTGACTGTCTGACACCTATGTATCTTTCAAGGTCACAAAGACAAACTGGATTACGATGACCGACTCACAGAGACAAAGGTTGTATAAACGGTTTTGACTGTATACCTCAGTTTCCCTCGTTGAGTGCCATGTGTTCGCACGTGGTGGTAACTTGTTCTGAAAAATTATAAAAATGCAAGTAATTGTAATTGGTGATGGGTTTTACATTAACACTGTGTGAACATATTTTTTGATTTCGTGTCAGGTTTTTTTGGCTGAAAATATTATTTACATATTTTGATTTAACTTGTCCAATAATTTAATATGTCTGTATTTATTGAAAATTTAATATGTCTGTATTTATTGAAAATTTAATATGTCTGTATTTATTGAAATATTCTGACGAAGTTCATTGCATTTATACTTTGCATCTATATTATACAAATCATTTTACATCATGATTTGTTTATTCATTGTTAATGTTTTCGTATGCATCTCGCATACTGTGATTTATACATACATTTATAACTTGGTTAACCTATAATAATACTGATACATTTTCTCATGCTTGCATATTCTTGTAATTTATAACAAAATAAATATTCTATACTATTATTGTAAGACATTTTCTGTTTAAAACCGCCCGTGTAGAAATCACATCATAATAAGCTACTTATGCTGCAGACATTTTTTGTGCTAATTTTACAATTCTACGGGTCGCCGTCATGCACGTTTCTTTTACCTACATGAAGTGAAATTCGGTCAGTATATTTTACGACCGTGTTAATTTTACGGGTCTCCTCCATGCAAGTGAAATTCGGTAAATGAGGTTGTATTTTTTACGACCGTGTTAATTTTACGGGTCTCCTCCATGCAAGTGAAATTCGGTAAATAGGATCTAAGAAATGGCTACATAAGTTCATTAAACAATTGTTAACAATAAGTCGGTACACTAAACATAATTCAAACATTGGTTATACGGCAGTTTATAATACTTAATTCACTCATTTTTATACGCCCGTTTTGAAAAATTATAGTTTTACCTGCGGCGTACGTGCGGGCCAGTATGCGGTGTCCAGTATGTTGTCAGCTAAATAACTTGAGAAGCCTTTGTCCCATCATCACTAAATTTGGTCAGAATGTTCGATAACTAGCCATATCGCTTTAGTCAATCAAAAGTTATCACCCTTTAATTATAGAAATTACCTAAAATTGGTCTTGTCAGCTAATTAACTTAAGAACCTTTGTCCCATCATCACCACATTTGGTCAGAACGTGTATTGGCATTATATCTTGGACACGTTAGATAACTAGCCATATCGCTATAGTCAATCAAGAGTTATTGCCCTTTAATGATATAAACTACCTAAAATGTGTCTTGTCAGCCCTATAACTTAAGAAGCCTTTGTCCAATCATCACACAATTTTGTCAAAATGTGAATTGGCATAATATCTCGGACAAGTTCGATAACTAGCCATATTTATATTGTCACTGTAGAGTTATTGCCCTTTAAATACAGAAATTATATTAAATTGATCTTGTCTGCTCAATAACTTTAGAAACCAATCACCACTAAATTTAGTCAAAATGTTTTTTGGCATAATATCTCGGACAAGTTCTATAACTAGCCATATCGCTGTGGTCAATCGAGAGGTATTGTCCTTTAATTATAGAATTATAGAAATTACCTCAAATAGGTATTGTCCGATCAATAAATTTTGAAGCTTTTATCGTGTATGGGCATAATATCTCGGACAAGTGCTATAATCAGCCATATCACTTGAGTCATTGTATGTGTTCATCACCAATTTAGACAATATGTTGATGGGCAGAATATCTTGGTCAGGTTCGATAACTAACAACGTTATCTTAGTCACTCCACACTTATATCCCTCGAAATAGCCAAAACTATATTAAAAGCTCTCTAAATTTGCCTGACGTACAACCAGTTATCACTATACTTGGTCTCAAAAAAATAGGACGGGCGTATTTTGTGACATTCGGCGCTCTTGTTAGGTAATAAGCTTGTTATAGTGAAAATTCAAAGTGAAATTCGGTGTAATTCGGTATTTAGGTGTAATTCGGTATTTCCATGCACCTCTTATTTTGGACGTAGCATGGATTCGGACAAATCATTTGTCACAAGAAGAATTATTGTTTTAGATAAGTACAATTTTGTCGTTTTATATTTGTTTTCAATTTAGACATACGGTAATTAATACTACTACTGGTTGCTACATTTGTTGAAATAAACTCATGCAATTTATATTTAATTTATCATTTAAATGTCATTTTCTAGTTTATATTCATTTTTTCCGTTTTAAAGTGGATAACAGTTAATATTGATACATGTGTTTAAAGATATTAATCAGTAAACTTAGTTATGTTCTTATCCCAGAATGCGTTTCTTTGTGGTTTCTCTTTTTCTTCCAGGTCGATATGTAGAGAGTATTATTGGCCAGATTAAGATGATTTGAGTCGGGCTATGTTGTGCAGTCCTTTCTCTGGTAAGTTTATAATATAACAAGTTAAATATTTTATATCCAAACATCTAGTCACATATATAAATTCACAATCCTATAAACATAAGCTCCAGCCATTTACCCGATGTCGTCTGCTTTACAACATTTGAGACACATACGGTTACTTGTAAAACTCTAGGAATTCAGAATTCGCACAAACTTGCAAATATTGTGGGAAAAGGAGGAACAGTCGTTTTGTGCTATTTCTTGTTTCAACACAATCCCTGCATATATCGACTGCTGCATACAACATGCTAGTCTAGTTTGTCTGTATCAGGGAAAATAGCCAGATGATACCCATATTTACACAATTACCCACCTTAATTTACAATTTTAACATGTTACAGTTTCTTTATCAAGATTTCAGTTGGAGGACATGTTATTGTTGTCTGAAAGTTTTCATAATAATTTCTGCAAATTGGCTCAGTTTTGTTAGTTGTGATTTGTTACTGGTGTTAAATAGTTCGCTAAATTTGAGAATACTAGAGTGTCTTAAGTAGTAATTATGTATGTGAGTTTTCCTTATTTCTTTGAAATATTCGCATTCCATGATATAATGATATTCGTCTCCTCATCCCTGTTTACATAATTGGCAAATTCTTTCGTGTATTAGAGTGTTGTTCCATCTCCCACCTTCTATTGGTAGTCTATGATTTCTAGTTCTAAAGGCTGTTGATTTTCTGCAATGTTTGTTTGATAGCATGGAGAAATATATGTTAATATTAATATCATGTTTGATGGATTTATACATTAGATTTCTAGAATTATTTATTGTAGGGTGCCACATTTGGAAAAAATGATATTTTTTACGGATTTTAAAAGCATTTGAGAACCATTTTGGGTTTATGTCAAATTGACTATCTCAAATGTTAAGAAATCCATTTGTTATTATCAGATTTTTAATATACTCTAACCATTTTGATTTAATCTTGTTTTGGTTATGTAAGTTGAAAATTTATATTTTATATTTTATATTAGTGTAATCCCACTGTTCACTGCCATATAATAGGATAGGCTTAACTGTTTTATTGAATATGCCAATTTGCAAAGATCTAGATGCCTTATTTTTTAAAGTAACACGAATGTTGCTTTCTTGGCCTGATGTGATAAATGTTCTTTGGCTTTAACATAACTGCATGTTTTAGATAGATACAGCCCGAGATATTTGAACTCATCTACTATTTCTAGTTGTGTGTTTTCGAAATTAAATTTAATATTGCTATGCTTGGTTCTTGTTCCAAATACAAGAACTTTAGTTTTCATTTTGTTTACTGTTAGTTTCCATTTAATGCAGTATTCATGAAATAAGTTCAGCTGAGTTTGTAATTGCTCAGGTGTTTCACTTAGTAAAACAGTATCGTCTGCGTATAGTATAACAAATAAGTTTAGGTATTTAACCCTTTCCCTCATATAGACGCTTTCTGACGCCTCGTCAGCAGACGGCTTTTTGAAAACATAGTTACAAAAGAAGAAATTGCACAAAACGTGCAATTTCTCCTTTTGCCACAATGTTTTCCACTTTTTGTCATAGGTTATCCATTCAATTAAAGAGATTTTCTATTTTTTGACAAAAAATGTTCAAAGTCGTCTGCTGCATAATTGTCGTATGTGGGAAAGGGTTAAATCATCATTTGGCAAGCAATCCCTTTGCATTATTTTCGGATAAGTATTGTTCTTAGTCATTTAGGTATAATGAAAATAGTATTGGTGATAGGTTTTCTCCTTGTCGAACTCCAATTAAACTAGGGAAGAAATCTGAGTATCCTTGGTTATAGGTTTTTACACATGATTTTATATTTTGATACATGCCTTTAACTACATTTAAACATTTACCATTTATATTGTATTTAATAATTTTATTCCACAGACCTTGTCTCGATACCGTGTCGAAAGCTTGCTTGAAATCAGTGAAAGCACAGTAACGTTTTTTCTTTCTTGACGTTACTATGTCTATAAGACAAATAGATAGATTGTCTACTGTTGAATGATTTTGTCTAAATCCTGATTGGCTTTTATTTATTACATTATATTCATTTGTATAGCTTGTCAGTCTATTATTTAGAATTGTAGTGAATGATTTTCCTAGACAGCTCAGTAGTGTTACAGGTCTATAGTTTTCTCAGAAAGACATAAATTCAGAAAGGCATAACGATTCATATGAATGGAACCAATGACATGTGTTTTGAAGTTTTTAGTTATTACCAACCAAGCTATCAGGACGGTGATGTTTGAACCACCCACTTTAACATATTCATAGGTCGAATAATCACATACATGTAGGAAACTGTTGACCAGCCGAATTATAACGAAGGCAGGCGAAGATTAATGAGTGACGCTAGAAATATATTTACTAGCATATTTTCAGTTTTAAATAAAATATAGAAAATCAGATTGCAAATACTTATATATACTTATGATACTGTACCTTTTTGAGTCGCAGATATCATGAAACATCGATTATTAAATTATTGACCTGGTACAGAATTTTAGTACACATATATCTAATGGTGGACTATAATGTATGAACCCAAGTAGCTTAGTCGGTCGAATCGCTGGTTTGTCAATCCAGGGTTTGTGGGTTCGAACCCCAGACCGATCAACAATTCGTAATGTGATACATGTGTGATGTGACTATTTTATGATGTATGTGTGGGTGTAGCTGTGATGTGACAGTGGTCTGATGTGAGTGCGATATGATGTGTGTGACTCAACGATGATGTTGATGTGACTGTATGGGTGTAGCTGTGATGAGTGTGGTTTGACTGTTATGTCTCTGAGATGTGTCTGATTTGATGACTGGGATGTCTCTGATGTTACAGTTATGTCTATGCTGTGACTGTGATATGATGTGACTGTTGTAAAGTGATGACTGGGATGTATCTGATGTGACAGTTATGTCTCTGCTGTGATATGATGTTAAGATGTGACTGTTGTGTGTGATACAACTGTGATGTTTCTGATGTGACAGTTATGTCTCTGCTGTGACTGTGCTTTGATGTGTGATTTGATATTATGAGTGTGGTGTGATAGTGATGACTTTGATGTCACAGTGGGTTGTTGAAGACTCGGGGTCGGTGTGTGTGAATTGAAGTGGTGGTGTGAGTGAGTGTTGGTGGGTATGGTGAGATGAGTCAGTCTGACGTATGTGCGGGAAAGTTGGTGAGAGGGGGAGAGACTGATGTTAGTCGCAGTCAATTCAAAGCCGGGCCTATTGCTTCAATACGTAATTTTATTTTCACTCGCTTTTCAACAATTATACGTTAACATGTAGCGAATAATGCAGTTTCGGAAATATTTTCCAATTTGAACTCAGACAGACAGACAGACAGACAGACAGACACACACACACACAGACACACATTGTGTTTAGACCACATTCTTTCGTTTAAGCGTTAACAAATTAAGCGAGAAGAAAAAGAGTGAGAGACAGACATACAGACAGACATACATTGTGTTTAGACCACATTCTTTTGTTTAAGCGTTAACACATTAAGCGAGAAGAAAGAGAGTGAGAGACAGACAGACAGACAGACAGACAGGCAGACAGATATTTGATTACATTTCAAGACAACTTTTAAACTTTGACTTTACTATCAATGTTATAGAGTTCAGCAACATTATTACGTGCATTACATGTACCGTATGTGATGCGTGTAAACAAGCGAAGTACATCCTTAATGTTCTAGATGATTTCCGTACAAGATATGTGTTTAGCAAGAGGCTCGTTAGAGCTATAGTAAGCGAAATCCGAAGACACTAGTGTTTTACAATATCGGCATTGAATTACTTCACATCCGTCTTTCTAAATCAGCTCTCCGTTTCTGAACACAATCTCGGGTTCAGAGAGATGTCTTGGTAGTTGCAGATCGTATATAATATCAATGAAAGAGGATGATCTGTGGTATATTTTTTCAAAAAATGAATGGACTTTTGCCAACTAATAATGTCGGTACTTTCGTACCGCCAAATAGTTCCTGTCTAAAAATCAAAATGCGGTAACTTGGTAGGATATTGCCCGGAAAATTGAATTGATTTGGTATCACTTAAGCAATAGAAAGATCTCCAAAGTAATTTGATTTTAAATTATATGAATTACAAAATTGAAAATTAAAAAAGTATTTCTACTATTTAAGCATACTTGAACGCGCGTCAAGTTCATGGGTGATTCGTAAATATTATAAATCGAGTGGAGTAAAGGCAGATTTTCGAATCCGACTCAAAGACAAAAAATTAAATAATCGAGTCACAATGATAACATATATACTCAAAAAATCAAATTATTGAAAAGATGACAAAATAAATAGTTGACAAAATATAACATATACGGTGAATGTGTAAGTTAGCTTAGGCGTCGGGATTTCCAAAAATCCTTTCGAATACTTGTCTGCGGTAACGTTAATCAGTAATCTAAGTACTAGAGTATTTCATTCTAGATGCCCGCGTAAATACATCAGATTCTCAACCGAAATTAACCATAACAACACCAGAAGACGGAATAAGATAGACAAGTTCCAGTGATAAAATTTACTTAAAAGGGAATCAAATTATTTGAATGATAGCTGTTTTTTATAAAGATAAAACGCTTCAATTATAAATAATTCTCTATCTTGTTTATCTATTTTTAATAATTTTATAGATTAACTCAATGCAATGAAGTCTTATAAATTACTTATATCAGTGGTGCAATTGTCATTTGACACCGCTGCATCCACCTCCTTCAAAAGGATGGGATTTTAAATGATTTCAAAAGCAATGCATTTACAACTTTTCACCTATGCGTTGTGAAACATTTTAAGAAATTGATTAATTCGTTTGTATGATGTTTTACGTCGTTTTTAACAATATTTCATTTCTATCACATTGAAGAAAATGTAGATAACACAGAGTTTTATTTCTGGTTTGATAGTAGGATTGGACTCTCAATATATTTATCTTTGTAAGGCAATTGTGATTTTGGTATGACATGTATGTGTGTTAATACCTTGAAATAACGGCTAAAATACATTGTAAACCAGTAGGAGTGTTTACCAGAAACTATCCAGATAGCAGATGCGTATATGTATGTAAATTTTAGTATATCGATAGACCACCATACTGTGTGTACAGTATTTTGCGACTCCGTTATCATTCAATATATGGACATAACAAAGAGCTATTGTAAAGTGTTCAAGTTAGACTTTTTGGATCCAAATGTAATCGGCAGTTAGCCCCTTGCTGTGAGGAATTTCAGTGCTTTGATCTAGAGTTGTTTCCCCTTGACAAATAAATTAATTACATTTTTCAAAAGTTGTTTCCATTAGACCATAAAATTGATATAATTTCTCAAAAGTTGTCTCCCTTAGACCATTGCAGACTAAGACGGTCGTTTTAGTATGTTGATGATTTTAAGGTCTAGGGGAATAACTCGTGCTTCAGATATGTTTCATTTTCTACAGTTGTTTCACTTAGACCATACAATTGATATCATTTTTCATAAGATGTCTCCCTAAGACCATTGCAGAAAAGCCTTCCTAAGACGGTCGTTCTTGTAGTTTAATAATTGTATTGTAAAAGGGAAATAACTCGTGCTTCTGATATATTTAATTTTCTAAATTTAATTACATTTGTCAAAAGTTGTCTCCCTTAGATAATTTAAAACTAAGACGGTCGTTTCTGTATTTCTCTTATAGTTTATGGTCTAGGGTAAATAACTTGTTTCCCTTAGACCATAAAAGACCATTGCAGGGCAGCTGAGCTAAGACGGCGCTTAAATGATCCGATTTCAGAAATTGAATTGTCAAGGGGAAATCACTCGTGCTTCAGATTTATTTCATTTTCTATAGTTGTTTCCCATTACACCATAAAATTGATATCATTTTTCATAAGTTGTCTACCTTTGACCATTACAGACGGTCGTTTTTGTATTATGATTATTTTATGGTCAAGGGGAAATAACTCGTGTTTCAGATTTTTTTCAAAAGTTGTTTTCCTTAGACCATAAAATTGATATCAATTTTTCAAAAGTTGTCTCCCTTAGACTATTGCAAACTAAGTGTGTATTTTAATGATTTTATGGTCTAGGGGAAATAACTCATGCTTCAGATATATTTGATATTCTATAGATATTTCCCTTAGCCCATAAAATTGCTATTATTTTTCAAAACATGTCTCACTTAGATTAATGCAGAATAACATTCCTAAGACGGTTGTTGTATTAATGATGTTTTGGTCTAGGGGAAATATCTCGTGCTTCTGATATATTTCATTTTCTGGAGTTGTTTCCCCTAGACCATACAAATTTATTACATTTTTAAAAATTGTCTCCCTTAGACCATTGCAGGATAGGTTAGCTAACCCGCTTGTTTGGGTCTTTGTATTTAACATAGCGCTTATATGATCCGACTTCAAGAAATGTAATGGTCTTGGGGTAATAACTCGTGCTTCTCATAAATACCATTTTCTAAAATTATTTCCATTAGACCATTAAATTAATTAACATTTTCAAAAGTTGTCTCCTTTAAACTATTGCAGGATAGCTAAGCTAAGAAGCTTCTTTTTGCTCTTTGTATTGTATGTAAGTCTCTTATATTTTATGGTCTAGGGGAAATAACTCGTGTTTCTTATATATATTTCATTTTTATAAGTTGTTTCCCTTAGACTATAAAACAAATAGCATTTGTCAAAAGTTGTCTCTCCCTTAGACCATTGCTGATTAAGACGGTCTTTTTGTATTCTAAGGATTTTATGATCTAGGGGAAATAACTCGTGCTTCTGATATATTTATTTTTCAAAGTTGTTTCCCTTAGACAATAATATTAAAAACAGTTATCATAAGTTGTCACACTAAGACCATTTCAGGATATGTTAGCCAAGACCCTTGTTTTGGGTCTATATATTTTATGTAAAGCTCTTGTATGATGCACTGGACTAGGGGAAATAACTCGTGCTTCTGATATATTTCATTTCCTAAAGTTGCTTAGACCATTGCATGATAGTTTACCTTGTGTCGCAGAGAGATTATGTATCATGGTTGCCCGGAAGCATGTAACTCAACTTAGCAGGATTTCGAATTTTACGGCCCGTAATCTGCTGAATGCTGCAAGACTTCGAGCTTGTCGCCCTTACGTTGATACTCCATTGAACATAGGCCTACGTCATCGTGTTTCACGTCTTATATGTTATATTGGCTCGACAACATGTTGGATGGTTAGGAAGGAAGGATCGTTTTTATAGATGAGTACAACATATTTCTTCATGAAGCAGATGGCAGGATGCGAGTTTGGAGACGAAAACGTGAGGGGCTTGGCTCTACTTACATCGTCCAACGTGATCGCTACGGTGGTTGAAATAATTGGGTATGGATCAGTATTTCACATTGCGGGAAGACACAGAACTTAAAACCATACGTGATAACCTAAATAGGTTCGTTATTGTTACATTTTGTTTATTGCCCACAAAATATACATACAGAATACAATTTAGATTTACAAATTTTATAGGCAAACCACTATAGATGACAGCTAAATTTTAGAAAAGAGTTGAAACTATTGTGGCAAATGGTGAAATTGCTCATCATGAGCAATTTCTCTTTTTACCACAATGTTTTCAAAAGTCGCCTGCTGCAGCGGCGTCAGAAAGCGTCTGTATGTATCCCTAAGTCGTAAAAGATCGGCATTCTTCGTTGATTTGTTTGTCACTTTCGAGGGAACCGACCATTTAGTTAACGAACAATACCGAATAAATACAGATTAACGTTAACATTGAAAGAAGTCTAACTCAATTAAATTGATTGAAAGACGGTGAGAAAATTATCTCCCCTCCTAACTGTTGTTTAAATTTATTTCCCCTCAACATTTCGCCCTTTCCCTAATACAGATGACATTCGTTTCCTTAATAGCAAACGATTTTTGAAATTATTATGAGACATCTTTGTATATTAGGTATTCCAAAGGCAAGAAAGTCTGTGAAACACTTTATATCATTAATACTCTTTAATCATCACATTTTCGATCACTTAGTCTTTATCAAGATTTAAAATCTTAAAATTACAATACTTGATAAAGACGAAGCGGTCGAAAATGTGATGATTAAAGATTGTTAATGATATTATGAGAAAGGTGGAACGTTTCATTATGCGCAACTTGTCATTTTTACATAATGTTTTCAACTCTATCTCAAAATATCCAATTCAATTTATTTTGTTTTCGATTTTACCGTATTTTCGTTCATGTTTTTAAAGTAGACGACTCTTGAAATATCCATTGCGGTAAAAGGTTAACCCTTTCCCTCATATAGAAGCTTTCGTATGCCTCTGCAGCAGACGGCTTTTTGAAAACATAGTGATAAAAGAAGAAATTGCTCAAAACGAGCAATTTCTCCTTTTGCCACAATGTTTTCGACTTTTAGTCATAGGTTATCTATTCAATTATAGAGATTTTCCATGTTTTGACAAAATATGTTCAAAGTCGTCTGCTGCAGACTTGTCGTACGAGGTGATAGGTTAATGGTCTATAGCCGCGATCTGAATTGTAAATTAGATTTATTTTTATTGACACGACAATAACTCTCAGATTTATCGAAAGGAAATGCTCATTTTTTGTTTTACTCTTTTTTTCCGTTCAATATGTGACTCTGTTCACTTTTTAAACTTCAAACCTACATAAGAAATTTGAAATAAGAGCATATTAGTTTTTATTACTAACATTTCTGCAGAGAGGAACTATTGCAAACATTGTTTATTATTATCAATGGCTTCTTTTTCTATAATTATTCCCTAGATCGTTTTTTATAAAGAATAAAATTCTCATCTTAAAGAGAAAGAGTTGGGGGGAAGAAAAGAAGCAAACAAATAATATATTAAAGTAAGCGCGAGGTGTCAATTCAATTTAATTCAATGGATGAAAAGACAGATAGATAATATACCGGTACATACCGAGAGGTACCGGGTATTTTATATCGAAAATCCACAATCACGTTCTGTTTGTAATTTCTGATTTATGTGGCTAAACAATTGTATTTCTTCCGAAGTAATTAGATTTTCTTTTCGTCCCCATTAAATAAATATAAACAAATAAAAATTCGGCAGAAACACTTTAATGCATATTCAGAGAAATATCCCATTTGCCTATACTTTCGACAGTTGCAGTTGTGATCAAATAGAGCATGTTTTAACCCTTTCCCTCATACGACAATTCTGCAGCAGACGACTTTGAACGTATTTTGTCAAAACATAGAAAGTCTCCATAATTGAATGGATAACCTATGACTAAAAATAGAAAACATTGTGGCAAAAGGAGAAATTGCACGTTTTGTGCAATTTCTTCTTTTGTCACTATGTTTTCAAAAAGCCGTCTGCTGCAGAGGCGTCAGAAAAAGTCTATATGAGGGAAAGGGTTAAAGGAAAACCTGTAACCATTTCCTTTATACCGTGTTTTAGCGTCGTGTGATTTGAAAATATGTAGTCTTGAAATAAAAACAAAATCGGGAAAATAGAATTTTTATTTTTGATACAGACTTGTAAACAACTTGAGAAAAGGAGAACGTGCTCTGCATAAACATTTCATCCTTTTCTAACAATGTTTTTAAAAATAAAAAAATGTCTGCTTTAGAGGCGTAACATGTTGTCAATATCAGGTTAATGTTTAAGGTTCGTTTTGGCATTAAGTATATTTTTTTTATTAAAGAATAGAAAGTAAACGTATTAGTTTTTGCATGGCCCGGACAAACATTTAGTCACAACGAAGTTTTAATCAAATGACAATCCAGTTAGGGAAAACACTTTTGTTAAATGTTTGCACTCGACCAGACTGGGAAAGAAATATAATTTAACCTTTTTTATTACGGTGTTTTTTTAGGGAAACTATCTTGTGGAAACGAGAAACTTTCTTGTGAGAACGAGAATTTTATCTTGTGGAAACGAGAAACTATCTTGTGGGAACAAGAAACTATCGTGTGGAAACGAGAAACTTTCTTGTGAGAACGAGAAACTATCTTGTGGGAACGAGAAACAATCTTGTGGGAACAAGAAACTATCTTGTGGGAACAAGAAACTATCTTGTGGGAACAAGAAACTATCTTGTGGGAACGAAAAACTATCTTGTGGAAACGAGAAACTTTCTTGTGGGAACGAAAAACTATCTTGTGAAAACGAGAAACTTTCTTGTGGGAACAAGAAACTTTCTTGTGGGAACAAGAAACTTTCTTGTGGGAACAAGAAACTATCTTGTGGCAACGAGAAACTTTCTCTAGAAAAAGAACTACCATGTCATGTCTATGCCACCGTATTTTCTTAATATTCAATTTTAACATCAATCTGCTGTGAAAAACACATCTAGGGCAAATGCACCGCTATGAGAATTGTAAATAACTATATATATACATGTATGTGTTATACTCAATATAGAGTTGGCAAAAAGAGAAAGTCGTCCCTCTTTCATAATGTTTGGAACAGTCGTCTGCAACAAATACATCAATAGTAGTAATCTGTATCAGGCAAAGCGTTAATCTATATCCACTGCATCTATATGATTGACTTTTTACCGTACTTCGTTTTGAAAGTATTTTTCACATGTTTAATAACATTGAATTGTATTTGCTATAATACGAATATGTTTGAACAATGGAGATCAAGATACAAAATTCGTGCATGTGCCCGAACTTCTGTTCAAGGCATATATCTATGAATAAAAGTATAAGTATTGAATAAAGTTGAAAACATTGTAGCAAAAGGAGAAATTGCTCAGTATGAGCAATTTCCCCTTTTGCCACAATGTTTTTCAAATTTTGGCTGCTGCAATTAAAGAAAGAGCGTATGTAGTGTGGGACAGGTTTAAAATAACAATTCGTGTGCGATTTATACATTTTTACCATAAAGATAGCTTGTTTTTTTTCCATTAAATATTATTGAATCGTGCAAAGCAAAGCTGAGGGTTGCATCGTCTTTGTTTACCCTTCACACAGCCAGAAGGAAGTTGAGCCATCTGCAGCAGATGAATTTCAAAAACATCGTGGGAAAATGAAAATATGTAAGTAATGAATTAACCACTGTGTTATGAACTATATAATTGTATATTCGTTTATAGAGATATTTCATACTTTTTCCTAGACGTTTTCGTCTGCTATTGATTGTTTGCATGTGAGAAAGAGTTAACCCTTTCTCCTTTCTCACCTATAGACGCATTTTGACGCATCTTTTGAAAACATGGCGACAAAAGAAGAAATTGCTCAAAACGAGAAATTTCTCCTTTTGTCACCAACATACCCACCATGTTATCATTTCTTTTCAATTATTGTTCTTTTCATTTTTAGGGATTTCATGTGATTTTGCTTGAACGCTTTCGCTTTGCTGTAGATTGTTTTCATTTGAGAAAGAGTTAATACTAACACAACGAGAACATAGATCTAATGAAAGCATTGTAATAGAATACCATCGGGGGCTTTTTTCACGAACCTGCGATTCTTACGTTTCGGATGGTTTTCTGTATAGCCAGAACACTTCAAATGAAACATTCATAGGGTTTAAAATAAAGATGTATTGTTTTCTGTGAAATTCTAATCGCTTTAGATTGATTTTATCTGTATTTTTTTTATTTTGAACACTTTTTTAAAAAAAAAAAATGATTATGATTGCCAGGCTCCGTGAAGATCAAAATCAACATATATTGAATGTGCATTCTGATCTTCGTCTTTATCGATTCGTTACCTAATTGTTATTACACATTTTTTAACAGTTGAATATTAATTGTTCCTTTAATATTTTATTTGAAACTTTAAAAAATAACGACAAAGCTCGTTTAGCAGTTTTATGGGTTGAAAAATCGATGAACCTGTTCTGTTTTGTTAAAAGTACATACGAAGTTGTGTTTATAAAGTTGTTTTTCTCGATGTTCTCCTCGCAGCCTGTTAAATACTGGATTTTTAGTGGAAGTTACGCTGATTCTAATTGTATTAAGGTAGGTCATTTTACACAATTAACGTTTTGAACTTTAGACAAATAAAGTTTTGAATTTTAGACAAATAAAGTTTTGAATTTTACACAAATAAAGTTTTGAATTTTACACAAATAAAGTTTTGAATTTTACAATTTGACAGTAGTATTTATTCGTTTCCTCGAAGTGATATTTTACACAAATTTTACACAAATAAAGTTTTGAATTTTACAATTTGACAGTAGTATTTATTCGTTTCCTCGAAGTGATATTTTACACAAATTTTACACAAATAAAGTTTTGAATTTTACAATTTGACAGTAGTATTTATCCGTTTCCTCGAAGTGATATTTTTTATTGACTTCTTTTTACCCCTTTCCCTGATACAAACGACATTTGCCACCTTTATAGCAGAAATTTTTATACGACTTTTGAAAGTTTTGTAGGAAAAGGGAGTTGATGCATACAATGAGTATTTTTGCCTTTACCAACAATGTTTTAAAATGTACAAGTACTGTTCTAGTCTCCTATACGCAGCCTGTAAATGGAATTTAAATGTTAACTATTCTGATTCTAATTATGTTAAGGTTTGACTTTTTTTAACTGAGCAGCAGCCATTATAGAGACTGGTCAGACGGCTGCTCTGGCTTTATACTGGTGGCTTAGGGTTCACAATATCGGTTCCAACAATACAAGGGTTAACATAATATTTCTGTTTTACACTCGTGACATTTAACCCTTTCCACATACAACACATCTGCAGCAGACGACATTGAAATTCTCACTTCCAAAATATAGAAAATCTCTATCAATGATACTTTGATTATTGAATAGAGTTGAACTCATTGACAAATGGAGAAATTGTTCATTATGAACAATTTCTCCATTTGCCACTATGATTTCAAAAGTCGTCAAAGGTGTAAGAAAGCGTCTTTATAAGGGAAAGGGTTAACATGTCTAAAAAAAGTATTTATGGACAGACCTGTGCTAAATACCACCTTTGTATAGCAATTCTCTGTATATCTCTAAATACCACCTTTGTATAGCAATTCTCTGTATATCTCTAAATACCACCTTTGTATAGCAATTCTCTGTATATCTCTAAATACCACCTTTGTATAGCAATTCTCTGAATATCTCTAAATACCACCTTTGTATAGCAATTCTCTGTATATCTCTAAATACCACCTTTGTATAGCAATTCTCTGTATATCTCTAAATACCACCTTTGTATAGCAATTCTCTGTATATCTCTAAATACCACCTTTGTATAGCAATTCTCTGTATATCTCTAAATACCACCTTTGTATAGCAATTCTCTGTATATAGCAACCACACTTTAAATTCCCAATTACTCACATTTCTGCATAAATGACACTGTAATTAAAGACCACCTGTGAACAAAGACCAGATTGGTCTCTTCCCATGGATGGGCTTGTAACACAGGTTGGACGGTATATCCGTATACACGAATTGGTATTTCATTGCCGGTTTTAAGCAGGTGGCTATATACCATCTGGAATCCGCTGTGGTCGAGTGGTTAGCGTCGGGGATTTCGAAACCGGGTGTCCCGGGTTCGATCCCCAGTCGCGGCAATTCGGTCATGGTGGAGTGCCCATGGGCAAGGCACATTTTCTAGCCTAGTACTGGTTTGTTCACCCAGGGAACATGAATAATAACATTTAAATGCGCGCTAAATGACCTTAGCTGTCGATGCGCCGTAAAACAATATACATTCATTCATTCTATATACCATCTGGAATATATGTAAACGAAGTATACTTTTGATACACAATTGAAACAATATTATTAGAAAAGGTAACTAGCTCGTGAAGATCAATAACACCTTTCTACCATAAGCATAGTTCTAAATGTCGTCCGTTAGAGAGGCGTTAAAGCCGCAAAAGCTTGCGGGGTTAGCATTACGACTGACTGGCTGATCTCAGGATAAAAGGACCAGTAGTACTGGTAACTTAACCAGGAAACACCGTGATATAACTGAATTATTTTTCAAAGCGGCGTAAAACACCATAAAAATCAATCAATCAATATGTTTCAGGTAAATTGATAACGTTGAGTTATAAAGTGTGCCACTGTATATAGTTTTGTCGACTAATTTGTTGAAAAAACAGTTTGAATTACTTAAATTACTGTTCGCACTGGAGAACATTGTTGAAGATAACTTTTCAAATGTTTTAAACCCTAAACAACCGCTTAAATTATATAAAAAAAAGAACAACATCAACAAAAGCATGATGGACATAAGCAGTTATATATATAGATGTTGGGTTGTTCTTTTTGAAGAGTTATTTGACAATAAGCTCGGATTACGATACAATCGTTTTTTATTATGTGATTTGTGCACTTTCCCTTAGCTCACCTTACTACTTTTGCAAAATTGAATGGAAAATGATCCATTTATTGAGAAAAAAAACCACCCGAGCAATTTCAGATCTATCACAAACTTATAACTCAATTTCGCAGACCTTTAACCCTTTCCCTCATATAGACGCTTTCTGACGCCTCTGCAGCAGACGTTTTTTTGAAAAACATAGTGACAAAAGAAGAAATTGCTCAAAACGAGCACTTTTGACACAATGTTTTCCACTTTTAGTCATAGGTTATCCATTCAATTATACATATGTATAGAGATTTTATTGACAAAATATGTTCAAAGTCGTCTGCTGCAGAATTGTCGTATGAGGGAAAGGGTTAATCGATGATCGTACATATATTTACTCGGACATTTTAAATCCAAACAAGTCTCATAAAAACAGAGCTCATATAGATCTGATGACCGGTCGTCTCAGATTGACATTAATTTTGTTAAGCAAAGCGTTGCCTATATAACCGCTATGCATAACACATATAAATAAACAAGAAGCGTCGATGCCAGAGTGTTCCGGTTGCAAAAATGAAAGTTGGTTGTATCATGAGATTTCATTGGACAGAAAAACGAGCACTTGTTCATGAATATATAAATATATTGCTTTAAATTGATTGGTTTGGGTTAACGCCGTTTTCAAAACTGTGTTAGTCATATAACTCAACCACTTCACCTACCCATGTGCTTCATGGCTTTCTAACACCAAAACTCTACACAACAGTCTTTCCAAGCAGCTGGCTGTTTTTCCAAATAGACTTTTATCCCATTGGTGTAAGCCAAATGACGCATTTCGCATTGACTTTTGTCAAATGTCGTAAGAAAAGTCTGCAGAGCTTGGGTTCGAATTCACAACACCTGGATTGACAGCACGCATCGCTTCCGCAGCTACCGGGGCTCGGCTGCTAATAAAGAAATGGGCTTAAACCCCCCCATATTAAAGTTAAACTATTTGGATCCGACCCTTTCCCACCGTAACATATTTGCAGTAGACAACATCAAAGACCTAATAACACATGTGTTACTAGGTCTTTGACAACATCAAAATAATCTATTTAAAACTATAGAATCTCTCTATAGATTGAAGTACTATTGAAAAGAGTTGAAAACGTTGTGGCAAACGGACAAAAATATGTTTCTTACGAGTAGTTTATCTTTTTGCCACAAATTTCCAAAATTCGTAAGCTGAAAATGCGCGAAAATCGTATGCATGTTGGAAAGGGTGAACCTGTTCAATATCAAGAAAAGAAGACAATATGCACTTTTGCAGAAGACACAATTTGAAACCACTGTTGGAAAAGGAGGAATTGTTCAAATGAGATATCTATTTTTCCCCCAACAATCTTGATACATACTTCAGTATTTCTATACAGTAAATTAATTATTTGTATTTACAAAGCAGATGACTGACAAAAATCATTGTCACTAGTGTCATTCGTCCTCCACCAATAGGCTTAACAAGTCTGGGAAGAATTTTGTGTGGACTATTGGTGCGATAAAAGCCAGGAAAACACAATGTTTAAGTGAAAATGCCGCCGTGCTATAAATTTAAAACGGTAAAAAAAAAAGGGCGTTAACTCCAATCAATCAATATAATAAATGAAATCAAACGCCCCCACAAACAACTATAATATGTAAACCGATCAAGAAAACGCAAGAAAAGAAAATCGGAAACATGAATAATAAATGTAATAAAGGTTGGAAATCTATAATCGATTGAAAGTCAATTCAATTTGGCATACAGTTCCATCGTTAACCCTTTCCCTCATACGACAATTCTGCAGCAGACGACTTTAAACATATTTTGTCAAATAATGGAAAATCTCTATAATTCTATGGATAACCTATGACTAAACGTGGAAAACATTGTGACAAAAGGAGAAATTGCACGTTTTGTGCAATTTCTTCTTTTGTTACTATGTTTTCAAAATGCCGTCTGCTGCAGAGGCGTTAGAAAACGTCTATATGAGGGAAAGGGTTAACTAATTCGTCAATTTGATTACCGATTCAGACGTTTTGCGCTGTTAAACATTACGACATAAAAATGTGCATGTCATAAAATTCTCGCCATAAACGACGGTCATTTGAACCGAACACAATCGACTTCATTTGAAGACGCTGTGTGAATTTATCACTCTTACCTTCGCAATATGAAATGTTAATTATTGTCTTGTTTATTTTATGCCGCTTTCAACAATGTTTCAGTGAAGTTATATCACGTCGTTTCCTGCGTAAGTTACCATTAAACTACTAGTCCATATATCCTGACACCAGCGAGTCGTAATGCTTACCCAGCAACCCGGAGCACCAATGAGAAAAAGCGATTACTACCATTTTTAAAGTATTTGGTTAGACCCGACCCGACCGGGTATCGAACCCATGACTTCCCGTATCCGAGGCGTACGCTCTACCAGTACACTACCGAGGCGGTTTTTGGGCATTGAACGGCGCTATAAGAAAACCAGTTTAACTATTTCCCAGATACAAAATATCTGCAGCAGACGAATTTGAAAACATACCCGAAATAAATCGGAAACTCCCTTTAAATGAGAGAACAATAATTGAATATAATTGAAAACATGGTGAAAAAAGGAGAAATCGCTCCTTTTGACGCCATGTTTTCAAAAAGCCTTCTGCTGCAGAGGCGTCATAAAGCATCTTTATGAGGGAAAGAATTAACGGGATTTGTGACCTGTGAAAATCCATTCGCGATCTGGTTCTACACTGCTCGCAAATGAGTCAAAAACACTTTCAAGAGACTATTGAAAACTGTTTTCACTTTCATAAAGATATTTTGGAAGATCATGCTTCTCTTATTTACACTTGTCATATTCATGCTCTATCGTTAATGTTAGGTGCATGGATCATCGTTAATTTAGCGATTACAATCAAATATTGAATTCAGAAGTTTGATTGTTTAAATAATTAATTGGCTGACTAACTCGATATAACGCAGTTTTCAGCAGAATTTCAGTTGTATCATTCTGGCTCCAAAACTTAAAAAAAAAGTATACTCTATGCTCAAACCTTGTCCTCGAGTCAATGATCTCATTGGTGAGAAGAAAATAATTAATTCGCGAATTGGACCAATCAGAAGTCTTATTTGAAGCACAGAGTTCATGTATGAGCACAGAAACCATCTTCACAGTGATTTAATCTCATTGGTCAGAAGAGAATTAATTCGCGAAATGGACCAATCAGAAGTCTTATTTGAAGCACAGAGTTCATGTATGAGCATAAAGAATATCTTCAGAGTGATCGTAGCTATTTATAAAACAAGTACCCAATACAATGGCAAATGGCCGTCTAACTTAGAGACTGATGAGCCTGTGAGTAAAATCCGAACGACGAGATTGTCAGAGTGACAATGATTAGGCCGCTCCACGAGAACACCAACATTATGGACGCTGCGTTATGTATCGATCCAGATCAGATCCGGGCCGACACATTCCGTCTCAGGGGTATAGAGTAATGATTCCTGAAATAGAAAATCAACATGAGGCGAAACGTGTATATCCGTTTTAGCCTGCGTGGCATGCTTAATGTGAACCGAGTCGATACTTTACGCTGAGTCCACAATGTTGGTGTTCTCGTGGAACGGCTCAATTGTCAATGATTGGAAGGATTGAATGGCCAGATTCAAACTCACGACCCCTGGATCGATTCAGTATTTTTCAATATTTAACTCTTTCAGCGCCGAATTGTTTAAATTAGACTTTTCTATGTTCAGAATCGGATGTGTCCATTTCTCAATTTATGAAAGTTTTGGACTAATTTTGTAACTAAAAGGCAAACAATGCTGATTTCAGGTGAGACAGCTTGTTACGAGCTGACTCACCTGAATCTGCATTGTTTGCAAAAACCTCAATATTGCCTGTGGCGCTGAAAGAGTTAAAATATGTGTATCGTGCACCAGGTTAGTTAAGTGTTATATATAAAGATATTTGACTGTACATCACCGCTATCTAATCCATTTAAACAGTTTAATAGAAAAGTATTGAAATGTTTTTTTTTTTTTTTTTAAATAATTGTGGAAAAGTGGAGACGAAGATATTCAGTCTTAAATCTTAAACATGGTATATTGTAAAAGAAAAACTATTTTTTTAGTAGTGATTCCTGGGTTGTATTGTACTACTCGGAGCGTGGTATAAATCGTAGAACAATACAAACCGATGTATCGCTTCTGCAAACTAATATTCTCTACAAATTAAATATTTCGTAGTACCTATCTCTTGGTGGTAAAGTTAATTACGGGAAGGAAATGATATTATGAGCAATTTAGACATTTTGTAAGATGTTTTCTTCTTTATGACACAGCATACTATATCATCTTACGGCTTGCCATTCTTTCTTTAAATGATTTTAGTTAGGCATTCGATACATTAGCTTAAGATATATGTCTTTTATGTTACTTTCCCACGCTTCGGGTCCTTTGAAACATCGAACAATCATCTCTTAATGACTTGACTGCAGGAATATATTAAGCCTGCAATGTAATGTGCACATTGTGTGTTTTAATTGATAAACACAACCTATCACTGGCAACGTTATCTACACTTTTGATCTTGAACTTGAAAGGAACGTTGCGTTTTGAGTCAAGAATGGGAACCAGGGTATCCAATTGAACAGTAACATTGGTTTTCATCAACAAAATATTTACATTTATATCCTCAAATATCCCTTTCCCACATGCAACATATCTGCAGCCGCCGACTTTGAACACATTTGGGTACAGATGTGGGAAAATCTCTATAAATGAAAGTGTCATTATTCAAACATTGTGACAAAAAGAGACATTATAAGCTCATTATAAGCATATTCTCATTTTTGCCACAATATTTTCAAAAGTAGTCTGCTGCAGATGCATCCACATGTGTTCCGCTAGAGGGAAACAGGGTTCAATTAATAAAAAAACAACGCAGAATTATGTTCATTTTAACATGAACAGATCTGAGTTTGTGTGTGTGTGTGTTTGGGGAGGGGAGGGGGGCGGCGTTCGGAAGCCCAACACAAATAACAAATTCTAAAACTACCCGTATGGGTTTATAAGTTTAATTAATTGTTTAACAATAAAATATCTTTGAGCGTTTGAACATTTTTATGTTTGGCTATAATTTGGATAAATTTTACAAGGGTCGTGTTTGTTAAATCAACGAAAAGTAATTTTAATCTACGCATCGAGATTCACCAAACGTGTGCAGATTGAATAGCGAATTGAGTTAATAAAGTAGCCCAACAGATGTCCCCCAGGGTCCATTTCCTACATGTATGCACCATCTTTCTTCCCATAGCGCATATTAAGGCAACACAAACTAGAAGTCTATCCCTATTAGTTGTACGTCAAATATAAATTTTAGATGATGCCACACTGGATAGTCAAATAAATAGATGCGGCTGCAATGTAAAACTACCTAATAGTCCGGGGGCAGAGATGGTTGACCCTGCATTGTTGTATTAAGTTTTTTTTACTGTTGATTTTGGTAGCCAAGGGTCTCTATTTTCAGAAACTGCTTGATGACATGTTGTCACCTTTGAGCAATTTGAGAAATTCAAGATGGCGTCCAAGATGGCCGCCATTACATATAAATGACCATAACTCCCTACCTGTTCATCATAGGAAGGTGATTTTTGTCTCTATACCTAGGTTTTAGGGGTCAAGCTATCCATTAGAACTAAGTATTATGTTAATATCGTATTACATAATAGTAATTTCCAAGATGGCTGCCAAGATGGCCGCCGTAACACTAAAACTGGCATATATACTATTTACTCCAAATTAGTTGTGAAGGTGTCTATCCCTGAGTATTTTGGAGACACATCTATCTGTATCAGATCAAAGTTCATATACTGATGATGTCATCTACAAATCCAAGATGGCTGCCAGTTTACAAGCACTGGTATATCTTCTATACTATTCAATCTTGGTGGAAAATATGAAAAGGTAAACGACCACAGGTGTTATATTATAACAAATGTTCTTTAATTGTAAATCTGAATTCTCACAGACTACCAAAAGCATATTATACAATTCATAATTAAGGATGGCTACCACTTTACCAAATAATCTACACTGTTGTACATTGTGTTGCCCATGTGCATCACAAAGACATGCAATCAGCTATGATGTCAGGTTACAGCAACCCTGATTATAGCAGGCGCAAAATATTGTGCATTTCATGTTTGCAGAGTTGCAACTACAAGCACGTGAACTGCATGGAGTAGTACTGTGGCATCCACATTTTATTAGACGTAGTACCATCTGTGGGGCTAGTTCGACTTCATCAGGTAGGGTGACTGGTTGAAGGGACTTGTTTTGGTCATCTTTTACCCAACCATATTCCGTTGAGTCCAACTCGGGTGGATTCTGCGCTTCCAGTGACCGCCATACCAAAGCCTGATAGTGAGCTCTTTTAACATTCTCTTTGAATGCCTCAGTTGTTGGTGGCAAGGTACACAACTTCGGTGTTGATGACCCTTTGCCTGTTTGTGACAGCCTTACCTTTAACATTGTCTCTGACATTGTACTACAGTCTGTTTGTCCATAGCACGCAGAAATAAAGGAGGTAGCCTGTTGAATAACAGATTCCATAGAATGCCCTGGTGCACCCAACAAGTTAAGTGAGTGCCCCGATCGAAGTGTTTTGAGTACAGTAGCCTTTCCAATTTTAAAATAGGAGGCGACGGTGTCACAGCCAGAAAGTGTATGTGCCGGGAGTATTCCTTCGACTATCTGACAATGCTTCTGCACAGTTTTGCCTATATCAAGCACCGCCCTTCCTTTGATGGGGGACTCCATCAATACAACATTCTTGAGATTTGCCATGTGATGATAATGCAGCAACAGTACAAAGACGTCAGTGTCATCGGCAACAACAGTGATTTTGCTTTCTGCATTTTCCGCGGCACAACTCAAGACCTGTTGGACAATGACGTTATCTGCTTCTTCGTGTGAAGTTGACAGATCTGCCCGTGAGATGACAACTCCACCTTGACTGATTTCGATTGGCACCGGATCTGCTCCTGTTACCACTAACTTGTGATGTTGTGTGTTGTCCTCATGAAACTTCTTATCCTGGACAAAATCATCAACTATCAGTTGCATCAGTTGCTTCTTGTTTTTGGAAGAGGTTAGTAGAATCTTCTGCGCTGGAAGTTTACTGTTGACTTGCAAATGATGAGCCCTACTGACACCAGTTGCCCTAGATCCTCTGTTAACACTCTTCGTGCTGTAATCATAATATCTGTCAAATATCAGATACACGTCCTCGACCCGTAACCTTTTTCCTATGGCATATTTGAAGTTCGCTATATAGTCTTTCACAGACCCATCAGCAGGCCAAGGAACTACCCAAAGCATTGCTGAGCCATCGAGTACACTAACATTTGCACCACCAGCAACTCTATCAGACACCTCAACTCGGAGAATTTTCTTCAAGGTAGATTTAGATTTAGATTTCGCAATCCTCATATCTCCAGTATCATCAAACATGGACGTTGGAACTGGCGCAAGTTCATGACCAAGCACATCCTTAATGTCAATGTCCCGCCCACTAACCTGTAGGCCAATCACCCTTGCGTAAATCAAATTGGTATCAAATACTTTCACAGCTCCGACCTTCACATGCTTCCTTGCATGATCCATAGTAACAACCTTTTTCGTGATGGTTTCATAAAGTCCCTGCGGTAACCGACTTTCGAAAACTGTCATTTGTTCAGTCCCGATTGTGACAGCATTGTGGACATTGACTTCAGTTGAACCAATCTGGCCGCTAACTACATTGACTATACCACTGGGGTGTGCCGCAGAATCTAAAGGATTAATGCAAGTGTCGAGTTTTTGTCTGATTCCATCTCGGTCTTTCTTGTCTTCAGCAATCCTGGCTTTTGCCTCTTCTTTGTGTGTTGTCACCACCTTACTTTGAGTGTCCTCATCCGTCATGTCATCCAGATCAGATTCCAACCTGCTGCATGAATGCAAACTAAGGGCCCATACCTTCAGCGTTTCTGGCTTAAGCGTGATGCCAACTATCCCCCCAGGAGCATGCCCATACCGCATGAAGGTCGTCTCAATCATCATATCGCTCCAGATGCCATTCCATAAGCCAGCAGAATGGTGCATAACATGCTCACCCTTCATAAAGTGTGACAACACCTCTTGTGGTAGCCGTTCCATCTCACGAAGGTAGCACAACCCATATCTCGCATAGTTCACATGCCCCGCAGCAAAGAAGTATGGTAGCATTTGCTTGTAGGTTGCCAGATGAAGTGGCCAGTCACCTTCGCGCTCAGCCCGTACGAACATCATGGTGAGCAGGACAGGTTTAATCAAGACATCGACCCAAAGTTTGGTAGTTTGACTCTTGCTGGCTTCGGTTTCGGGAATTTGCATGAGGTCACCACTGCAATATAGTGGTTTATCCTGAATGATTCCGCGAAGTGCCTCTTCAGCTACCATTCGTAATGCTCTGACGTTCTGGGGAAACTTTTTTCCAGTGAGCATTTTCAACACACCGCCAAACACAGAGGACATTATATCTGACAGACCGGTATCAGCCATCAGTGTTCCGATAGATCCAATGAAGCTTATTAGAGAGTGCATCCCTCCCAACCGTAGAATAACATTTGAGAACCTGTCTGGATAAGTCCACTGAACTTCTAGAGCGACCCTGTACAGCTGCAGATCACAAGTAAAAACTACGAACTGTTGCCCGATATTGCGTGTGTAGTCCTGTGCACAGGCCATTGATGTCATCATGGTATCTGGGTGTGACGGGATCATATCTATTAAGGGAAGGTAAACAGCCTTCGTCTTTGGTTGTGCTGAATGACCCTGTCGACGTGCATCCCCAGTATTGTACCCATTGTACTCAGGACAATCTAGTGTGCTGTTCATGTCTTGAAGGAACGCAAAGTCCATCTCACTGGCTCTTCCCTTTGAAATTACTTGTGCCAGCATACGCAAGGGCTGAACTGATCGTTTGGGGGTGTTCTGTGGCATCGGAGGCTTCTTGGGACCATTATATCTCTTTATCTCGACGTCGTGAATTATTAGTGCCCGTCTATTACAATATGATATTTACATAATACTTAGTTCTAATGGATAGCTTGACCCCTAAAACCTAGGTATAGAGACAAAAATCACCTTCCTAAGGTGAATAGGTAGGGAGTTATGGTCATTTATAGGTAATGGCGGCCATCTTGGCAGCCATCTTGGAAATTACCATTATGTAATACGATATTAACATAATACTTAGTTCTAATGGATAGCTTGACCCCTAAAACCTAGGTATAGAGACAAAAATCACCTTCCTATGATGAACAGGTAGGGAGTTATGGTCATTTATATGTAATGGCGGCCATCTTGGACGCCATCTTGAATTTCTCAAATTGCTCAAGGGTGACAACATGTCATCAAGCAGTTTCTGAAAATAGAGACCCTTGGCTACCAAAATCAACAGTAAAAAAAACTTAATACAACAATGCAAGGTTAAGGGGAAAAATGGCAGTTGGCTCCCAGACTATAATATGTGCCGTCCCGCGAGAAAACCAACATTGTGTACTCTGTGTTAAGTATTGTCCAGGATCAGCTTAAGCACGATTAAATTATTACTTTGTATATTACAATTACTATTTGATCTCTCGACAAAAGAATGGACGACTCTTAAATTTCTGTTGTATTCGACAAAAGAATGGACGACTCTTAAATTTCTGTTGTATTTTTTAAATCTTAATAAAGGCCAAGTGGTCGAACATTTGGTGATTAAAGAGTATTTATGATATACAGTGATTAATTCATACTTCGACCCATTTAGCTGCACTTGTCATAGGCCGGTTTCTTAGTACATCGATACACCCAATTGGGTTTGATCAATCGCCAACCTGTTATCGATCTTGTTATTGATCCGATGGAAAAGAGAACTGGGAATGACAATCAGTAAATAAAGGTCATCTGATTAAAGTGTATTTCATATGGAGTATATCATCTAAATTAAGTTGCGTCTTGCAATTTTTGGGTTCTAATGCATCTGCGTACAGTGAAGATCCAGGCGAACCTGTGAATAGGCAGAGTCTCGCCAGAGTCTTCACTGTTCGCCTCTAGTTGTACGCACATTTTACTTCAACCCTTTCCAACATATAGACACCTTTTGACGCGTCTGCAAAAGACGAATTTTGAAAAAAATATGGCAAAAAGGAGAAATTGCTCATAATAAGCAATTTCTCATTTTCCACAATGATTTCAACTATTTTGGAAATATTCAATTATAGAGATTATTCCAATTGCCTATAGAAGATATTTTCAAAGCCGTTTGAAGTAGATTTGTTGTATGTGGGAAATGGTTAACCGTTAAAAGATGCCAAATCGCAGATTCAATAAGACCCCCAAATCG
Source organism: Serripes groenlandicus (assembly GCA_031761405.1). NCBI lineage: Eukaryota > Metazoa > Mollusca > Bivalvia > Cardiida > Cardiidae > Serripes > Serripes groenlandicus. Next base: position 202,344,449 of record JASEVX010000001.1, read on the forward strand.
CTAGACACGGATCACGAGTTTAATGTTTATAGCATGTTATAACAATAAACCGCGTATAAACCGAATTTGACCTCTGAAGGATCAAAGATCAGCCGAGTCCATGTTGTTGGGGGGGGGGGGGGGGGGGGGGGGGGGAACAGGAACATGTTGTATTCGGAAGGTTTCGGTACAGTCAAATAAATATATGTATAACTATTGGTTTTAACTCGCACATATTATGTCAAAAGCATCTTAACGCAGTCGGTTGATGCGTTGATAAGTTTATAGATTACTGACCAATGCGTCGTGGGTTCAAGTCTACCTCGACTTTTCTTAAGCTTTGGTCTATGTGTAATTTATTTTAAATTTTTATTATTTCTAGGTTTCATTTTTTCCTTTATTGTTAATATTCATTAAGGTTTATTACATAACAAATCAGTAAAATCAGCTGAGCAAAGGTAATTAAAATAACATATCATCATCATCATCATCATCATCATCATCTTCATCATCGTCATCATCATCATCAGCATCATCGTCATCGTCATCGTCGTCATCATCATCATCATCATCATCGTCGTCATCATCATCATCATCATCATCGTCATCATCGTCATCATAATCATCATCGTCATCGTTAATCCTCTCCCTCGCTAGCAGCTTCTGTACGAGTGGCACCGACAGAATAGAAAAAAAGTTCAATGATGCAACTGTCTTGCACATCTGCTGCAACATATGCTGTATACCTCTTCCACAGAACGTACATATATTTATATTCTTGCCAGAACTTTTGTAACCGAGAGGCATGTATGTACGTACGTTCGTTTCGTCGATGTAAACTATGGTGTTGCCAGATTCCCGAAAGCGCTTTGTAGTTCGTAGAAACTTGATCCTCTGGGAAACGATATCTGTTCGTCTTACATGTATACGCATGTAAGTTAATCCGAGGTTTTCCTTCTCCTCATGCTTCCAGAGCATCATATAGTCTCTTCTAACGTAGTTTGGATGTTTTATACAGTTGGTAACACTTTGTGGTGCACATACATTGTTGTTATTGGTCGCCTCTCAACTCCTCGAAAACCATGATAAAACAATATTGTCCTTGTTCACAGGTGATCTTTAATTGAAGGGTCTTTTATGCAGAAATTGAATAATTGGCTAATTAAAAAATGTGGTTACTAAAGACGGGGAATTTCTATTTCAAGGTGGCCATTATCCCAGGTTTGATTATAGATGTGGAAGGTAGCGACTCTGGTGCGACTGTGTGGATGCCCTGGCTCGCATTAGTATTCAATGCGCGCAGATGCATGAAGACCCTCAATCGCATGACGCGGCTCATATCCGTATAAACGGCGCTCTACGAAAACCATCCGTAATAATATATGCGAAAAGTGAAGATGCAGATCAGCTTGGCTTTGCTCTGCACGGCTATTGGTCATAGACTGTTTCAAGAAACTTCTGTAAAGCAGTATCCATGTGGTTCCTTAGCATCAATACATAGGCCGTCGTTTTTTCCGCACGTGTTATAATTACCTTAATATTTGTTGTCCTGGAGCATCGCTTTTATCCTTGTTCCAGCCAGTACTCGTGTACTCTGCCAGTATCATAGTTAATTTATCAAATATAGGCAATTATCTCTGTCATCAATTAATCCATTGAATGTGTTCATTAACTGGAATTTGAAATTAATGAATTCATAACTTCGTCCTTACACAAACGTAAATACGTGTGGATTTTTGACGTATTTTAGTTTCACTGTTTAACCCTTTCCTACACACGGACGCTTTCTGACGCCTCTGCAACAGTCGTTTTTAAACAACATTATGGCAAAAGGAGAACTTGCTTATAATGACAATTTTATCTTTTTGCGAGGATGTTTTAATTCAGATTCAATCATTTTACTTTCATTTATAGAGATTTACCAAATTCATGTCTAGATGTTTTGAAAGTCGTCTTCTGTTTATTTGTGGGAAAGGGTTAACTGCTTATCAAGACGCTTTCTGACGCCTCTGCAGAAGACGTCTTTTTTGAAAACAAAGTGACAAAAGAAGAAATTGCTCAAAATGAGCAATTTCTTCTTTTAACACAATGTTTTTCCACTTTTAGTCATAGGTTATCCATTCTGCTGCAGAATTCTCGTATGAGGGAAAGGGTTATAAGAAGCAGTGCATTGCCAGTTTGGACGGTGCTAGTCTCGAGAATGGGTATACTTTTTGTGTAATCTTTGGCTGTTCCCACGTGTGCTGCCAGGACCCAGTAGCTTAATTGGTATCGTCGCGGGTTGTACATCCAAGGGTTTGTCAGTTCGAAATCCATCTCGACAAACATTCTTTCCGACGTTTGACAAAAGCCAATGCGAAAAGCGTCATATGTCTTCTACCAATGGGCCTAATAGTCTATGTGGAAAAGCAGCTAGTTGCTTGAGAAACAAGAACACATGTTTAGATGAACTGGCCATCGTGATATGACATAAACAATGTTGAAACGGCGTTAAGCCCCAAGCAATCAATATATCAATCAATCCGATTTGTGTCTGTCAAGGGAACAGTTTGAATGACGCGACAATTATAGAAGAGTTCCTTCACCTTTTCATCTATTAATCTGATTAATAAACCAATATACCGGAACTGAATGGGTCGATAACAAGTCCGAGTCATCGGGGCACGTGAACTCTCGCCTCTCGCATCACGGGTAGTAGTTTTCTATTATTATATATATTGCTGTGATTGATTGAATAATTGTTTGATTGATTGATTGATTGTTTAATTGATTTATTGATTGATTGTGTGGTGTTTTACGTCGCTTTCAACACACTTTCAGTTATATCACGGCGTTTCCTGGGTAAGTTATAAGTTCTACTGGTCCACTTATCCTGACACCAGCCAGTCATTCGCTATGCTATCCCCGCAACACTGAGCGCCAAGCAGGGCATTCATTGCTACATATGCTAATGTCTATGGTAGCACCCGGCCGGGGGGGGGGGGAGGGATCGAACACCCGATCTACCTCACCGATGCGGACGCTCTATAACTACACCACTTAGGCGGTAAGAGATATATCAAATGGCTGATTTAGCTTTTAATGTCGTCTCACTTTCACCATTTTCTGGGAGTGGTAGTGCGAGTGCGGGTCGTCATTTGTAGCAGAGGAGTACAACAATAATGTTGAAAGTTGCGCAAAACACCACTTAAATAAAAATGCCCAATAGTAAATAATTCCGTCATTTGCAATGTCTACGACATATTTGTTGCAGGTCTTTTTTACTTTTACATGTAGATCTGTGTTTATACTTTTGGCACAACTAAGTCATAATTCCATTAAATCTAGAATGTGCTTAAGCGACAATCTAATTAGCATTTTACTTTGTCTGATTTCTATTGACTAAGTTATTAGTGTAACTGATTTTTGTCTCCGTTAATTTCTTTGTCAAACGGTGATTTTAAGATTTTTCTAACTCGAGAAAAAACATGTTTATTGTCTCGGAAAAGCCATTTTGAGCCTTAATACCTGGAAAATATAGACTTAAGGGTATTTGTGACAAGTGAACATCAAAATAAGTTCACACATCTGAGCAGTTTGATCAGTAGTAGAATTTTACATTTTATATATACATTTTACATTTCTCGTAAAATAATATTTCCTGCGATTTCTAGAACATCGCACCGTTTTCAAACGCCACGGTGCCAAAGGTTGCATCGCACGCCGATATAGACGGTTGGTCACCTTGCACCACATCGGTGGTGTAGTGGTATAACGTCTGCCCCGGGAGTGGGAAGTCGCGGGTTCGATCAACGGCCGGGTCATTCCAAATACCTTAAACATGGTAGTAATGGCTGCCCTCCTTGGCGCTCAGGGTCGCTGGGTTAGCATTCCGACTGACTGACTGACTGGTGTCAGGGTTATTGGACCAGCAGAACTGGTAACTTACCAAGGAAATGTCGTGATATATCTGAACAATTGTTGAAAGCGGCGATAAACACTAAGCAATCAATCAAATATAAACTCACATCATGTGTATACATTATAAATTTCCCGTAAAAGAATATTTCCTACGATATTTAGTTGAACATCGCACCATTTTCAAACACCATGGTGCTGCCAATGGTAGTACATAGCAGACCAATAAAGACGGTCGGTCAACCTGCATCGCATCGGTGGTTGTCGTGGTAACACTTCTGCCTCGGGAGCGGGAGGTCACGGGTTCGATACCCGACCGGGTCATACCAAATACTTTAAACATGGTAGTAATGGCTGCCCTCTTTGGCACTCAGGGTTGCGGGGTTAACAGGTTAGCATTACGACTAATTGACTGGTGTCAGGATACATTGACCAGCACTACTGGTAACTTACACAGGAAACGCCGTGACATAACTGAACAACTGTTGAAATCGGCGTAAAACACCTATCAATCAATCAATCAATCTAATATAACTCACATCATGTATATACATACATTAATAAATATATTTCCCGTAAAATAATATTTCCTACGAATTCTACTAGAACATCGCATCATTTTCAAACGCCACGGTACCAATGGTAATTCATAGCAGCACGGTCGGCCACCCTCCGATATCAAGTATAATTACAGCAAAATATAGATTATGAATCCGATCATAACTTCTCCGATTATCGATGGGATTTCCAGTTCAATAGATTCTCGTTAAAAAGTCGATGTGATTTTTTTATTCACATTTATTTTCGCCTTTCATAGACATCAGGCGTTTGGGATTAGTCAGGGGTTTCTAATTTCGAATAGCGGTATTGGATACAGAGATAGATGTACGATGTTTGTGAATACTGACGGTTCTATGGATTTAGACATAAGTGAATAGCTAGCTACCTGTATTAGTGGTTTCTTTAAATCGAAGGAAGTTGAAGATATATAAATCGGTAAGATTTGTTTAATTTCTGATAAATATTACGGTATATTGCTTAGTTACTTTTACCATCATGGTAAATTCTTTCCTATATAAGGCAAATATGAGACATATGATTTTGAAGCATCTTCACAAAGCTGTGGACATTCTGTATAAATCAAAGAAAAAAACTCTTGAATAGATTCGTAAACATTGTGACAAAAGGAAATATTTCTAATTATGAGCAATTTCTTCGCGACGCTTTCTAAAGTCGTCTGCTACAGATGCGTCAAAATGCGTCTGCATGTGGGAAAAGGAGGGTTAGGAGATGAACACACTTTTAAATTAATATTAATAAAAAATATGTATTTGTACATTGAGATGTTAAATTTGG